>OZ029928.1:600000-1101036 GCA_964023275.1 Norana najaformis
TGATACAATCCGCTTGTGGCGTCCTAGTATAACCATGAAGATATGTCGGAGTCCATAGAGCTTTCCAGATTTACGGTTGCGGTGTGCTGCTCGTAACGTGACTGGAAGTGGCGAAAACTTTGCGCTGATCTATACTATTGCAGGGTAAATAGCGATGGAGTATCAAGTGATCGTTTCGTTTCCTTACCTTTGCTTCCAGAGCAGCAGAATGCGATCGTGATTAAGATTGGAATCAAGATGAGTCCAAATACAACTGAACCAATGACGAATAAGATACACAAGGCTATTCCTTTGGCTGAATCATTAACAAAACGTTTGCAAAAAAGTATTGCAATTACAATTCAACGCTTTTAATTGCAATAAAAACTTACACGAGAATCATACGTACACAGCAGAACTTGTCGTTCGTTTACAACTCTGGCATCAGTTAGGACAGCAAGAAGTGTATCGTGAGGTACATAAAAGCGTTTTGGAAATATCCAGATAATTCATTCGTCATTTCATTCATTTGATCATTCATTCATTCGTTCGTTCGTTCTTTCGTTTGTTCATATATTCATCATTTATCGATCCAAATAGGATAATATAGAAGCTTGATATTAAACTGAGTAGATTGGAGTGCAAACTAATGCATTCATTATTGACGGTCATGTACATTTAATGTCAAAGTACCTGCACAAATGTGTTACCGAAGTTAATCTGTTATATAGCACAATAAGTTTTAAGATGAGAGAAATATAAGTAATAGGCGTCAAAGACGAACGGTAAAAATGTTCTTTGCTCAAATGTAAAAAAATGTTCCTTGCTCAAACCGATGAATAAAATAAGCAACTGGAATAGCGATTGTAAAGCTAATTTATATAGCGCTGCTTAACATCCTCGAACCGTAATCAGATTGCAGCCAATTGATATCAAATCTAATTACATATTTATTTTAGATTTGGCAATTTTGAAAATTTTATCGGTGTCTATTCTACGATACCATTTAAAATGATTCTCATTGCACGTCGTTGCAGTAGACTGGGAGACAATAGATGCATAAATGCATGCATGCATATATACATACATGCATTCATTCATTTTTCGAAGTTCTCGAAGTTGCTACGAAAGTCAAAGTATGCGCATATATACAGGTGCACATGATATACAAGCAAGACACTGGAGGCCAGAACTAGATGTTGAGCTATCAAATGAAAGGAAGAGTTGGGTATCATCAGCATTCAAATGATAGTCAAGAGACCTAAGGAAGGTACAAGTCGTGAGACGAGAGGTGACAGCTCAGGCAATTAGCAACTATTTTTTTCCAGTATTTTTCAAACAAAATTGAGAGTAAAGATGAGGCGAAAGTTTCAAAGATCATCAGAAGAAAGTTATGACTGTAAGAAGAGGGTAAATCATGGCATGAGAGAAACTGGCGGGAAAGCAACCTTAAGCAAGAGAGAAGTTGGCATCGAAGCATTCTTTTAGAAGGGCAATAGGAATAAAGTCTAAGGCACACTGTTTATCAGGAGATGAAAACCTGAGATTACGGATCTCATTCAAGGTTGTTGGCTGGAAAAGATTCAGACCTGGTGGAGGAGATTTAGGATATGATAGGCCATCGGAAGAAAAGATGTTAGAAAACTAAAGCCTTAAGGTCGAGATCTTGTAAAAAAATTGTAGAAAACTGTCGCCTCTTACCGTCCTTATTTCCAAAATTTTTAAATCGCTTCAGCTAGTGGAACCAGATTATCATGATCGATCCGAAACCTTCAATACAGTTGATGCAAGTAATGAAGACGACGAGACCAATCAAGTTTTTTATTGCATATGGAATAACGGCACTGACTGCTAACTCCCAAGGTTTACCTGAAATTGCGCCAGCAACATGCATCAACAAAACCTTTTTTAGTTAGAATCACACAATATGGGGCCTGTATCAACATATTACACAATTTTTCAAAAATGATTCCAAAATCGTTAAAAGTATGAGCATAATAATTGCTATTAGACTCAATTTTACATATATATATTTTATTCCAGCAATTAATAGTGTTATTGTTTCATTACTATTATTTTTCGCATAAATGTACAAAGTAAAAATGCACAGTAATAAGAAATCAATGCATAACAAACAAATAATAAAAATGCTGATAATACGTAAACAACGCTGTCAAGATGTGATGCAGAACAGAGATATGAAATTAATTTCTTCGAGTTGAAATAATGCACACTATATCAAATAATTTACGAGAAATATGCATCTTGCGATTGCTATACAATTGTGTCATAGACCATAATAGAATAGAGCTAAACATATTTATTATAAGAATTGTATAATTATGACCACTAATATCATGGTCCAATAATATAAAAAATTGGTAACTCTCAAAAAGTAATTTTACTAGTATTTACGATTTCATCATTTATTGGCAGTTATAAAAATATAATTTCTGTAAATGATTTTGGTATTTTGATTTTGGTTTTTTGTCTTTTCTTTAGCCGACTTAGTGGTATGCTACTTATTTTGAACGAATTGAGAAAACTCAACAGTTCTCATTTTTAGAGAGACGTAGACATATAGAGACTGACATAAAGCGATGCGAAGAGAGGTATACACTGCAAAAGAAACGGAGAATATGCGCAGGCGGTAAATTGGTGTGACAAATGGACAGATTACGCAAGACGATGAGACTGGGACTTCACTGATGAACATGGAGAAAGATACATCACTTGATTGACCTCCAAGTTGAGCAAAACATGAATTAGCTAGGGGGTGTTTACTTTTTCCAACACCGTCAATGCAAGAGCACATAAATTGCGCGTGGTTAAATAGGCAAGCCGAAAATTGTGTTAATGTTGGTCATTAAAATGCTTAAGTAAAGGTCACCACTGCACAATAAAACAGCATAAGATTAAGAATGCACAATAGAACTATGTGAAAAGATTTCGATAATTACGTGTAATAAAACGAATTAGTATAAGATGCCAATGCGTCATACTGAATTGCATTGCTTTCTTTAATAATGAGCGGGTCAAATTTGCAAGATAATTTATTTACCTTCAGAAGTTTGTTGCTGTGCAGAATTGGAGATAAATTGTCATCGTACGAGATGCATATATATTTAAATCTTTTATGATGACTATAATTGAGGGTAAAATTCGCCATAAGTGTCGTCACTGACAGTTTAGGGTAGTATTCGTTAAGTATAAATTGAAAAATTTACTTTGGACAAATATCTCAGCAATAATTTCTTATTGAACGGTGTTCTTCTTTTTGGCAGTTCATTATCAAACGAGAATCTGGAAGAAAGTCTTGAAGAGGCAAACGATTATCTATACGCGTAAAGTGGCATTATGGTCTTTTGCACCAAGTTGAGACAAAATTGGCATGCGCCCAAATCCTGAAAAGCGTATTGTAGTTAAATATTCTTAGTCATTTACCAATATGATTTAAAAAAGAAATGTAACATTTAATAGGCTGTAAAAGGAAGCAAGCATGTGTTGTTCTTAACTTCGGGTTTGAAGCATGACCAAGTTTATTGGATTTGCAGTTCTAACTAATAAAAAGTGCGAAGCCTTTCGCATGCTCAGTCATATACAACTCATTGCCTTTCTCACTTTCATTGGCAGGAGTCGGAGCAGAAGTCGGAGAAGGAGAAGGATCAGACATATTTACTACAAAACATTTTAAATGGAAAAATCCATGCACTTTTGAAACCTTGCTCATGTTTTTCTATTTGACAATTCATTATCAAACGAGAGTTTGTTCAATGTATGCAGTACTCATCTTAGTGGCAGACTGATTCGCACAATAACTTTCGAAACAGAAGCAAGAGAGACGCGAAAATCAACCGCTTCAAGGACCAGTTGCATGAATTTGCCACATACAAAAGGAAAGAATAATATTATCGAAACACGAAATCGCATTTTGTGAACTGCGCTATACTATTTAATTAACTCAGCTTTTACATAAGCTTTCTTACGCAACATTCATCAGTATACATCAGTAAGTGTTAGCGGTCTTGAGTCATTAACTAAATGTTCTTTGAATTCCTTTGACTCTAAATAAAGATTGCTTATATGTAGGTAAGGGTACCGACGTTACCTTGTGGATAAAACAGTGCATGAAACGCAAACAAAGTGTACCGCTCAAATATTTGAGAACAATATTATCAGTTTCATTTTCTTAAGAAATTTTTAAAAAGAAAAGAAATTTCGACAGAAACCTTGACAGGTTTGTCCTTGTGCTTTTTTATTACGTTTTATGAATAATTATGCCAGTTATTTGCTAATGAAACAGAAATCTAAAGTAATGCAATTATACAGTATTGCGTGAAGACCGCCACATGTGTATGCAAAACTGCAGTTTATATATGTATATAAATATGTCTGCATATATTTATATGTGTATGCATGTATGTATGTGTGTGTATGCATGTATTTTGTATGCATGCATATATATATATATATTGTTACAAGTTCACGTGTGATCTGAGGGAGTAGGTGTCTTGGTGGAGACACGTGTCCTTGTAACATCTGTGAGATAACACTGGTCAACATAGAAATCGTTACTGACTGGAAAAGGCCCTAATGTGTAGCATCTTGGTGTGCTGAACACGAATATAACCATAAAAATTTTTTATTGGCTCTCGTTTTGAAAATATTTCATATAGTTCATTTTTTATGTTTCACCATGTAAATTTATGCAGTAGGACTGCGACAATATCCTAAATAAGTCTAGAATGATGTAATATTCCACCTCATTGCATAATCCCATCATGGACACATCATGCACAGTTGATTACGTCATTTTCTGATGCAATGTAAAACTACAGCCAGTCGGCTGCTGACGTAAGATGACGTCAGCAGTGTACTATATAAAGCGAGTCGGAACGGTTGAGCATTTACAATATTACAGACTTTGTGCGAGACAGTTTAAGTTACTGTTTTATAAAACTATTATTACTTTATCCATTTAGATACAATACAGAACAGTAATGCCTCGGAAGTGCGTAAATACTGTGGACAACTTTTGTTACATTTGTGGGGAAGTGACATTTGCCAACCAGAAGAAAAGTATCACTTATCAAGTCAAGAAGGCATATCATGCTTACTTCGAATGCAAGGTTGGTGACCAAGACAAGCCATGGGCCCCGCATATATGCTGTGCTACATGTACAACACAGCTTTCACAGTGGTTGAATGGCAAAAGACCATCAATGCCGTTTGCAGTTCCCATGGTGTGGAGAGAGCAAAGCAACCACGTAAATGACTGTTACTTCTGCTTGGTTCCTCCTCTTTCCGGTGGAATAACGAAGCAAAAGAAGTCGACAATAGTCTACCCAAACATTCCGTCAGCATTGAGACCAGTTCCACATGGTGATGGACTTCCTATTCCAGAACCTCCAGCAGAATATATTTTCCTTGATTCATCTGATGAGGACAAAGGGTGAGCCGACATGTTCTTCTCCTGGTCCGTCAGCGTGCAGTGATCCCGATTTTCACTGTGGTGCATCATCAACCCCACACAGAATAACACAGGAAGAACTAAATGACCTTGTTCGTGATTTGGACTTATCCAAAAACAAGGCAGAATTGCTAGGATCAAGACTCCAACAATGGAATCTTCTAGAAGAAGATGTCACAATTACTTCATATAGAAAGCGCCATCAGCAGTTGGAACCTTTCTTTATGAAGGAAGGTAATCTGGTATTCTGTTCCAATATTGACGAACTCATGAATGCCTTACAGATCACTCATGACCCACAAGAATGGAGACTCTTTGTAGACTCTTCAGCACTGAGTCTTAAGGCTGTGCTTTTGCACAATGGAAACCGTCTTCCATCTATTCCATTAGCGCATGCTGTCCACGTGAAAGAGACATACGATAACCTAAAACAGCTACTGCATTCCATTGACTATAACAGGTACAAATGGCACCTGTGTGGTGATTTTATAATAGATGTTTCGATAGTTGGGAGTGTCTGAAGGAGTGATGCCTCACTAAGCGTGGAAAATAGTATAAAAGAGAGAGCTTAAACAGTGGGAGGGTTTTTGTTGGTTGATTCGTTATTCTTCGTTCTTCGTTCTTCTTTCTACTTGACGAACTGATGTTGAAACGTTGATGTCTTAAAATGCAAATGGTCTGATGTCGTCGGAGAAAAAGAGAATTTTAAACAGTGTTACGTTGTTGCTGGTCCATACCCCGAAGGACAACGAGCTACGAACGCCAGCACGTAACAGATGGGGGCTCGTCCGAAGGAATTTCGTTTGGGAGAATTCGACAGGGAAACGCAACGGATGAAAAGTCGGTCGAAAGAAATTGTCTGGGAAGCGGAGCCGATGTACATGAGACGAAGGGGCGTGGTTCGGCGGGAGCAGACGGTTCCGGTCTCGCGGAAAGCTGATGGTTGGTCAAGGCAATCTTCAGTCGAGTCGGAGGTTCCTTTTGCGGAGGCGGTGCAATGCTGGTCTTCGGAGGCCTGCCATTGTTTGAATTGTTTGGAGCAGCTACGGGGTCAGCCGTCTCCTTCGGTCGTCAGTCAGCCGTGTCCGTCGGTCGTCAGTCAGCCGTGTCCGTTGGTCGTTGGTCAGCCGTCTCCGTCGGTCGGCAGTAAGCCGTGTCCGTTGGTCGTCAGTCAACCGTGTCAGTCTACGACAGCGAGAGGTTTGTCAAATCGGTCGCTGGGTCAAGTTCGCCGTCCGGGTTGCTACGTTCAATCTAGTCGACGGACGATGTCTACAGGTCATGCTTTTCAACCGTTGTTTACCACCAGTCATAATCCTTGATGTAGGCCTTTAGGAACTGACTCTGATCCTTGGTCTAGTACACCATTTGTGTGGACTCATACACGTGTAAGAGGTGCATTAAGGTTTCGGTTGAGTAACTCTAGTAGTTTTGATGGTTAGTTGTCTTTTGCAGTATTTTGCGTATGTAGTATCCGGAAGAGATAGTGCTGGTTAGTTTTTAAATTGTTGCAAAGAATCTTGACGTTGCATTAAGCTGTAGTTTAATATTCTTTCTGGTAATTAATGATTTGCTTGATTTGGTCGGAACTTTGGTAGTTGGGTTGATGGATGGAAAGTAGTTGCTTGAATCCTGATTGTTTTGCGATGTATAAGTTGAAGTAGTAGGGTGGACTTTGGGTCTTCGGGTTAAACTGTTATTATTAAGAGTTATTTAGTGGAGTATTTTTGACAGCCTTTTTGGTACCTTATTGACGTCTGGCTTTGTCTTGTGATGCAGAGTTGTGTTTTGTGAGATGACTTTGTGGTGCCTCGTTGCGTTTTTGGTGGTTTTGTGTATTGTGGGGTGACTTTGTGGTGCTTCGTGGCGATTTGGTGAGTTGTATATGGTGTTTATAGTAATTTTTGATTATTGTTTCGCCCGGAGGTCCTAAGATCCAATTACCATCTGTTTGGGTCGTGTGTGGATGTCTTGTGTAGAGATGTAGGGATGAGTCGGTTGATTTGCTGTTGCAGTTATTTATTGCCAGTGTTGTGTCGTTGAGAGAGATTCTGGTACACTTTGTTTTGAGGACTGTTATGTTCGATTAAGGTATTCTTGTGTGCACTTTGTTTATTTTTTCATGAATCGTTTGGCTGTTGGAGGTGATTGATTGTTCTATCGGGATGGTTGTATGTTGTTGTTGGTTGAGTTGATATTGTGGTGGGTTTTGTGTGCATTATATTGATTTGTGTATTTGTCTGGTTTCGGTAGAGTCTCGGTTTTTGTTTCGTCCATACCTGTGTTTTGTGGTGTTGTGTACACGTTCGAGTCTGTATGACTATTTTTTGACCAGGTATTGGGATTTTTTGCGGCAGTGTGTCTGCTTTTGAATGCTCGTTACATTTTGTATGTTCCGAGATCTCTAACGACCAGTTTAGGTAACAGACTGTTAATAGTTGGATGGATGTTGGTATGTGAATTTTCAGAGATGAGTTGGGTGTGTTTTGATTGTAGAAGTTGTTTAGTCGTAATTACCTTTGTCTGTGATGGTTAGTAAGTTCAATGATTATGTTTTATGCGCATGAGCTAAATTTTATTTGAAACGATGTTAAAGTAATGTGATCGGTAACCCATGGGGTTCCCTCTTTTGTTGGTTGGGGGGTATGTTACAAGTTCACGTGTGATCTGAGGGAGTAAGTGTGTTGGTGGAGACACGTGTCCTTGTAACATCTGTGAGATAATAGGTGTTTCGATAGTTGGGAGTGTCTGAAGGAGTGGTGCCTCACTAAGCGTAGAAAATAGTATAAAAGAGAGAGCTTAAACAGTAGGAGGGTTGATTGTTGGTTGATTCGTTCTTTTTCGTTCTTCTTTCTACTTGACGAACTGATGTTGAAACGTTGATGTCTTAAAATGCAAATGCTCTGATGTCGTCGGAGAAAAAGAGAATTTTAAACAGTGTTACGTTGTTGCTGGTCCATACCCCGAAGAACAACGAGCTACGAACGCCAGCACGTAACAATATATATAGCTAGACATACATACATACTTACTTACATACATACAGACAGACAAATAGACAGACAGCCAGACAGATAATGAACAGAGAAAGACAGAGGAGAGGAGAGAGAAAGGAGAGGGTAAACCAGAGGGATATGAAATTAAAAGGAGAGATGAAAATAGACAAAGGCATATGCAACTGGTAATCGATTTAAAGGCGCATGGAAAGCGTATAGGTATGCACCTAAATCTTTGTGTAGAGTCAGTCAAAAGCAAATGAGCTTACATTTTATTATTTTTGAATCAGCCTCAGAGTATGTATCCTGTCGTCTAACACAGCAACTAAACCACTTTATTCTTTCAAATAAACGTGCTTCTAAAAGCCAAGATTTGCCTGCTTGACGCAACTCGGAATAACAGCCTAGCACTGTCAGCTTCAGCTAGTCCGTTGTGTGGCGCGACTAGTGGCTTATCTGTCGAATTCTCTCATTTCTTGATTGTATAGGAGATACAAAGCATGTGGCTTCCTGTTGAGAGGGAAAAGTTGAAGATGCTCCTTCTGAGACAGGACTTCGTTGGTCGGTCGTTCCTTGTTATAGATGAAGGAACAGTCTATGTCAGTTTTGAGCCAATTTCGTTCTCTACTGTTCTTGAAGATCTGCTGGTCCCTCGCTTCTGTACAACTGGAGCGTGCCGCTCCATATTCATCCCTTTAAATTAAGCTTCCTTTGAAAAAATGCATAGTTTCGCTCAACGCGGCTCAAGTGACAGGAGGATAAAGTAAAATAAAGCGTCAGTTGCTCATTTACAACGTGTCAAAATTAGTCCTCTCTTATATCACTTATTTGTATTATACCGTCGAATGTTTCGTGCCTCACTGAAAACTGAATTTAGAATTTAATAGAATGAATCCTTTTTGCGTTCAGAGGTCAGCAGCATCCTTGAACTCGCTCCTCTCTACAGTCTTGCCTTGATTTTTAAAGACAGT
The DNA here is from genome assembly GCA_964023275.1 of Norana najaformis. Lineage (NCBI taxonomy): Eukaryota > Metazoa > Annelida > Clitellata > Crassiclitellata > Hormogastridae > Norana > Norana najaformis. The sequence continues at coordinate 609,417 of OZ029928.1, forward strand.
GATCTGGTAGACCTACTGAAACTTACCAATTTTTTGCACAGGAGTGTGTAAGAATCTCTACATTCAAAAAGGCGAAATTAACATGGGCGAAAATAAAAATCGCACTGTAATTAAGGAAAGAAACGCAAGATATTTTATACTTTTATAGTTTTCGATTTAAAGGATTCCTAAGTCTATGTTGTTCATATTTACGTGGCTATTTTTTACATATTTTGCTCCATTCATTGTTCGCCCGAATTATAAGTCGCTTTTTTATTTTCGCCCATACTGTTATCGCCTTCAGTGTTGTGCGCTTTTTAATATTCGCCCTTTTTCCTTTCGCCCTTTTTAACTTCGCCCTTTTTGTAGTGAACCCTAGAAACAGGTGTATCATTGTCAGCAGGTTTTTTGCAGGTTCTTTGACTACTGACACTCAAACCCGTTTACTGAAAATTACCTAACATGAAAACACATTTCTAAGGGCATTCCAGATATTTATCTATTATGCCCTTCTCATCGACTTTTGAAAACTTATCATTGGCTAGGAGCGCTACTGAGTTGGTAAATAAAAAGTGCTATATAAGTATGCTGAAAGAATGACTGACTAATGCGTCTTAGCGTTCGTAAATATAATATCCCAAAGGAATTTTCAACGTTAGGTCGTAATGAATGTTTAAAGACAATGCACATATTAATTCGATATGTTCTAAAAATCTTTTTGCACTTGATTTACATTTGATACAACATTCTGTCACAGTTGTCTCATCGGTTCCATTTGTGAACATAACATTTCCCGTGTAATTTGACGTACTTTGGTTAAAATACGCAGTACAGCTATATAAACCGTTGATGGTAATATTTCTGTAAACTTTAGAGTAAATAACTTTGTTATCAGATCCAATCCATTCGTACGAGGCATTCGGGTAAGTGTCTGCATTGCATGTGAAATTCAATCCGTCGTAGCTCTTTGAACAGGCACATGTTCCGTTATCAGAGCCTGTTACATTAATCCATGTAGATTCATGCGAGGAAACCCTTCAAAACAAATGTTACGCACAGACTACAGCTATAGATGAACGCAGGTGGTGGCGTGGCGCTGTGCATACGACACTGGCAAGCAGCGTAGTAAAGCAAGAGAGAGAGAGAGAGAGAGAGAGAGAGAGAGAGAGAGAGAGAGAGAGAGAGAGAGAGAGAGAGAGAGATAAACAGAGAAGCTGTGGCCCCTTCAGAAAAAGACAAGAACTGCAAAAAAATTTAAAAATCTTAATTTAATTGTACTTTTTGTAACTTAAACTGGAAATTTACAGTATACAACTCCACCTCAAGAGAAACTAATCAGAGACGTTCTCAACTAAACAATACTAAATGTCATTAAGAACCTACTGTTCACCAGTTAGCAAGCAATATTCAGGTAACTACAAAAAGTCACCAGTGACGGGCTTCCTCACGAAAGCTAAGCAGAGCTAACAGATTCCCACCCAGAGTTAATAGCCAACATGTTCACAATTCCGCGGCCGCGTTATACTGTATCAAGGATGAGAAATGAGGAGCGACCGGCGATGTTAAACCTAACCCCAGGCTGCCAGAGCCCACGATTGTCTCACCGTTCAGCAGTCCCTCACATATGGTAGATGATGCAGTTGTCGAACATCTCTCGATCCAGCAGGTCAGTGCAGGACAGGCATTTGACTGGTCGCAGAACCTCTGCATGTTGATGGTCAATGCCACTTCAAAGACTCTTCTTGCCATTCCTTCGGGACTTCAAAATTCCAGGAAACGAAGGTTGTAGATAGATCTCTAGGTCTGAGCCTTGATTTTCCAACTCGGAGCTACTCCACCATCCGAATGAGTGGACCAGTTCAAAGCGGTAAGGCCACGTTGATGTGCGACCAAACACCATCCAAAGACCACACAAAATTCACGATGGAAACAAAAGATTAATCCAGAACGCCTACTCGGTCAAAGAAAGCCCAAACATACAAGAATTATCGAGCAAACTCTACACTAAGATGAGCAATCCGTAGAAATGAAACAATGACCAACATGACTTGCGCCTAGTGTGTGCGTAATAATGGCCTTGTACTTCTGTACGGTAGGATTAGGTCATATGGAGTGTTGACGTGGCAAACCAGTTTGGGACATAGAATGAGCAAGGCAGGGAATGCATGAAGGAAAGAAGGAGGTGATGGATCGCGCATAATCAAATTGTTTGGTGGCCCAGAATGTTAAAATTTAACCTTTGATCGAGCAGAACGAAGGTTAAGGTCTAACATGGACTAAATATATGACACTCTAAGCAGAGCGAATCATATGCGCTGAATCCGGCTAAGATCCTATACCCATTAGCCAAACCGACAATTTTGGATCCCACTTTTTGAAATGGTCCAGCTATTCGTTGAACAAGGGAGTCACACAACTTTTCAGAGTCGTATGACCTTCTACCCTTCATATATTAGACAGGAAGTCACAGGACAGCTGAGTAATCCGCGACGCGCTGTCTAAGTCTTAGGAGATTGCTAAGAATAAAATTTCTTCCCACAACATCTGTGTCGCCAAGAAGACTAACACTCAGCTGGTGAAGGTATCAATAAAACCAAAAATTCACAAAGACAGTCGGTGAATTACTTCTTTAAGCAAAAGTAGATTTTGTGATGAGAAACACTGACTCCCAAAAACGATCAAGCCCAGGCATATAATAATTTTAACACACACAACCGCACGCACAAACAAATACAAACACACACGTACGCTCGCACACACACAAAATTCATGCGCATAATACTATGCACAGAAATTTATGACATAGCCTTTAGAATCTTGAGACATTGTCCGTTTCCAAAAGACAGAATTCACAATAAATTTCATCATAAGAAATTATTTATTCAAGACGTTGTAGTTAATTATTTCTAAATGTTGAGACTAATCTCTCAAACGTCACCAAGTTTCTTAAATGTCTTAGAACTGTAATAATTTAAATATCTGTACAATAGAAAGTAAAGTATGGGTTACATTTGTGGGTTGGTATAGGCCTGAACCTTGGACACAAGTTATTCTAGGATGATAAGATTAGACCATTGTATAGGCCAACTAGTAATATGTGGGACACGGTAGCCAACTGGAAAGAAAGCTCGTCGTGCAACGCGAAGAGTTCGAGCCTCTCCTAAGAATGTACTGTATAGGGATCTAGAGCTAGTCCATCATTCGCAATTGCTAAGCGTCTCAAATTCAGATGTACTGACCTTGCGCGTAATAAATGCATAATAATGTTAAGAACAATAACAATAATTCAGTAGCATGGTCTATACTCAATGCTTTGGCGTTATAACTTTGGGATACCAGTCACATGGGGTAGTCACTGGCCATAAATGAAAGTGGAAACAGATCAAGGATAGAAATGTCAATATATGAGTGCGAGAGAGTGTGTGTGAAAAAGAGTAAAAGAAAGAGAGAGTTAGGAAAAGTAATCGAAACGGCGTAAATGCAAAGACGAACAAATAGACGGATGAACAGAAGGACAGGCCAGGACAGACAGAGGAGGTGACTTTGTGTAGATCAATATTTGGTAAAAGGTACTAAAGCGGTTTCTTGTATAATATTGTTAAAAATTAAAAATTATAATAAAATGCTGTTAATGTTAATAAGAAAAATAATCTTACTGCAGGATTCTATGATGCTCCCATTCTTTGGAACATAGAAAGAAACTTTTTGATGCATCTCATTTCGAATCATATTGGATGCTACACACGCGTAATTCCTACTGATTTCTGCCAAATCGAAAGTTTTATTTAGACTTAAACTGACGTTTTGTTTCGTATCAAACCATTCGTAACTTGGCTGAGGATTTCCAGAGGAACTGCCTGTCAAGACACTGACTTCACAAGCAATGCCATCAATCGTTATAATCTGATACCCGCTTGCTATGTCAGGACTTGAAGGGTAGTCTGCAATGAACATAAACACTTTATTAGCAAATGGTGTTCAGAATTATTGACAAAATGTGCTAAAATTAAAGCCAACAACTCATTAACTGTAACATTCGCAACAGATGAATTCTAAGAAATTGTTAATGATCGTTGACAGAGGAATGTCACTGCTTGACTCCACATGCTGCATTGGTCTTGTCGTTAAGCGCAGTGGCGAAGAAGCAACCCTGAATCAGTGGTTGCGTAAGTGCAGAACGTTCTGCCCGCGTTTCTTCGATGGACCGTGACCGGTGCGGATCGGACGAACATCCTGCTCCTCCGACTCCCTCCTCTTCGTCGTCGCCGTCGTCTGCTTCGATGGCGCTTGCGTCGTGGGCTTCGCTGATCCGAGCGTCGGCGTCTCCTCGACCTTGACTCGCCGGCTGACCTAGGTCAGGCGTTGCGGCTCCTTGACATTGAGGATCGGTTGGGACCCGTCGGCTGGGTCTCGTCGACCAGCTCCTGCCTCTCTCCGTTTCTTTAATCTTGTTTTCAGGCACCGCCTTCTCTCTTTCTTTAATTTCGGCTGTTGCCGTCTTCATTTTATTCTTGTCGATGAAGACCTTAATTTTCGACTGGGTACGCTCGCTCGCTGCATTGAGTGCTAGTTCAGAGATCATGAATTCGTCTGGCTGCCTCTTCTGAACTAAATCCTTCAGGCCTCGTCCGTGTTTTCTGCCGCTAACCTTTGTTAATGCTTCGTCATGATTGACGTCAATCGCTTCTTCTTCCACCGATGGAAGGTCACACGGAGACACCTGTTCTAGGTCAGGCTGAAGGCAAGGGAAATGACAAAAAAGCGAAGAAGCATGGTCTCTGGTAGAATGTAAGTAACGCTGAAATGGGGCTGTCCTTCGGCCGGTGATTGTTCTCTGGGATTGCCAGTCTTCGTTAAAATCTGGCTCCAAGAATGTGCCGTTGAAAGCGACTGCATTAAAGCGCTTGATAGCGATGGAGAGGCGCTGGAACAGGAAAGAAGTTTCCCTTTTGTCTCCCGACACTTGAGATAAGTAGCGACCAAGTATTTTTATGAGGCTAATGCGTTCCTGATTTGTGGGGCCGAGAGTCTCGAAAGCCAGAGGGGCAAAGCAGTGTGTCGAGAAAACATCGGAGTATTTTTCAATCTTTCGTTCGGCTGCAATCTCCGCAGCAGCACCTACGATCATGGCTGTTCTGGATCGGTACGAGTCTGCCAGAGTGTCAATTATTGTAACGTCCCAGGTCAAGCATTTACCACCCTCCCAATGAATGAGGGTGGCTCCATCAGGTCGCCGGCCGTCGGACCTAACCAATCCTGCTGGTCTTTAGTTGATGGAAAGCCAGCCTTCACGAGGGCGCGCCAGACGATGTCATTGAAATTGTTAATTAGGATGAACAATTTAATTGTATTACAAAACGATCAAATATTACATATCATTTGGCGGCAGATTGCAACTGCGTGTCCTTTTCAACTCTACGTAATAGGAGTAATGGGATTCGCATTGTGAATTGGTAATGATAATGGGATTTGCTGTATGAATTTACATTCATAACACGAATCCCAGCGCATTATGTCAAACTAACAATACTCAATATATCAACGATGTCGTTATGGCAACGATGCCTTTATAAAAACAGAACGCTACTTCATTAGTAACACATATGGCCCGGTATCTAATGTACAACGCATTAACCGATAGCGCACCAAAACCAAATCAGGTCAGTATCCAGATCAGTCCAATAATGCATGCAACCTCGCCAAAATACGACTTTCATGGAGAACTTATTTTGGATAAGGTATTTGAAAAGGAATGAAAGGACACAAGCGACTGAGCAGAACGAACACACGCAGGGTTAGAGCTAAACAACCGAAAAAGCTCGTTCAACAAGAGCAGCTCTAGTCTTAGGTATGACTAGAGGAAGACAAATCAAGTGACATGGAAACATATAAAGTTCTATGTTCTAACGTCCATCAATGTGGAACACTTTTCAACATATACTATTCGTGCTAAGGTTGCTGCATCAGACAGCAGTGTCGTGGCGCTCAGGTTTCTCATATCGCTGAGAAATTGTTTTCTGCGAGAGGACTCAATATAAATTCACTTATAGGCATAGAGTAAACAAACTGCCATGATCTATAGACAGAAATTTATAGCATATATACTCAAGTAACCATATTCATTCTACTTGAATTTTCTGTTTTCCCCCAAAATTAGCGTCTTTAAATCAGTTCAAACGATACAGAAAATAAAGATAATGTTACTGCATTCACAAATTTGCATCATCGTATAATTGTGATGCATTTGGCATTTGCCATACACCTGACTCTTGCATAAAATATGACATATTTGGCCACCACAACATTTTCAATGGTATACATATTGAAACAGCAGAGTATTGAACGGATCGATTGACACATCAAGATTTGAAATTGACACATCAACAGTAACATCTAGAACTTCTGAAGTAACCAGTTTATTTAAATTGCATTCCCGTATTATTAGTGATTCAAATACAGCGCAACCAGTTAACCAAGCAGTTCATTTTGCGCCATACAAAATAACTGACACAGAATGATATTATAGAAAAAATGCCGAGAAGCCTTTTTAAAATGTATCAGTTCGAGCTACGCCAACATATGATACATGCTGGTATCTGTCACGATGCCGAGTAGAAGTCGAATAGAAGCCTTTTATTATTATTACTGAGACGTATCTTTGACCGAACTAAATTTCAACATCAGTTCACGGCAGTTCTGCACAGTCAAACAGCGACTGACAAGCGGCTCAGTCTCTCTTTCGGTCTGTATCGGTCTGCCATCGGTCTGCCCAAAGAGTCACTTTCCCCCTATTTAACGAGTCTGCCAATCCCTCGACAATCCCTGGTGAATCTGTCTGGCACTCTATCGCATCAGGTGAGTGTCCCAATTTCCCGCCGATGGCGCACCTCCAGCTACCGTCCGTGATCACCAGAGGCACCACCGGACGCACGTGCTGACGACGACGACACGTGAGGCGAGGAATGTGACAGTATCTGACGATAAATATGAGTAATTAAAAAGGCATAAAATGTATGAAAAAAATCTGTAAAATCTATTGGTTTGAAATTGTCACTTGTCATTTATTTATACGTGTTTGTTCATATTAACTCTATTTTGGACTTTCATCTTCGCAAACAGTCGATGCTGGTGTTAGTTTTTCATAAGCTGCCGACTGTTGGCTGTTCGCTACTGGAACAAGTTCTGCATATGTGGCTGCTGCCACATTTTCATATGGCATCTGCGTTTCTCTAGATTCACCAGTTTTGTTGCTCGATTCAGAGTCTGAAAAAGCAAACTGTCAAAGATAATTATCAACAATATTTAACAGTAGACTAATTATTTGATAAGTCACTGAAGCTGCTTTGTTCAGATCATTAATGTGGTATCATAATGGAGCAAGACACATGTTAGCAACCCTGATGAGCTATAAAAACTAAAGCTATGTCAATGCAAACAATTATAAAAAGGCAAAACATTCATAAAATATCCTAAGATGAAAAAAATCTGATACAGACAAACAAATTCAGGACTCTTCCATGAACGCTTCAATCTTGACAATACATATCACTACCAAACAGAATAAATGTTTTCATGAGATACTGAATTGCAACAGGATCGCTTCAATGGATTTTGATTTTGGACTGATTTCATTTCGAAGTGACCATTGATTGATTTTGTAATTACAATATTAATCGTAATTTATAAAGCTCCTCTTTATGAGCAACTAATCAAGAGCTTTCTGTATGCAATCCTAAATGTTCATTAAGAACAGATCTGTTATGCATCATGAATATTGCGATATAAGTCATTTGGTCTGATTACCAGCAGTCGCTGACAGAATAAAGAGAAATGTCCAATAAGTTCTTGTTGTAGAATATTAGGCAAACTATCCTTTGATAGATCGAAGGAATACAGCACAGCGTCTTTGATTAATTAGATGTGGTGAGGCGTTGAAAGGAACTACAGGCTGGATAAGAATACAAAAGACCCTGGAAACTTACGAACGAGCGGAGCCAGCCAGTCAACCAAACAATGCATGCAACTTGCCAAATTACGCCTTTCACGAATAGCTTTATTAAAGTGTGCAAATTTAGGATAAGTTTGTACAATATACTATGCCATTACATGCTTTAACTGGTGCCGTATGTAGTATACAGTACAAAAAAGCAACGTCACCCATGATTGCTAATTCAAACAGTACGCCCAAAATAATGGCGGCGATTTTGTCAGGGCTAATGTTAGTGGTCTCAGCCACCACACCAGTACAACCTATAAAATGAAACCGCTTAAATTAAATAATTTAATAAATATTTAATATATTTCACATAGTCAATATAAAATTTTGGGTCAATAAGATCAGTCTCATGCACATTTCCTGCATTTGACTTTCTTTCATGACTCTACCAAAATTCCACTTGAAAACTTTTTTTGCGAAATTATATGATTGCTATAAATTGATTAATTTTTTTTCTTCGTAGAATTTGTTGGGACAACTGCTGCTTCTCAGTCCCACAGTTGGGTCTTAATTTTCGTAAGGGCCATGCTTGCGCAGTGCCAGGAGAAAGCTTACGGTGGCTCACAGGATGCTTTCCTCAAAGCCCTGCAACTTAAGCAGATGCCATACATAATATGTCACACGAAAGGCGAGTATCTTTTTTCCAAATACATTACCCAAGATGGGTCCTAAACGCATGGAAATTTATACTGACCTCGGAAGATATGCAGAGAAGTGATATGCACATTTACCAACACGCACTTCATAAACTGAATATTTTGAGCACTTGCAAATTTCAGTCGTCTAGACTTACACTATACCCGCTACAAAAGACTTTGATGTCAATCAGGGTACCACAGTCTCTCCAAATTACCCATAATATTTACATCTACAGTTTGTGTCTTTACGGCGTCTACATTCTCGGAAACGCCTATAGCTTGGACGCATAGACTAATTTTAACTCGTAAAACCTATATAGGACGCCAGTTTGTGTAGCGATGTGCCTTTTGCAGTGAAACATTTAGAACTTTGCTAAATAAAAGCTTTTTGGTTCATGATGTTAAAAACCCTAATTGTAGCTTCTATCCACGACATTAATTTTGGTCGATTTTTGAAACTGTTATTTTCATGCAACACAACATGGTAAAAGCAAAATTTAAAAAATATTATTTTTAAATTATGCATAGTCCCAGTGCCTCCCAAACTAAACATATATAGAAATTAACAAAATGTTGAACTGTGCGCTATAAACGGGAACAGTTTATAAAATCAGCCTGTGGCAATCTGATATGCACAATTCATCATGTTCATCATCATGAACCGTGGGCTCAGCGCCCGTAGGTGTCCGATGCCATTTTCACCATGTTCTTCCACTGTTGTCTGTTCAGTGCGGCATGGCTCAGCTCTTGAAGCGTTGTTCCACACGATTCAGTTATGTCGTCCGCCCATTCCCTGTGCGGTCGTCCTCTTCTGTTACTCCCATCCATCATTCCAAACAATAGTGTTTTGAATTTCCTATCATTGTTCATTCTGCATATATGGCCAAATAGTCCTAATTTCCTTCGAATTAGTTTTTGCATTAAGTTTTCTTTATGATGTATCCGTCTGTACAGTTCTTCATTGCTTACTTTTTGTATCCATGATATTTTCAGAATCTTTCTAAAACACTTTCTTTCAAAGGCCAATATTCTTCTTTCAACATCTTTAGTGATCACCCAAGCTTCGCACCCGTATAACATGCTGCTAAAGATACATGTGCCCAGGACGCTCAGTTTTGTTTCCAGCTTTATGGCTTTGCTTTTCCATACCTTATCCATGGCTTTTAATGATGCTGCTGCTTTTGCAATTCTAATGAGGACCTCCTTCCTGTTGTCTAGGTCGATATGCACAATTGAGCATCATTATTTGAAACTTAAAAATCCTAAGAAGTGTTTGAAGGAACGTTACTAAAATACTGAACTATGGACACAATTGAGGTAAAAACAATCGGAATAGATCGAAATTTAAATGACTTACTGTCGTCAAATTCATCATCTGCGTTAAATGAGGGATCTGTCAATGTAAACAACTAGCATATAATAAGTTATTGTACGATCTTGGAAAATGAACATGAGTGCATTGATACACGCATGACTGTACGCATCAGTGTACTGTAAACGTGTCCTAACATATTCAGTTTATCAATTTTTGGCTTTAACTTTATAATATATTGAAGAAAATTCAAAAGACTTTGTTTATCCTTCATTCCAGCAAAATCTGTTTTATATTAATACGCATATGCTAAATTACATTAACTGATTCTAGCCAAAGAAATATAAATTTGCTCACAATCAATTAGCAATCAAGGCTAGAACGTAAATTAGAAGACCCCTGCGTTAACTGGAAAGAATCATACTGTAATAAATCAGTATTTTAGTCAAACACTTGAGAACTAATAATTAACGCAGCTTAAGGAGGGTTATAAACCCGTACACCAGGACAACGTCTTCAGCTACTGAGCTTTCAAGATATCATGTTATATATTGAACTGACATGAAAAGATACGCTTCATCCAGTTTTTTGTTTATTGCACATTAATATCTTCATTACAAACCAACAGATATTTAAGCATTACTTACAGCAGCCTGCCAGAGTGATGCTTTTTGTTGCGAACAGGTAATTTCTAGCTAAGCACGTGTAGAAGCCGTCGTAAACAGCCTGAATAAGCGGCCCTTCGGCTATAACTTTATAATTCAACTTCCACTGATAATTCGGCTCTGGAATGGCTTGCACAGAACAGTTCAGTATGACTTGAGTACCGCTTGTGCAATGACATGTTGAACTTTCGCATTCAGCTGAGGCCGACGTCTTGCTGCTCTGCAGGATTCATGTTATGCTCGCAAATAACTTAGCAAATTAAAATTTTAATCTAAAGCTGGTATCCTATTTCATATCCATAGATAACCTGCAACAATAAATTATGCTTTATTTATTGGACTTGATGTAATTAAATTCAAACAATATTTAACAAATAAACATTTTACATATAATTATGTGAAATATGCTTGTGCTGGTAAAATTGATACACTTTTGCTTGTCGTTGAAAAACCGCTGGCAAACAGCACATATACTGACATCTGCACAACAATTTGCCGTTCAGGTGTGCTGACATTGCGCGCGTTACAAGTGCTTTAAATAAATAAATAAAAATAAGGTTATAATTTTAACAATGCTTACCGCATGGAATGACGTCATCTGTGTTGTCGGTGACTGTGCACGTATCTGAAACGCTAAACATTTATCCTCTGAGGTAATTGTACGCAGTGCATTCATAGGTCCTTGTTTCTTCAGCTAATTGAAATTTATCGCTGTCACCTACGATTCTCAAGTCTGCTTTACTTGTGACGTCCATCCAATAGTAAAAAGATGGTGGATTAGCCGCAGCGTAACATGTTAATTGGCTTATTCCGCAGACAACGCCACACCGTTATGTTCGTCAAAACGCTTGAAATTTTAATAACGGTGGGATGATCTGCAATAAGTAATACTGTCACCGCTGTCATCGTTCTTTATATATTAGACGTAATGGCTAATCTTATTTTGTTGATTAAATTAATTTTTAGAAAACAGTACTGTAGCATTTTATCTATTTAATTCTTTGGCCTAAGTGAATTTGCTAATGTATATCGATTTAAAAACATAAACCTAGCTGGGGAGCCAAACATCACAACATAAGTCCTCATATATGTGAGTAAAGGAAGATTTCTGATTAGCGCCATTTTGCCCAAGCACGCAATCTTTGAGCTACTCAAGATTTCACATATTCAGAATTCATTCTGTCATTTCTTTCGTTCATTGCTTACTCTTTCATCTTTTGTTCACTCAAAGATGAGAACTGAGACAAAACTCTGGGATCTACCGTTAATACTATTCATATACTTTTAGTAATGCTAATGTTGCAGTGTGACCTTCTTCCATTTAATGATCTTTCTGCACTTGGGATGACTTTTTCCAACTTATTTTGAGTTTATACTCTTGGTGCACAAATTTAGATTTTTTCCTAATTTTCCTAATAACTTTTTGGAACTAAAGATTATTAACTAGCATAAATTTATTTTTCTTTTATGTATTCTCTCCTCTAATAAATAGAACTAGTAAAATATATAGATATAACATATTTAAAACTAGCTATAATATTTTTATGCAATCATTTTTATAACAAATGGATACTAATCTTTATGAGTGTAGTTTGTTTGGTAAAGATATCTGATTTCAAAAGGGTCATGCACATAACATAGCGCAGTTATCATAATGCACGAGATATCAGTCGATAATCTCTTCAAGTGAAATCCTTGTCAAAATCATAATCTGTTGGAGAAACCTGGTCTAAATGCGATAAGTGCGTGAAAATTAGACAAATCAAAAAATTAGGCTACAGTGGGTAAGCAAGTTGAAAGAATTGAGTCTTAGGTTTAGACCTAACTGACACAAAAGAACCGACAGAACGCAAAGAATGGGACTGTGAATTCGGATCAGACAACCAGAGCATACCCGGCAAACCAGTGCTGTTCTGGTGCGAGGTACAGCAAGAATCAAAGTATCCGCTGATCAGTATTTGCAATACTTGCTTGTTCAATGGGTGAACAAGCAGCAAAGACAGGTAGACAGGGTTAACAGATAAGAAAGAGAGTGTTGGAGTTTAATGCAAAGTAAGACTTCATAATTTGTAACACCGTGTTTGAAGAGAAGGACTGAAGAAAGTGAACAGGGAGAACACGAGCTGTAAAGCTCACAAACATAATGATGGACAAAAGGTGAATTCATAGGTGAAATTATGTAGAAGTTTCCAGGTTAGTCCTATGCATTCTACAACTAGATTTGAAACGAACAACTAAGAAGAAACATCGTGGGAAGAAAAGAAGCATATAGGTACTGGGATATGAAGGCCTAACACAGATGTGCAAAGGTAAGAAAATGGAGGTAACGAATAACATAAAAGTTACCCAACTAGAAGATCTTTGCAAAGACAGCAAAGATGAAGTGGGAAACAACATACCAATGGATGCAATACTTGTCACGTAACACAATGATCCTTACGATACTACGGATCTCTGCCAGCGAGGCATTTACGCACGAGCATTACGATCTTAAACGCAGTGTGTCTTTGCAAGGCATCCATTGTGTAAGGATGCATCTGAACATTCAGTCCGCGTCGTTTAGGAACGTATAGAAGGTGTTAAAACATGATTGTCTAACAGATCTAAGAAATGCGTGAGATGGTCATACCAGCAGGTGCATCTGAGAGCAGCAACACAATATAGGAGTCCACTCCATCGTTTGCGACGCTCACTGTCTGTGTATATAATGTATATATCGTTAACTCTTGTTGACTACTGTAGATTCACTTATCCGTTTATGAGTTAAACGCAAAGCTTTGTTGTAATCTAACGCCGTTTTGTAAACCAGTGTTGATTTTAATTTTTGTCGGAATAATGCGTGTTTGGAGTTCATTTTTCTGGTTGACGACTTTTGTTCCTCAAATTTTTTTCGGTAGTGTACAGTAAAATTCATTGTAATAACTTCTCAGGTTATATAAGGCTCCCCTTAAAGGTTAAAAATGTAATGTCCCCGTCGTGTAGTAAAATCATTTAGGTTTGAAATTTGAGTGCAAATTAAATTGTGACACAGATGAAATAATTGATTATGATTAACGTAGAACTTTAGTTTATGAATGACTGTGAAAGACGCACAATATAAATGGCACGCGTTAATAGCCAAATTTGAAACTCCATTGCTCTTTAAACCTTTGCCTTCTTTCTTTGCAGTGGTCACCTGACTAGAAGTCTACTTAATGTGTTGATTTTAAATTTTTCGTCGCGTTTTTGCATAATTTTCGACGTTTCAAGCAGTTAATTTATCCTTTCTGGACTTAAAAATTATTTATTGACTAGATTTTCTCTCTTTTTCGCTGTCAGCTAAGTTTTAATTGTGATTCTTCTTTGTATCTATTTCCCTGTCACTGACCATGGACGTCAGCTGAACCTTGTTTCTTTTGTCTTTAATTTCCATCTTTGTTTATAGCTGCCTCATTAGGTTGCCTACTTTATACTGTAGCATTCTGTATTTTGTTCATGTAACAGGAACAAAATAGGGCAACAGTACAAAAGCGAGCAAATTTTCTTGCCAAATTTTGCGCAGATAGCTCTGCTGCTAGATTTACACATGTTGGGCGACGTGCAGTTTTGATCTTAAATACTGCTTATAAAACAGGCTTCTTAAAATAGTCGTTGATGTAAGAGTGCAATTACCGTGGTCATCTTAAAAACGGATTCTGAATGCCAGACAACATTGTGAAACGCACTAGAGACCGCTATCACCAGATATTATATATATATATATATTTGATCAAGCATAATTTTATCCGATGTTATATCATAGGTTACTCCATTTCAACACATCTTGTGCGGTTTAGGGCGTAAACGGTCAAATATACAATGAATGCCTAAATACCAGAAATAAAAAGGATATACTCATTCAGGGACATTCACAGTATAATTTTATGCAAAACTCATTCATCAAACTCAACGAAAACGTCAACGACCAACGCAACGACTATGAGATATAACCCTACAAATCTGGGCATGACTCTGCAGCCAAGATCAGCGCTCGAAACAACCTGGGCGCCAGTGCCCAGACATAAAGAACTTCAGCCATTACTCTTTGCTACTCGGCAACAGGGTATTGTGCCCTCGTATGGTGTCGCTTGACCCACGTTCGGCTAGTTTATGTCCCTCTCCTCCCGGCCCTGCTCATCGTTTCAAGAACTGGCCCAATCCAACTGCCATGGCTGCCGGTCCTAAGAAATATTGCATCACCTCATATCCGAAGAAAGAAGGCTACTTCAAGACTTCTAAAAAAGATCGATGCGATCTTACCCCTTGACGATAATAGCATTTTACACCCTCTAGCACGCTGTCCTCGAGTTGCTCAATTTGTTTGGATGGGGACATTGACAGCTATTTGGCATGGAGGGACGAATGGGTAGCAGCGAATATGAATAACCACTCCATCATCGCTGAACCCTCTGTCTGTCCTCCAGGCTTCAAATTATCCCGACAACTCTGGTGTGCACTTGACCGATTTCGGATGGGCTAAGATTGCTGTGCGTAAAACCTTGTCAAATGGGTTCAAGCCACTGGTCTTTTGTTCAGCTGTGGTGCACTGCAGACAATGGCACACATTATCGATGTCTTCCCGCAAAGAATGGCGAAATATTGACTCTTCATCTCGCTAGTTGTGATATTCTTGCAACTGCGGCTGGTCATTAACCTTATACGCTAGAAGAAAAATTCATTCAGAAAATTTATATAGCGCTCCACAATTATACTTACGATTACTCGCTCAGAGGATGGACACATGGCATGTTAACAATTGTATTACTTAAATGTATTACTACAAATAGGCGCTCCTAGCCCCGCCCAGACGAAAGAGAACAGTTTCAAGTGTTTGTTAAAAGAGCAAGCGGCGCCCCGGGTTAAAGGAAACACAGATATGGACGGATGGAGCCACCATCGTAAAGGCATGGCGTTGCTTTGTCATATAGCGTGCAAAAGGAGCAAAAATTTTACCTCGAGCTGAGGTACCAAGATATCTGCGGTAAGTCAAACGTGAAATGGAGCAACAAAGCTCCTGAATGTAGGCAGGGTTATTCCCAAACTAGCATCGCAAGACCCACATCAAAATCTTAAATTCGATGGTCGGGGCGAAACTTGCATCCATTGAACTACATCACGCATATAATGCGATATATGGTCAAACATGGAAATACAACCAACAAGCTTAGCAGCTGCAAGGCACGCGTTCAAGCTGCCCAATAAGCCATAAAGGCAGGCCGCATAGATGGTACTACAGTAGTTAATCTTGCTGCTGATGAAAGCATTGACTGGATCAGTTGTCACTGGATCAGTGAAGTGGAACATGGACAAAAAGACGATGATATTAGTTTGAACACAGAAATGTAGAGGTTTGCTGATGTGTTCTGTTTAGGTATATTACTGTGTTTAACGTGTATTAGAACTATACTAAGAGTATAGTTCTAATGTGATAGGCAGAACTATCATTAACAGCGTTATGCATAATGGACGTGAAACGTGACCGATAAACGGCGTAGACTGAGAGGTGGATGAAGTGTTCAAGAGAGGAATATTAGTGTGAAGATCGGCAGTATCAACCGCAGTGGCAGGTCGAGAAGGAGAAAGCAGTGACATTTCCTTTATCTTTAAAAAGAGCATTACATGGTCGAGAACAGCAAGTAGTGCAGTTTCAGTGGAATGATATTTACAATAGACTAAGCAGAGACGAGGGTAGAACGAGTGAGAAGACATGAGACAGCTGAGGCTGTAAACTATTCTCCTCTAAAAGACATTAGAAATTAATTAAAGTGGCACTATAACTTGATAAATATTCCGGATAAAGTGCTGTCTTCTTGAGAAGTGGGTAGACAAAAGCTGGGAAGAAAGCAAGCAACTTTCAGCAAGAGAGAGGTTGACAGTAGAAAGAATGCTAGAACCCAACACATCAAAACGTTCCTTAAGAAGAGCGAGGGGGCGACATATTGATCTGAAGAAGCTGAAGACATGTGGAGAGGAATTTAGGATGAAAAAGTGATCAAAGAAAGGCGTTTTTGAAAGAGCTGTCCTGATTTTTCGAATTTTTTGGGAAGAAGAAATTTATCAGAGAGGGATTATTGGAATGAGTTTGGCAAGAAATAACATCCATCACAGTGCAGGATCTTATTTAGAGTGCGCCACAGTGAACTCGGCATGGTCAAATGGTAAGAGCTAGTGCTACCAATATTTTTCGAGGTGGTTGCGTAGCCTCTTAGCAGCAGCAATGTCAGAATTATACCATGGTTGAGAAGTGCGTGCCACAACTATCGTAATCTTCACTAGGAATGTGCATGTCTAGTTGTCGGATTTGATTGATTGCTGCTGTATAGCGAGTTCGGATTCTGCCTGAACCGAAGAAGAAGACCCCAAGGCAGAGGCATGAATGTCAGATTTAAAGGCTGAAACGTCTATTTTTTATCGAGACTCGGAAGATGATAAAAGAATAAATGAATAGTGGCTTTGATGGAAGAATTTAACAGTAAGAGCTTTGCGATCTCAAGATGTGTTTTACAGAGAGATTTTTAACAGTGGAAGAGGATGAACCGGTTATTAATAGACTGACTGTATGGCTCATTTCATGAGTTGAAAAGGAAATATGTTGCTTGAGGTCAAAGGTTCAGAGAAACTCCTTAAATTTTAGTGAGTCGCTGTCTGAAGTATCAAAGTGTATATTGCAATCGCCAGTTATAATTAGTTTTGAATAAAGGAGATCAAACATTCGAGCAAATATTTTCATTCGGTAAGAAAACCAGAGAGGCAAAGTGATGGAGGTCGATAAATGGGTTAGCCGCCTAATACAAGAGTTCAATGTTGCGGCAAGAGATTCAGAATACTTTGTAAGCGGAATAGGAAGATGGAAACAAGACAATTTAATACACAGTGTAGGAAAGGCTACCCCTCTGCCTCGACCCTCTAGAGGATCACCCCGGAGAGAAAAATACAAAGGCATTATATATGAGGTAAAGGAAGGCGCGTAAGAAAACAAGGGATCCAGGATTCTGTTTTAAAGCAAGAATATCAATGGGATGATCACATGTATAGTTCAGGAGTGATGAGCATTTTGTGGATAAAGCGAATATTTAGGTGACAGAAATCAAACGGTTTAAGACAGCCATGATTCAATTCCATGTCACCAGACAGAAGAAGCAGGAGGCAAGCGAGAAGATCTAGAACCAGATGGGGACGTAGTATAGTCTGAAGCATGACCGACACCATCCAAATCCAGACATGCCGCTAGCATATATGTAGCTGGCTGAATGAGTTAAATCCAATATGTGTGAAAGGGAATTCGAACTAGGATGGTTGATTTCGCCCCTGCGGTGACAATGTGCTGGCTGTTTAAAGCATTGGATGAATAACCAGGTACAGTAACAATGCATAGGACAATGAAGCAAGGATACGAAAGCATTCTAATGGCGACCCAAACCACGCAGTGAGTAAGAAGATGGAGCCTAATTATAAACAAGAAAGTCAAGAACTTTCATCTATGAGGGCCGACTTATAAGCTCAGCGAAACTACAAGTGCCAGACCTATATCAGATTTGGAGTTATGTTAGAGAAATGCTAAAGTAGTAGGGGAACTCGTTACGCGGAATGGAAAGCCAAGCCCACAAGCCCGAAGCGGTGATATGGGCTAAGTCCAAACAAATCAAAGTGGTACAGCAAAAATTTTAAATAAAAGCAAGATATCGATCAAATTGACAGCTTATCTTTTGCTTTGCTCACCCATCAGATTTACAAATTCACGGTAATCTCTAACTCTTCTTGTGCTCCAAACCAGAAATGTAGTGGGCTCCAGAAATTTTTATGTCGCCGGCCTAAGGCGCTGGATATCGCTGAACGTTTCTCTCCTCTGCGCTGGTTTAATGATATAGTTTGTGGCTGTTTCAAATGGTTAACTCAGTTGTCCGTTTTAAGGTCCCAAGGGCCTCCCGGATCTTAAATACATGGCTCTGGCTAATTGATTATGGTTTTAGAGTGCGATTTTGCTTAGAAACGACCATCGTTTAATGCCTCGTGCATTACGATAGACGCGTCATAAAAGTGTCGGTATTAGATTCGGTTAGTAATTTGTACATCATTTATATAACGCTTTTTCAAGATGTATACTCAGTGGCGTTTTCACATTAGTTTTAGCGAAACAGAAATGTCTTTATTTTTAGCCACTAGCATCTCCTTGAATCATAAGGCGAGAGAGGAAACCGTTGCGCTGGAGCCAGTGACTTCCATCAATTCACGTTTACATTACCGGTCGAGATCTTGGAGCTGTCCTGAATCAGGACTTATTTCCATTTCTCCTACAATTTTCTGCGGTTATCACTCTTTCTATGCCTTTGCAGAAAATCTTACAACAGTTTGCAGAAATGAAGACTGTAGTGGAAAACAATTGGAATTGAAACCTCGTTAGTTATTACCAACAGCTTCGTCAATAAACAGACAATCAGTGTAGATTTCAAAGGGAGAACTCAAACGGAACCAGATGGGTTCCGCTATAGGGTGTCGCCCAGTTACAGCATAAGGCTGTATCGGTGGTAGGTAGCTGGAATCGCCACTTTCAATGGTAGTTACAATTTCAACTGAAGGTTTCTATTTAAGTTCACAATGTAATGACGATCATTTTTCAGTCTCGTTTAATACTGCTTTACATGTGCTTTAAACTGGTGTAGATAGGGTAGTTTGGTGAGAGCATAAGGTAATGAGTTCGACACAGCGTGTTTTTTCACCAAAATATAAAATTTCTCGTCCAACCATATAGCAAATTCTTGCCGAAAGTTCATACAAGATCTTTTTAAATAATTATGCAACGCTGATTCACTCCTAAAATAATTGATAAATGCTGACTTACGTGTTGAAATAAACATGCTAATCTATAAGTTTGTGATACCGTCCAAAATCACGATACCTCGATTATTATTGAAAACCATTTTGGAAGAAGCTCTTGAATGCAATTCACACATTGCACACAAAACCCGTTTCTCCAGAACTATTGGACGCATTAGATCAGTGGAATAGTCAGCACACCACACAATATTGCAATAGAACAAATAATCTAATCCAATCCAATTAAATCTACTGACTTTTATAACGCCATTGTCGCACTAATCAAGGCATTAAATGATGTTCGCTTCAAGTGAATCGTAATCAAAATCACAATAATAAAATAATAAATTGTAACTTCTAATGCCCCGTGTCTAATGCACAAGGCATCAACCGATGGCGCTCCAAACCCAAGCCACAATCAGATCAACATCCAAAAGGTCAGTCTATAAGACAGACAGGCAGTCTATGGTGGATAAGCAATTTCAAAACAGGTAAGTTTCAAGTTGAGAATGAAATGACAGAAGCTACTGAGCAGAACTAAGAGAGACAGGGAGGATGTTCCAAACTTTAAGTCCATCAGCCGAAAAAGACCGTTCACCAAGAACAAATCTAGTCCAAGGTATGACCAGATAGAGACAATCAGATGACATTGCAGATGAATGGTAAGTCTGAGAAATAAGGACTCATTTTATGTTTTGTGGTTGGCCGGAGTTCGATGTTTTATAAACTGTAAGTCCCAATTTGAAACAAATCATTTGCTGAACAAGAAGCCAATGCAAAGATTTAAGCACCGGAGTTATATGCTCATATTTTAAATTATTTGTTATGGCTCTAGCCAAGGAGTACTGAACTCTTTTGATTTCTTCAAGTTTGACTTAGTGATACCAGCAAGAAGCGAGTTACAGTATTCATGGCGACTGAAGACCAATGCGTTTGCCAAGGATATTTCAGAAGACATGGAGACATAACGACTTATTTTGCGTATATGACGGATATGCATACATGATGACTTACAAATACCATCCACATAGTTTGTGACAGACATAGTAGAATTTAAAAAACGCCAAAATCACGGGCAGCATCAGTCAACTCAACAAGTGAGTCACTCAGCTTTGAAGATTTATGCCATTCAAACTTTTTAAGTTGCTGTGGAATGCTGTCTTCGTTGGGTTAAGGAGGGCTTTATTAGCCGCCATCCAAGACTGAAGCTCCTCGAAGGCATCAGACAACAGTTGCACAGATGAGTGACAAGACAAACTGTCAAATGAAATGATTTGGGCATCATCCGCATAGAAATTATATCCTAATGAATGATTGTCTAACAGTGTACCTTGGTGTGGTGTATAATGAACACAAAAAAATGACCAAGCACAGAAACCTGCGGAACACCACATGTCAACAGAGCATCAGGCGAAAAATTTCCAGTAAAACATAGGTTACTAATTGTGTGGACTGAGCTAAGGAGCAAACCAATGCACGGCGGGACCGGAAGCCCCAAACCAGTGCTGGAGACGATGCAAAAAGAGAGATTGGTCCACAGTATCAAAGTTAACAGACAAGTCAATGAGAACAAGTGCTGTCACCTTACCCTTAACCGTGGAGCATACGATATCGTAATGAACAGCAAGAAGTGCGGATTCTGTTGAATGAAACTTGTGGTATGCAGACTGAAATGGAGAGATTAGTGGGTTGGAAGACAGTTGAGTTCAAAACTACCCGTTCAAGAATTTTAGAAACAAAATTTAAAGTTGAGATGGGTCTGTAATTAGGTCACCAGGATCGACAGAAGGTTTCTCTAGCAGAGGATGAACTATGGCATGAGCAAAAGCAAATGGGAAGGATCCATCAAGCGGTAAAATTTGATAAATGATGTAATAGCTGTGTACCGGCTGCGTCAATCACCAAAAGAATCGCCCATGTATTCAGGCAAAATGCGGTTCCGGTGAGACGTCGCGAACGGTAATGGGAGACCGACGAGTTTCTGCAGCCAGCGACATCAACGAAACTTGTGAGGAAAGTTATATAATAATCTCGAGCGATGCTGAGGGATCGGACCGCATATAAGGAGGACGTTGAACATAGTCCGGGGACACTCGAGAAATACGCATGCAGCGACGCAGAGACATTTCGAAGACTGAACTCGGACAGATTCTGACGCATACGACGATAGATTTCAGATAGGATGTCGAAAAATTAATTTCCAAGTAGAAGTACACGTAGCTGTAGCTATCTCCGTTAGTTATTGAAACCCCAAGCACCCCACGGTGAACGGGTTGCTGACGCAATCACATCAGCATCCGAGCAAAGCGATTGCCCTTCTCTGCCGAAATGTTGGGAGGTAGCGAGAAAAATTAAGGGTAATTTCTTTGTCGAAAATGATCTCTGTTATCACCGGTATATCATTCCAGGCCATACAGGATAGCAGCTATGTATACCCGAGTCTCGTGTTCCACCGCCATTGGTTAAGCCGTTCTCGACCTCAGTAAACATCTTATGTACGACTTTTGGTATAACGAAGTCAAAGCCAAGTACGAAAATAAGGCTCAACTGTTGTATACCGACACCGATAGCCTGTTATTTCAAGTTGAAACGTCAGATGTTTATGCCGATATTTGGGGTAACAAACGTTTGTACGATTTTAGCGAATATCCACAAAACAGCCCATAACACAGCAATGAAAACAAGAAAGTTGTAGGCAAATTCAAAGACGAATGTAGTGGTTTTCCCATTGCAGAGTTCGTCGACTTACGTCCAAAGATGTATTCCATCATGAGAGCTAGTGGTGAAGAAATTCGAAAAGCAAAAGGTGTTCAGGAGGCCGTCGTGAAAAAAGACTTATGTCACGACCTGTGCAAGCAAAGTTTGTTCAAACATACACAAATCCAAATTCGAAGTCACGGTCACCAAATAGGTCTATGCGAACAAAACAAGATCAGCCTTTCTCCCTTGGAGGTTGAGTGTAAAATCTGGCACCGAAAAGCCGCGTTGGATTTTGGTCGCATTTCAGACCGGTAAAGCCACGAAACAGCAGCAAAATCCCGCATTGTTCGATCACGTTCGTGTCCGCAACATCTACGCCATGCTGAACAGCGATCGATATCCCGTTGTAGACATGAACTTGAACTTTACGCAGCTAAGAACCTCTCGCGCGTATAAAGCTCTGCGGGACTTCAAAAAGGAGTTTTATGGTATAGATGCGCGAGAATCTTCACCCCAAGTGATTCCGATCGATTTCCTTGACTTTTTTCCGATTTTCGTTCTAGACGTGCGTAGACAATTCGAGCGTCTAAAAACCTCCAAATCAAGGTGGACTTTGATGCTGCAGTACCAGCCAATACGACGGCCTTTGCAGTCTTGATCAGTTATCGTCTCTTATACCTCGAATCCGATGGGAGCAAGTTCAATGCCGTTTACTAACAATTACAAACATATCCCCTTTCGATTTATTATGAAAAATGACTTCCGAATATATTCCATTCGGTCTCGCAAAGAGTAGTACTAGCTAAATCCATCAAAGATGGTACTGAGGCTACGATTCGACTGGTTTCAAACCAGCTTCACGGGGAGGATAAACTGGGGCTAACAGAACAACAGATTGCCCATATCCAGAAATAGAAGGCGAATGCTGCTGGCGTTGAATTAAGGTTTACAAAAACAGCTAAAAATATGACGAAAATGGGCGGTTTTCTTCCGCTGTTGGGTCTCCTCCCGGCAAATCTCGGTGGACTCGGTGCAGCTGGTATATTGGCTGGTGGAGCAGCTGGGGTAGCAAAAGCGGTATATTCTAAACAAGCCAACGAAAACTCGCTGAAGGTCGAAAATTTGAAGATATAGTGCTCGAACTATATAACTAAGTACAATTTTAGTTTTGCTTTTTGTCAAAAACAATGTCGGTCGATAAATTTGGTGGAAGTGGTGTAGGTTCACAAGAAGTAGGACAGTTTAACATTGCCAGCCTCGTTCGAAAAACGGGTGATACTATGAGGGGAATTCTCTCGGCTGGTGGATTTCGGCTGGTAAAAGTTGGAACACCTCTGGCAGGTACAGACGCTGCGACAAAAGGTTATGCCGATACTATTGACCGGGATAACCTATACCTCTACGGTGGAACAATGTCGGGCAACATCAACATGAACGGTCACAGAGTGACTGGACTCCATACAGATGTACCAACGTCTGAAAACGACGCAGCGAGTGTAGCACAAGTGATGAAAGTGGTCACAGATGCCGTAACAAAGAGCGATAGAATACCCTCGGAGCCAATAAACGGTACGTAGACGCCCGGGACGCTGTTGTTAAGAAATACGTTGACGATCAGGATGCTACCCTCAAGAGATATGTAGACGAGAAGGCCGTCGCTGCCAGGCAATATGCCGACGAAAAAGATGCTTTCGTCAAAAACTCACACGTTGCCAAAACTGGTGATACCATGTCTGGTGCTCTTATTACGCCTCAAATCGCCATTGATGTGAAAGTTGGAGGAACCGAGATCGATATAAAACTCGGAGGTACTTCCTCCGCGACTGAGCTGAACTATGACGTACAGATACGTAAGGCAGACAATACGGCCTGTTTACAAGCCACATGGTATTCTGAAGGGTTTGCAGTTTACCGTTGTGACGGAAATTCCACAACAAAAATCTGTACTTTTTCAAATTCGAGGTTGACGGGGCTGCAGAACCCCGAAAATGCTGAAGACGCAACAACCAAGAGTTATGTTGACAATGTGCTTATTAAACAATGATGGGTACATACCACCCTAGAACGGAAATAAATCAAAATCCGGCTTTATAGTATGTGCAAGTTCTTTCTACGACAAAATAAACCAACCGTAAATAGCATTTAACCCACTTGCTGAAATGAGTGGGTAAGTGCTAACCAGGCTGCTGGAGCTTGGATTCAGATTCAGTGTCCAACAGCTATACGCATTTGGAAAGTCCGCCTCGCCGGTCGTAGATCTAACACAGAACAGATTATGCGGTGGGAACTCGAAGGCTTCAGCGGTAGAAGATTCACGACTATTCTGAGGTCTACCATCACGTTGGGTGAACTGGCGCAGGAGTTTAACGTTACAACAACTTCACCATATAGCCTATACCGGTTAAACGTACTTGCCGCGGAATCACGTAAAATAGGGTTTCCCACTTCCAAATCTTTACGCGAGTACATCCTTGGAGGTGACAATCCACCGCCCCCGAATAAAAAAAACACATTTAGTGTTTTATTACCTCTTTTTTATCTCAACGAACGACATGGCGACCGACATGCACTTCAAAATTCGGGCGTACATAAGGCAGAATAGGTAGATCGATATGACTAAATAGCACCTAAATTGGGCCAATGGGCAGAGCACAATAGGCTATTGGGGCTATGATAACGTTACAGCTCCTACAGCGTCCGATCTTTTAACCACCGAGGTAACGGCATTCCTGGATTACGAGGACGAGACCATTCACACATGCGACATCTCCACTCTCTCTCATGAGACCATCAGCCCTAATGAGGATACAGCATTTACGTTGACTGCTTTGATGTTCCCATGTGTGAGTACTTTCGATGGTCTACACAAATTCACAGTAGGCCCTGGCATCTGGAGATTCAGCGTGTCTGGTTATTACCCCCAGAGTGTAATTATTTTTAGACCGGAAGGACTAACTAGTAACCGTTTCACAAGCGACACTGTGAATGGAAGTGTTGATTTTAACTGTATATTTCTCACGCTGACACGTCGAGACGTTAAAGTCTGGGTGCACTTGAGGAGTAATTTTGCGCAATTTCACATTTAGAAACGCTCATCCCTTATAGGAAATCTTTAGTCAAGTCGCTGTATCCACCTCTCACCGATCCTCTCTTTTCGACTGAGATGACATAGTCCACGTTTCGCCTGCTGAAAATCGGTGAACTCGAAGCTTTCCTGAGATCGGAGATTGAAGCCCGCGACCGTCTTCATAAAAAGTATCGTAGAGCAGCGAATGCGGTCAATGGTACGTCTGCCGCCCTTGCATTTACCAGTTTTGGAATGGGTGTTGGAGGTGCAGCCGTATTGGCAACTGGAATTGGACTTATACCCGGTCTAATCTTTGAGGGTTTCACTGCGATGGCTAGCCTGCTTGATATAGCTGGTGTTGGTATTTTCTGCAAAAGCGGTAAACACACGAAGCAGTTCGTGTGCTAGCCAGTAGCAAACTCAACACCATGCACAGTCACATCTCGAAAGCGTTGGAAGACGCTGCAATTAACGACGAGTACAAACTTATCCTTGACGAAGTTGAAAAATATCGGACTATGAAAGAAGAAATTCGGCGTAAATCCGTTGATGTGGCTGTGATGGACGAAAAGACAAAAAACGAGCTGATAGAACGTGGTCGAGAGGAAATTCGGGCAGTATTGATGAAAAAACTTGCAGCACCAGGATCACGTTTAGCTTGATTTGTGTTTATATGATGACGACACCCGATGTTGTTGAACCATCGGCTCCACCGCCATATGAGTTGAATTTAAAAAAAAAACTTTAAACGAGGTTGGGATGAAAAGGTTTTTTTTATTTCTTGGGCGCACGGATCATGTTGAATTCTCGATAAATTTTCTGAAAATAGGTGTGAAAGTTTTTGAGGGCGGTGATAAAACGGAAAAAAACGGCATTTTTTCTGATATCACATCCTTTTGTGACGGTATTCAATGAGATTTCTTGTCCCGAACGTCTTAAAACCTCGTAAACGGTTGCTACTACCATTGTTTTTCTCACCGATTGTAAACCTATGTTATTTTTTTTCTGCCACTTGAACGATGGCTGTTATCGCGGGACGTAGCATGTCGTCCGTGATCTGTAATTTTGTAAATGTGGTGATGATATGAGCGTCTAAGCTGTTGAGATTCACATCTAAATCTATTTTTTGTCCGCAGCTAAAGAGCGTATAAAATCGTCGCCACGCGCTATTCCATGGTTTTTAAGTTGTGTAAATTCCGCGACTTCTTTTCTTTCGCGTGTAAATTCTTTGCTGATACATACATGCATCAAAAGTGCTGCTAAAATAGACCGTTTCATCTGACGTCGTTTTACGGAAATACGTTGAACTTGATTATATAATGCAGCCGTATTTTCGAGCGCGATTTTTGGAAATGGTTTCCCACCGCGGTTGCAATAAGCGTTATTATAAGACAGTAGTTCTTATATGATATTACAACGCTGTGTTTCTGTATAATCGGTAATATTGGTTCTGTTGAGATCGCACTGGTAGTAATAGTTGTTTAGTCCTACAACTTTTAATCGAGGCCCTAAACTTTCCGATGACTTCTTTGAACCAAGATTAATTTCTGGATAGAGAAGGCCTTCAGAGATTCTGCGACATTTTGGACAGATAGACTTGAGACCGCTAACTTCCATGTTACACATATACTGCGAACACGTTTCCCATTTAGAATCAGTCGACAGTTGTTTCCGCTCTTTCAACTGCTCCGTCTCTCTTTCCGACAACGATAAATTCGTTGCGAAAGTGCCAGACGACAAAAGACCGAATGGATCGTCCATTTTTAAACGCTTAAAAAGGTTTATCTCTTATATTCATCACCTTATCGTTTCTCTAATTGGTTGTACTCAACAAAAATCTTTTTTCTAAAGTTAATTCTGGGGCGTATCGATCCGGCTAAATTCTCGATAAATTTTCAGAAAATGGGTCTGAAAGTTTTTGAGAACGGTGATAAAACGGGAAATCGTAATTTTTTTTAAAATTTTACATCCTTGTGCGATGGTATCTGTAACCCCCGTGTCTAATACTCTCTTGTATAGGTTCTGGTGACTATAGATTGCAGTCACTTTACATTACACCATGGTACCTACAAGCTTGTTTAGCTAGTTAAGTTAGGTAGATACACATGTTAATTGGGGTTTAGTCTCCTGATATGATAATTATAGGCCAGACTCAAATCAACATGTGATATCTAGCGGAAATTGTAATGATATTACAATAGCTCGTATTTTTCCACTACCATCTTGTATCATAATGTATGATTGAATAAAAATGAACAAAGTCACTTGTTGCAAATCAATCAATATATTATATAGTTCAATATCTTAATTAATTCTTAATTAAGGCCAGCTTCTTATCAAGCCTAAATCTATGATTCTACCCACCCACAAGCTTGGCCATTTTACCACAGTATACTAACTCTTTGATAAAGTCTGAAACAATTTCACTGTGAGTTGTAGTGAGTTTGCATCGACGTAGAATGGTTAGCTTGTCACTGACCACTAGTTGTCTCTGCGCAAACAATCCTATTCACCACGCCGACATACCTTGTAGAACATCGATTAAATGTCTCTCGTAGTAGGTATTCCAAGCGAGTTCCTTGCAGTTCAAGGAATTGAATTCACACGATTCAATCGTAACCGTCCAAAGGAATGGTTCCTTGACGAGATGGAGTTGCACTGTAGAGTCGAAGACGAGGTATCTTTGCTGTCTTTCGACTCACGCCACTAAGTCCGTATCGACATACTTACATGGACTTAATCCACAACTTTCTGACGTTAGTTTCTCGACGAAAACTTTGTCATTTCACAACGGAAACACAGGTTAATTACCTGTAAAAACATGATCCTTTATATGCTCATCATTCGAGAATGCAGTTCGACTTGACAAGTCCGCAACTGACCACTTATTTCTCAGAGTCACGTTGGATCACAACGAAGACCTTTACTGTCTAAAATCCAGCCGTGAACTAACTACTTCAACGGTTTTCACAGCGAATCTTCCATCGTCATAAGTTTCCTATTGGCCGAAATTATCGTCTGCCTCTTTCACCAATACTTTTAGCAGTTTCACAGTCCTTCTATGAAATCTTCGTCTGCTCATTTGTTTACAAAGGATAAGGAGTCGCGTCTACTGTGTCCCCTCATTGGCTGACGACTTCCTATAGCAACGCGTCGCCATTGGTCGAAAATCCCCTAAGTAAAATCGCGATTGGGTGGCAATCGAAACATCAGTTTGAAATATCATTCGTATTGACTCGCAAACTATGGCAGATTGCGATTAAAATAATACATCCACGTTGATCACCCGTAAAAATTAGTTCAGAAACCATCCTTTGTTCCCCGTATTTAATATATTTTTAGAACCTATGCTGGCCTTGCTATTTTGATTAGTTTGAACGTCCTAAGCCGGCCAAGTATTTTAAGTGAGTTATTACGTTAGTCAACATAAACGCTTATTCTAATGCACGCATAAATAGGTCCATAATACGTACAGTTCATACAATAGTAAAATCAAGTAGAATTGATAAACATGGCGAGAATATATATATAGATTCAGTCTACAGAAAAGGCTCGCAAAGAGGAATTGCAGAGAGTAGAACAGGCTCGTAAAGTGGAATTGGAGTTGCAAAGGGAGAAAGAAGAGAAAGCAGAAAAGGTTCGGAAAGAGGAATTGGAATTGAAAAGATATAAGTTTGAGTTCGAAATTGAACAAGCACGAAAAGATCGGGAAGAGGCCGATCGGAGGAGAATGGAACAACAGATGGAGATAGACGAGAATAGGAAAAGAGAGCGATTGGACCGTCTGCAACAGCTGAAAGTACAAAGAGAAAGTGAAGAAACAAAAGAAGTGGCACGTATGTTAGAAAGAGAACGGGCGGAGCAAGCCATACAAGAAGATTTGAAATTAGGAAAGGAAACTATGGAACGGACAGAAGTGGAAAGACAAGAACGCATAGAAATGGAACAAAAAGGCACTGAAGGAGGCGCTTCTGAAAGAATTGGCTGAGGAACGGGAAGAGCGCAAGGACAGAAAGATTTATTAGAAAAGAAACAGCAAGAAAGTGAAACGTAGTTAGCGAAGGTCAAGAAGACAGGAGATGCCATGAAGAATGTTTTACCGAGTATACCCTTTGACATGATGAAAGTGCCATTATATTTTGAGAAGGTGGATAACGCATTCAACAGTTTCGAGGTCGATGAGAAATATTAGGTAAAGTTGTTATTACCACTGATGACGTCAAAACCCCGGACTGTTTCCAATATATTGTCATATGCTGATTTGGAAGATTACCAGAAGCTCAAGGATCATTTGTTGAAAGAATTTAAACTAACGCCAAGAGAGTACAGATGCTAAAAAGACAGCAGAAGAGACGTACACTATGTTTAGAGTTAGACTGAAGAATTTGCTAAACCATTACGTCAGGAGTAGGAAAGTGGAGAAAGTCTACGACAAGTTATTTGATCTGTATGTGGCAGATAAGTTAAAAGAGACTTTACCACCAGGTATGATGCACTTTGTTTTGTCGAAAGAGGGAGTTGGATGCTTTGAATCTAGTGTAGTGGCGGACCTAGCTGATATGCATGTAAATAACCGGATTGGTACTGGTATGTGGGTAATACAGAAAACGCACAAGTTACTCGAATTAAAGTGATGAATATGCCCGATACTCTACAAAGCATATCACATCCACTTGTAAAAGGAGGTTATGTTATGTTAAAAAGAGAAGTTGAAGAGAAGACAGAAGTAAAAACCATCATGAAAGTTGAACTGCAAAAGGAAGAATTAATGGGTTCAGAGAGTCAGGAAAACATTAAAGGGAAACACAGAATGTCAGGATTGATTAAGAAAGCATCATTGCAGTATATAGATGTGGAAGTGTGTGGTATGGAAGGAACACCAAGGAAGATCAAAGTATTAATTGATTCAGGAAAGGAGATCCCAGTGATTAGCAACGAAGTACTGGAGGGTATGAAAGTTGAAGAAGTCGGAAATGTACAAATTCATTGAGTAGCAGGAGATGCCATCCCTGCCAAACTGGTGAAGATGCAGCTGAGATTATACAATAATTATGATGAAACAGATGAGTGTTCTCAGAGTTCACAGAGTCAATACTCGATTACGCCTTATGTTATTCTGATAGGCGCAAGTTTGGGAAAGATGAATAGCAACGAAAGATTGTTACTGCATTCCACGAAAATCGACGAATTGAGAGCTGTATCGCAGATGAATATGATATAAGATGAAATGCAAGTAAATTTGGTGACAAGGATGCAAAGAAGGTGAAGTGGAGCAGGAAAATGAACAGGTGGATAATAATGAAAAGAAAAAAGACGCGGAGGAAATATAACGCAGAAAGAGGTGACAAGGAAAGAAACGGAGAAAGATAGTGGGAGAGGCGAGAACGAAGAAAAGATTAAAACGGAAGAGTGGACCGAAGGTGATTTGGAAATAAGAGAATTATTTCGAGAAGAAGACAGAAGTGATAAACAACAAATGCAGATGGCAGATGCGAAAAATTTGAAAAACAACAACGAGAAGATGAATCATTAGTATCTTGGTGGAAGATGGCGAGAAACAAAGGTTCTGACTTTTGTGTAGTAAATGGGTTACTTTATAAAAGGTATAAGATGTTGGATCAATTGATATACCAACTCGTGTTGCCCAAAGAAAGAAGACTGCAAGTGTTGGAACTGGCACATGAATCTGTATTTGGTGGGCATCTTGGAGACGAGAAGGCAAGAGAACGAATCAAGTTATCATTTGTATGGCCGAAAATGCGAAGAGATGTCGAGAAATATTGCAAGTCCTGCGAAAACTGCCAATTGAAATCAAGAAACTTGGTGATCGATAGGGTATCGGATAATCCTATACCTAGGAAAGAAATTCCTGTTCGAAGGATGACTATGGATGTTGTAGGTCCCATAGAACCGACATCTGCAGCGGGACGAAAGTATTGTCTATGTATCATCGATTCGTGTACAAGAAGACCTATGATATATTTATTGAAATTGTTGTCAGCAAATGCGGTATGTGAAGCATTAATGAAAATGTTTATTGATGTGGGAGTACCGACAGTAATTACCAGTGAACAGGGAACGAAGTTCACAGCCAGTTTAACAAGAGAATTTCTGAAAATGATGGGATGCAGTCCAAGATTCGATACGTCCGGACATCCCGAAGCAGCAGGAATGGTTGAAAGATGGAATCAAACATTTAAAAAATGATACATCATGTGATTATTGATAATCCACGTCAGTGGCATAAGATTATAGAATTCACAGTTTGAGCGCTAAGAGAAGTTCCTAATGCAACGACAGGAGTAGTACTTGTTAGTGTATGGAAAACATCCAAGAGGACCTTTAACAATTCTGAAAGAAAGTTCGTCGAAAGAAATTAATTTACCACCTCACATTGGCGTTCAACCGATAAAATATCGGAAAGAAAAGAAAGAAAATTTGGAAAGAGCAATGGCATATGCAGAAGGTTTCGCAGAAAGAAAACAGCGTCAATATACTGAACAGTAAAACAAAAGAGCGAAAGAGAAAGAATTTGAAATTGGAGGAAAGGTGATAGTCCTGTATCCGACGTCAACGAATAAATTATAATCCAGATAGCACGGCCCATGTGTTGTGCTACAAAGAAGATCAAAAGATTCTTATTTATTTGACATGGGAGATGATAGTCGAAGAATTATACATGCAAACACAATGCGAAAGTATGTAACAAGAACATTAAGTTGTGGTCTGATTGTGGAGGAAGACGAAGATTTTGGAACGGTAGTTGATTTGCCACAGGGTACCGAAATGAAAGAGAAAGATAAGAAACCAATTGAATTGAATTATGAACAAATTGCTCATTTAACATTAAAGCAGCAAAACAGCTGAGACCTTTTAAATAAGTATGCAGAACGATTCTCTGACAGACCAGGATTCGTGGAACATGAGATTATCCTGAAACCAAAATTCAAAGAAAAAGAATTTATGGCTTATCGAATTCCTGTCATTTATCAGGAAGAAGTAGATAAACAAATCAACGAAATGTTAAAAAACAAGATCATCAAACCTTCACCGAGTAGAATGGCGAGTCCATTGGTCATCGTGAAAAAGAAAGATGGTTCGTTGAGACTTGCCTGCGATTACAGATATATCAACTCGTTTACCGTGGACTGCAAATATCCCATGCCGATCGTCAGTGATGTTTTGAATGAGGTCGGAAAATCCTATGTCATTTCAATTTTGGACTGTCGAAGCGCAAATTGGACTTGTCCAGTAAAAGAAGTTGATCAGTGGAAAGCGGCGTTCGTGACCCACAATGGACTGTACGAGTTTACCAGAGTCCCATTTGGTATGGTCAATTCTGGGCGAACATTTGTCAAGGCTATTAACATGGTTTTACAGTATATACATGAATTTTCAGAATCTTATGTGGATGACATTGCTGTTCATTCCAATGATTGGGATATAGATTTGAATCATTTAGAGACATTTTTGAAACGTGTGAGGGAACATGACATTACCTTGAATGTAAAGAAATGCATTTTTGCTAAAAGCGAAGTGAAATTTATCAGGCATGTAATTGGATCTGGCAAGAATATGATGGATCCAGAGAGGATTGAATATTTGGTTAATTTGAAACCACATGAAAGCAAGAAACAAGTAAAACAAATTTTAGGATTTTTTGCAGTTAGAGAAACCATTAACTGATTTAACATGTAAAGAGATGCCGGATAAGATTGTGTGGACTGATGAGCATCAGAAAGCATTTGATTTAATTAAGGATATGGTACGGTGCAATGTGGTTTTCCATGTGTTTGAGGTTGGGAAACCGTTTAGTTTATTTTGTGATAGTAGCGATTATGCTGTAGGGGGCTGTTCTAACGTAAATAGATTGTGAGGGAATTCCACGCCGTTTCTTTTATCGGTCAAAAGTTGACTGCTAACCAGAAAAGATGGGCTACTGTTCAGAACGAAGCTTATGCCATAGTTTGGGCATTAAAAAAATTGAAGGAAATTGCTATTTGATCCCAAATTAATATTTTCACGGGCCATAACCCTCTCGCTTATTTAACCGAATCTATGTCGAAGTCTACCAAATTGGTACAGTGGGCATTAGCGTTACAAACCTTTGACATAGTAATACATTATAAGAAAGGGCGTTTGAATACGGTTGCTGATTTTTTGTTAAGATTGTGATGTATAAAGTAGATAAGATTGCATTATTCGGACGATAAGTTGTGTGTATGATGGTGACAATTCACAAATTTTGAAAGATATGTCAAGGTTGAAGTCGTCGAAGACAGAAATGTTTTGTGACTTGACAATATACACTCAAATCTTGGAGTTCCTGTTCATTTGAGTAAAAGGACAGTTTACAGATGTACTTTGTGAACTATAACCCAGATTTTAAACTGGATTCTTTATTCGATAGGCAACCAGTGTAAGAAACGGAGTATTGGAGTAATATGTCGATCTTCTTTCTTTTCTTTTTCTTTTCAACCGTCCTCGGTACGAGGGTTGGTCGCATTGTAGACGATTCTTTTCCATCCACTCCTATCCTCGGTTCCCCTCAGCAACTTCTCTGTGGCTATACCGGACCATTCACTGATGTTGTCCATCCACCTCTTCCTTGGTCTTCCTCTTGCTCTTGCTCCCGGAACTGTTCCTTGCATGATCTCCTTCTCCAAACAATCCCCCTGTTTCCTCATTATGTGTCCGAAGTACGACATCTTTCTTCTTTTGATTGATTCAAGTAGACTCCTTTCCAATATGTCGATACTTAGGTGTTTTGGTTATGGCTCTGGCCAGAGAGTTTTGAACCATTTGCAGTTTGTGCAGAATCATCTTTGCAATGACAATAAGAAGTGAGTTACAGTAGTTAAGCCTGCTGGAAACCACTGCATTAGCTAGTGGGACCAAGACCGTATGAAGCAAAAAAGATCTGATTCTACGTATATCCCGTATGTAAAAATGAGCTGGTTTGGAATGATTAGAAAATGACTTAGTGGAGTCAAATATTACATCTAGACTGCGTGCACAGTCAGTACGATTGACAAGCAAGCCACCCAGCTGAATAGATATGAGGTAATTTAATGTAATGTAACAAACATTTTTAAAACGCCTTCCAAGCACCTCCCTTAAGCTCCCATAAGCGTAATCAAATTTATGGAGTTGTTGGATAGTCCCTAGAAGAAGGAATTTAGTCTTTGAAGGATTCAGAAGAAGCTTGTTACTAGTCTTCCAAGACCGAACTTCATCAAAAAATTGAAGCAAGTCCTTGGAGAGCACGATTAGACGTACCAGTGTAAAATGAGAGGAATAGCTGAGTATCATCAGCGCACAAGTGGTAGTCAGCTGTCAGTAAGTAGTGAACCAAGTGGAGTCGTGTACAGTGTAAATAGGAACGGACCCAGAACAGAACTTTGTGGAAAGCCACAATTCAAGAAAGTGAGTTGGTTTTTAGAGACTGACTAAGTACGAGGGTGGAGGCAAGATGCAAACCATTGGAGCGCGGGGCCGGACCAAACCAAAGGTCAAGATAATGAAGGAATATGGTGTGATCAGCAGTGTCAAAAGCTGCATATGGGTCAAGAAATATGAGAGCAGTAACTTTTCTTTGGTCCACGGAGTTGATTACTTATTGTGAACGGCAAGTATTGCGATTTCAGTGGAATAGTATTTGCGGTAGGCAGATTGGAAGGAACGGCATTGGCTATACGATGAAAGATGATTACTCATACGACTGGCAACTACGTTTTTCACGATTTTGGAAATAAAATTGAGAGTAGAGATAGTTTGATAGATCATCAGGAGAAAGATATGACTTTATTTAGAAGAGGGTTAACCACGACACGAGCGAAACTGGTGGGGAAGCAGCCTTCAGCAAAAGATAAGTTGACAATGGATGTGATGAATGGGCCCAGGACATCGAGGCATTCTTTTGGAAGGGCGGTAGGAAAAACGTCCAAGGCACATTGTTTATCAAAAGGTGAAAAATTGAGATTACGAATTTCAGCCAGGTTTGTTGGTTGGAACAGACTGAGACCCGGCGGGGGAGATATGCGATATGAAAGGCCACTGGAGGAATAAACGTTGGAAATTTAAGTCTCAGGGTCGAGATCTCGTCAGAAAAGAATTGCAGGAACCTGCCGGCAAGGGAAGAATGTGATAAGGAACTAGGTAGTATATTACACTTGTCACGGTGCGGAATCTTGTTCACCGCCTGTAATAGAAACTTAGAAGATGAGGATACAGAGACCAGATGAGAAAAATAGGTGGATTTTGCAGCTGAGACAACTTTGCGGACATTACGACAATGGCGCCCAACTTTGAGGAGGTGAGTAGGTAAATGAAAACGTCGCCAACACCTCTCGAGCCGACTACGGAGCCTTGTGGAAGGGGACAGTGTCTGAATTGTGCCAAAGTTGTGAAAGTCGAGCTGCAACTCTCTTAGACTTAGCCGAAATGAGCTTATACAGAATTTCAGATAAAGTTGAATTTAGTTGAGCAGCAAGTTTGGCTATGCCTGTGCTGGGTATAACCAGAGAGGAGAGGCAAGGATACCTTGAAGGAGGGTACGTCAAGCATGTATCAAGGACGGTAGCTGATGAAAGAGTAAGTGGAAGGTGGCTTATGCTGGAAAGAAACCTGAGAAGTAATGGCAGTATGGTAGGACAAATATGACTCAGAAGGAGATATATTGTTATAAGGAGATCAAGAGTATATTAAATTCATCCGTTATTATAAGTTCTGAGGGAGAAGAGACTAGGAATTCAAGCAGTGATTGGAATTCAGAGAAAAAGTCGGAAAGTGAAAGGGAGGGCGGACGGTAAATATTAAAGAATATGAGGCGCTGATTTACAGAGTTGATGGTAGCAATGAGGCTTTCAAATGACTTCGGAGTTGGAATAGGTGAAGAAAAACGAACAAGTTCAGGAGTGATTTTGGAGAAAGGCAACTCCACCAACGAGTCTATTCAGCCGAGGTTCATTTAGGAGAGAAAAAGATGGAGGAATCATGTCTAAAATGAAGAAGTTGGAGCCAAGTTTCATTGAGATCAAGAATATCTGTCAGATTATCCGCGATGTAATCCTGAAGAGAGGGGGACTTATTACACTGGATCACACGAAACATTTTTTCGCCTGTTACTAGGCATATGTTATGTGTACTACACTAAATCGAATCTGCTGATTCCAAATCTGAAGTCAGATTTTGTGTAGCACGTCAGGATCTTAAGATATGCAGCATACATGCTAATAATTATGCAAACTCTTTACAGAACTAGTATTTCCTTATAACTGTGTAATTTTGCAAACTCAGAGTATTCATAACAAGAAACAAAATGTTATTCTTTTATAACTTGAAATTAAAATATGTTTTAAAATGTAATATAAATATATGTATGTTACTCAGATGAAAGCATACATTTCGAAATTTTGTCTCTAGCTTAACTCTATACGAGTTCAAAAGTGCTTTAGACACTTGCTCTTGCGCTTGTGAGTGGCCGCTGTTGCCCGCTGCAGAAACCAGCAGTAATCGCCCATCATGTTGGAATTGCAGTGGCCCTGATATCTTGCTTCAAAGGTGGAGATGTCTTGATGGAATCTCTCTCCATGCTCATCGCTTACACCACCCAAGTTTGGTGGGAAAAAATCCAGATGGGAATGTAAGAAATGTATTTTTAGTGACATCCGGCAGCCGAGTTGCTTATATGCTGTTAGCATGTTGCTAACGAGTTCAGCAGAGTTCTCAGCTCGGTGATTCCCAAGGAAGTTTTGCACCACCACCGTACATGCATCCCAAACGGCAAATTCCAGTGGGTTGAGCTTGGTTCTAAATACAGTATCACGCATTAGTTCGTGGATTTCTGGCCCAATAAAAATTCCAGCCTTGAGCTTAGCATCAGTTTTGACGGCTCCAAATTTATCTCTCAGATACTGGAAGCCTTGTCCAGTACGATCCATTGCCACTACGAAATTTCTCATGAGGCCCAGTTTAATGTGAAGTGGTGGTAAGTACACTTTCAATGGATCAACCAATGGTTCATGCTGCACGTTGTGCCGACCAACAATGTGCTCAGATCTAGGAGGCCACAGTTTCACTTTGTAATGGTTGCTGTCATCACGACTGTTCCACAAGCACAAAAAGCACATATGTTTTGTGTACCCCAGCTGTAGGCCTAGAAAAAGTGCTACCACTTTGAGGTCCGCACAGATGTTCCATTTGTGGTCTGAGTAGTTGATCACTTTCAAAATGAGTTTCATTGAATCATATGTCTCTTTGAGGCCTACCGGGTGGGCTATAGGAACAGACGGCTTTTCGTTACCATTGTGCACCAACACAGATTTCAAGCTCGCTTGGCTGGAATCTATGAACAGTCTCCACTGATCAGGAACGTATTCGCAACCTAAATTCAGCATGAGACCGTTCACGTCAGTACAGAAACAGATATCATTTTCCAGTTTGTAATATGTAGCTAACTGTTTGTGACGATAACGGAAGTGTGACGTTGTGGTACCTTTTTGAAGCAAGTACCACTCCCCTAGTCTGGAGGCTAACAGTTCAGATTTCTCCTTTGACAAAGATAGGTCCCTCACCAGATCATCTAACTCACCTTGCCTTATCAAATGCGGCCTACCCTCTTTCAAATCTTGATCACTGGATTCATAAACAGTAACGTCATCTTCTGTATTACCATCAGAACTGTCCGTTTCATCAGCACCCGCAGCAGGCGGAAATATTTGGTACTGGATTCTCTTCATCATGCGGCACTGGCTTTAGAGCGAACTCGCAATCAGGATAAACGATTTTAGACTTATTTTTCTTTGAAAATCCAGCAACTTTAGTAATGCAGAAATAACAGTCTGCATGATGATTTCTTGGTTCGCGCCACACCATAGGCACAGCAAACGGCATTGAATTTCTTTTGCCATTCAGCCACTGTGTAAGCCCAGAGTAGCACACGGTGCAGCAGACATGAGGTCCCCAACTTTTATCCTGGTGTCCGATTTGACATCCAAAATAATACTTGTAAGCAATCATCACTCTCTTAGTTAACTTCTTGCGCTGGTCACAAAGAGTATATTTACCACAAACATAGCAAAAATTGTCTGGATGGTTAACACAGCCTCGCCTATTCATTTCAAAATTAAATCTCACACACTAGCTACAGCTATATAAGAAAACTTCACCTTTGTTCTACGCAATCTCGCCTTATATACTGGTATTGATGCTGACGTCAGCTCGCTGACATGCCCAATCATGTCTAGCGGCTGCTGCAGGCTTGCTGTTAGGAATATTTCAGGCGACACTTGCAGGCATGCACGTATCACTGGCAGCAATCGTGGAGACACATACAACAGAATGTACAGACATAACCGAAAACGAGTCCTTACGTCATTACTTGAATGCATGCATAACTTAAAATCTAGACGTGCTGAGCAGATTCTGACTTCATATTTGGAATCAGCACATTTGAATCAATATAAGGCACATGCATTACTTTCAGTAGCAAAATCGTTGTGATCCAGTGTTACGGACAGAACGGATATTAAGGTGGCAGAAATTAATAGTTTCGAGATGGTGAGGATGAGGGTTAAGCTCAATGTCATCAGAAAGAAGCAACAGAAGGTAATATAGCAACAAGTAATTCCGGTGTGTTTTCGACCTAGGTGCTGAGTTGGAAAAGTAGGAGCATGGAGAGCGAACAGACTAAATGAGAAAAAGGCTTTCCTGAATATTAGACATTGCTGGTTGGATAAGGTAAAAGGAATGAGTTTCAGCAGCATAATGAAATAAAACAGAGGTATTAGTTCCAACAACGACATGAGGCGATGGGTGGATAAAAGTGAATAGAAGGAAGGGACTATAATGATGAGAATCGCCCCAAGCAATGTGGATAGCGTCATGTTAATTTTATTCTGTATGGGTGAAAAACTTGCGGAGAAATAGGTGGTTGGACTGACAACTCAGGCCTGGACTGGTTGTATACCTATGTTAGAATTTTGTTAGAGATAAGGAGTTGGTCGCTTTACCAATGGAGCATGAGAAGTAAACAATTCGCCGGGGTGAAAAAACGGGCGATAATAGAGAAACCAGGAGACTTCCTAAGCTAGTTAGATAAAATACAAAATACAAAATTACATCAAAAGTGGTACAAATAAAATACTTCCTGGGTGAAACACTGGACTAGCTATCAGTTTATACAATTTAAGCTAATTCAGAAACGTGTGTAATAGCAAAATTTTACTAGCAAAATTTAAAGTCAAAACAGCACATAGCTCAACTTCGGGTCCTTCAGAGAGTGACAACTGATCCAGTCAACTGAAACGAAGTAAGCCAGTCGAACTTGTGCAACCGTTGACTTGTGCTTATAATAAATAATTCTGCTTTGGAGGAGTTAAGTAGTAGCTCATTGAATATCATCCAAGTCTGTACATGTATATCTGCAACCACACCTGAGAGTAGTTGGAGAGATGAAAAAGACGTGAAACCGTCAGAAGAAATCAGAATCTGAGTATCATCAGTATATACTGTAATTGGCAATTCAGTGAAGATTCCGCGAGTAGTGCCATAAGCGGCATAGTATAAATGATGAAAAAAGACTGCTAAGTGCCGAGTCCTGTGGGACACCAAAGCTCAATACAT
Organism: Norana najaformis; assembly: GCA_964023275.1. NCBI lineage: Eukaryota > Metazoa > Annelida > Clitellata > Crassiclitellata > Hormogastridae > Norana > Norana najaformis. Next base: position 649,231 of record OZ029928.1, read on the forward strand.
CCGGTGTTGAGGTGAATTTCTTAATGTGGACAATTCGTAATTGTGATTTTAATTGTACTTTTATATTCCACTGCTTTAAGAGAAACTAATCAAAGGCGCACACTACACTAGCTAAAATTATGTTATATGTAACGAAGAACAAAATTTTCATCAGTTAGGAAACAATGTTCAGATAACACCAGTCGCGGGCTCGCACTCACACGTTGAGCCCATCCGACAGGTTCCTTTATAGAGTTGAAAATGACACCGTGCATGTTCAGAGTTACTGGGCCGAGCATCGTCCAGGACATATAACAACGATGAGCATTAGCACCACCATTCGACGCAACCCATCGTAGATGGTAAAAGAGCGAATTCCGAACGCCTCGTTCGGAATTCCCTCGAACCACCAGATACATTTGTGACAGACAGGCATTCGACTGTTTGGTGCGGAAGACAATGACGTAGTACTCTAGTCCGGCCAAGCACTCGAGTCCGACTCGAGTCCGTGTTTTTGTGGACTCGGACTATAGCCTCATGACTCGGACTTGGACTCGGACTCGAAGCCTCTGGACTCGAATTTGACTCGCTGACTCGATTTCCGAGTCACGATTTTGATCTACATGTAGCGTCAGGACTGACACGTAGGCTTGCTGACTTACGCATCCGAAATAGGCGATTCTTCTAAAACAAAGAGTGCATTAAATATCTGATACGACAACTTCCTGTTTCTCCACGGGCTGCTCTTCCTTTATTTCAAAGTGCTTGAAACTTGCGTTTGAAAACTTGGTTTTTTCAAATTGTAATTTTTGGAATTAAAATTATGTCTGATGTATCGAATCCAAAAGTTATAGAGTATGCTTGTAAAGACGACGCTATTTTCAACGATCCGAAAACCGGTGCTAAGCATCATAAGCATCATAATACATTAAGACTACAATTGTCGTTGAAAAGCATGGCACAATGTCGAATTTTACATGACATCTACAACGAATGCATGCCACACAGTGAGCTGTACTTTTTACTGTTATCGTGCAAATTGTTTATGACGTTGAATAAGCCTATATAGTAATAGCAATGTGAAATGCAAATGCTAGTGAATATGAAAAGTTCGCGAACATAGTATTTCTATCGACTTCGCAAACTTGTAATACTAATTTTTTATTCAAGCAAAAGGTAACCTAAGCAATAAGCAAATTCAAAGTGTGAAAGATCTGCTTTTTGATAAAATCTTTAACACATTAGATTTACTGTTATCAATATGTACTCATTTGTGGTTTACAAAATCAATCAACAAACACTACACATCATGTGCTGTGAGCTGTTTGTAGGCACAGCACACATCTTATTAAAGGATTGTTAGCAGTGTACACACCACACATGTTAAAAAGACTTCTTAGCAATGTTGAGTTAAATTTTACATAATAACTTCACTATAACTGAAGACAGATTATACTTAAAGCACACTATTTAGACTGTATTTTGTAAAATTATTTAGACAGGGCAATGAAGGCTGTCAAGTTCACAAATTTCGACATCTTCAGCCATGACTGCAATGAAACTGAACCTCCTCTGCCTAAGAAGAGACGGTTATTCGATAGTTACGACTAAAGTTCCTCGACTTCTGATCCACATGAGCAGAATGCAGTTGAAGAATTTCGGAATGTCTAAAGTTGTGTGACAGTTCAAGTTCAGTACAGCTGCCCTCCGTGGATTTCTGGGCAGAACATACATATGTATTGCCACGACTACACTTAGTGGCAGTCACTGTTTGAGCTCTTCCTGCCACACATGCTCCTGTTGAACGTGTGTCTAGCAGTGGAGGAATTTTTGTGCGCCCTCATCGTGCCAGATTATCGAACAAAACTTCATCAAATTTAGTCTTTTAAAGTGCAATTTGGATAAATTGCAATAACAATTCTTCCTCCATAAACAGTGGTGTTATTCTTTCGAGGCCTTTGAATTACGTTTTACATTGTATTTTGATGTTGATGGACTTGTACTCGGACTCGGACACGATTTTTAGTGACTGGACTCGGACTCTAGTGTTGGACGACTCGGACTGGACTCAGACTCGGCTTGGGTGGACTCAAATACATCACTGGTGGAAGACATTTTGAGCTTGTGAATGTTAGGCCGAGTTTCTCATTTGAAGAAGCTGAAGACAGGTGGAGGGCATTTGAGATAAAAAAAGTGATCAACGGAAGAAGTTTCTGAAAGAGCAGCCATAATTTGTCCAGAAAGAAATTTGAAAAAAACTTAAGAAATTTATCAGCGAGGGATTGTTACAGGAACGAACATGGTAAGGAATGATATCTATCACAGTGCAAGATCCTATTTAGAATGCGCTACAATGATGTAGGAGAGCTACAATTTTCGATCATAAGTTTTCGGACCATCTGGCGCAGTATTTGAACTCGGAAAGGTCAGCTGGTAAGCTGGAGCACGACCAGCATCCTTCACGGTCGCTGAGCAGCAGCACTGTGATAATTATACCATGGTTGTGAAGTGCGTGCCACAACTATCACAGTAGGAATGTGCTTGTTTGTTATGTCAATTTGCTGTATGGCGATTTTGATTCCTGAAGGAGCCGAAGAAGACCATAAGGCAGAGGCAATCATGTTCGATTCAAAAGCTGAAACGTCTGTTTTTACCGACAAGGAGAGAGATGCTTAACAGTGGAATAGGAGTACGAGAACTCATATCGTCGATCAGGTGCACGGGGTCAGCAGGTCGCGTGCAGTGCAGAACAGGAAGGCCTGTGCAGGCCTGAGAAAGTACATACAGTAGGTTCTCCGATGCATTCTGGGGCCAAATATAATATCGTGGCTCGTCCGACGAGGAGGCTTTTAAACGTTACCCTGACCTCGACTGGGACCAGTATAGCTTCTCTCACGTGTAGTTCGAAACATGGAAGATTTTGCCAAGATAGCGACGATTCGGGTGCACAATTGAGGATGGACTAAAATTGATGAATCTGGAACTTCAGCAAGCGCTTCATAATAAGAAAGTGGACAACAGTCACAGCTGCGTCAAATGGTAATTTTCGCAGCAGGACTATAATGTGACGCATTTGGTTGAAGCAACATTCCTCTTCCACAGATCCTATCCTGACACCCCTTCTTCCTCTTATCTGCATTTGCTCTCCAACCCCAAACATCACCCACCGTAGCTGCCACGCTTGTCTCTCTGCCTGACTCTCGGATCTTGACCCGGAACCGAACCCTTTTGCCTATCGATTTTGTTTTGACTGAGCGCCTGCGAATAAGCTGGTCCCCGCGGCGCGGCTTTCGTTGGGCGCTGTAGAAATCTTGGAATTACGATTACGATTACGAAGTAGGACCTGTAGAGGGAATCGACATGCTCCTCCATGGACAGGTGTTCATCCAGGAGCACACCAAAGTCCCGGACAAAGTGTTGTGTTTTTCAACCCGAGAATGCTGCAGTTTTCGTATTATTGTCAATATTTGAACATATTTTGTGCTCAGGCAAACAGAGTGCCTTTGGTTGGGCACAAAATAGAGCTGTTCAAAGATCAGCCTTAACTTGTTAAAAAACACCCAGGCTTGCACTTATGTCACGATTGCTTGCATTTGGACATACAGTCTTGTGTTTCAAATGTATGGCAAGTCACCTGCAGCTGGATGTTGTTGGCGTACTAACGAACCCGGGCTTCAAGAGTAGAGATGATTTATATCAGGTCATCATAATCTACGGCCTGCCACGCTCCGGAGCGTAGCCGTTTCCACAACACGCCGCCAGCAGTCTCCGTTATGGGCGCGTCTCCAGGCGTGCATAGCCCGATATTCAGTGGGCGCAGTTTATTAAATCGCCGTATACAGATTGTACAGGAGTGGCCCGAAGACTATATCGGTCGAACGGCCTCTCCTGAAGCCTGATTGTAGCCTTGTCATTGGGTTATATAATTTCTAATATCGTAACATCTGGCGAGTAGGTCTCAATAAACTTAGAAAAGAAAGCAAAGGTTCGAGATAATTCGGTGATTTTTAAAATCATCTTAATCAAATCCAAACTTCGTGACTGATGGTCTTATGGTGGCACGCTTTTGGCCCTCCGGCAGATATCTTTAAGCTACTGAGGCACTACAAATCTACACCAGAAATGGAAGCAGCTCATCGACGACTTCTCTCAGGAGAAAGGTCTAGACTGGGTCTAGCGTGCATGTTTTTGGTGACGAAGACTGGAGTAAATATTAAAGAAAATTGTATACCTATCGAAAGAAAATTTGTGAACGAAATAATACTTACAGAGCACAATTATTGGAGGAGAAGTGACGTTGTTGTTAACAGTAGGAGTATTATTAGCGTAATATGGATTGACTGGTGGTATCAGTTGTAAATAGACATGACATGTATATGGCATAATATCTTGTCGAGCAGCTGTGACTGTTATCTGAGAAACAGCCGTATTCTCTGTCGTTGAATCGTAGGAACTTGAAACATTTTGTCCACTAGGATTCGTCCAATAGAAATACGGTCGTAGTGTAGGAGCCTGTGACACTGATCCGTTGTGTTGTAATGTACACGTTATGATGACGTTCTCATTTTCCACTACTACACCTTGTGTATCGTTATATGTAGCGTTTGGAGACTTGTCTGAAAATGAAGAATTCAGGCTGTCATTAATTTGAAACACATTTTACGCATTCATGGCTATCCTTTAGCAAATAGCATTATTATAATTAGTTTTCGTTACCGCTTGTATAAATGGATTAATGCTTTTGATTAATTTTGTTGATCTATATCTTTGGTTCCCGCGACTTAACTTTCTTTGGGTTTTGTAGAAATATCGAGTTCACAACTACGATTACGATTTGTTCTTAATGCAAATTATCGCGTTATTATATGTGGATCAGACGACATTCAAAGAGTTAGTCACTGGATCTATGTCTTTCAAAGTTTTAGAGTCTTCGAAGTCTAGATGAACCATTAGAGTAAGTTTTTCGCATCGTCGACTTCCTCAAAGTATCTGAACTTTAATAAATTACACAATAGGTCCTAATTCAATTTAAACTCAGGATTTTGACACATTCAAGATTTAACATCTGGGTTGTGCACGGCTTAAGTTAGAAGTCGGTTAGAGCCTACGTTCGAACTAGATAGTCACAGAGCAGCAGCCTTCGACAAGTGGTATGCAGTAAGTTATTTTAAGCGACGGAATAACCAGTCGGATACCACCGAATCACGAGAGTTAATTTTACACAAAAGTTTCTCCAATATTATCATGGATTTGTTGATCGCGCATGCATAAAAGGTATTTTTCGAGAAAACATGAATATATTTAACACATTTAATATATTTAATATATTAATATTCATTAGGTATATGAGGCGGTCGTTATTGATATTTATTCATAATATTGTTTAGTTAATTTGTGGCCATTTGGTTAAAGCACTCGGCTTTTAACGCAGAGAGTACCAATTTGAGCCTCCCGTGAGACTGCTATTGTAAGTCCTTTAATCACCATTGCTCAGCGCCGTTGATTGATGCTTAGTCACTACATAGTGGCGCTTGATAAATGAAGAGGTGATGATGATGATGATGATGATGATAAACTTGTTCCAGAAGATTTCGGTGGCTGTTTCCGTGTTGGAAATGCCATCTGCCTCACCGGAACATTGTCATCATGCTCTGAGCATGAGTTTCTTTCCTAGAAGAGACCTTCTTCTGTAAACAAAGTGCCTGGGCCTGCCGGCTCATTCAGAACGACCTGCCAGCCTTACGGGCTTCCCCAACGTTCGAACGAATTATCACTAAACCGAGCTGAAGGCAGTAGTCTGAAGGCATGCAGGTGATTGGCTCCTCGATTGGCTCCTCGCGCTGCTGGTTCCACGATGAGGCAGCCGTAGTTCAATAGGCCTGCGCCTCGCAGCTAACTTGTACGCCCTGTGCGGATGCCCTTGTGGTGGAACAATCCAAGAAGAGGCTCACATAGCTCGTCACGTAGCCTTTGTTTGGTCAGATCGAATTGCCAACTATTGCGCCCGATTAATGAAGATGTACTCTTGCGGTACATCATACTAGGTCGGTGTTTGATTCACTGGCATTTTAGATGGCTGGCCCAAATCGTTTTTACTCGCAGTCCAGCTAAGTTCTTTCGGTCAGTTCTTTGATGTCATTCAGGTCTAAACTCAAGACTCATCTGTCTCGAATTGCTTACCCACCGTAGCCTAACTTCTGGTTTTCTCGACCTAACGAAATTCGACCTGGATTTTTAAATCAATAATTATTAATCATTTGATTGTTTACTACGGTTTCATTTGAAGCGACCACTGATAGATGCCTTGAGTATTATTATAACGGCGCTACAAAAGAAGAAGATGAAGAAGAAGAAGAAGAAAAGAAGAAGAAAAAGAAAAAGAAAAAGAACAAAAGAAGAAAAAATATTTATAAGAATGATAATAAGAACACGAAGAAGAAGAAGAGGAGGAGGAGAAGAAGAAGAAAACGAAGAACGAGAAGAAAAAGGAGGAGAAGAAAAAGAGGAGAGGGGATATGGAGAACGAAGAGAAGGAGGAGTAAGAGGAGAAGAAGAATTAGAAGAGGAAGAAGAATTAGAAGAAGAAGAAGAAGAAGATAAAAGAAGAAGAAGAAATGGAAGAATAAAAATTACAATTTTAAGAAGAATAAGAAGAGAAAGATGAAGAAGAAGAGTTTCAATAATTATGATTACAATTATGAATATAAAAAGAGGAAGAGGAAGAAGAAGAGGAAGAGGAAGAAGAAGAAGAAGGAGTCAGAAGCAGAAGCAGAAAGCAGAAGAAGCAGAAGAAGAAGCAGAAGCAGCAGAAGGAAAGAGAGGAAATAGAGGGAGAAGGGGAAGGTTGAGAAAGAGAAAGAAAAGGAGAAGGAGGAGGAAGGAGGAAAAAGAGAAGAAGATGAAGAACAAATAGTGGCATCAGTAGTAGTAGTATTGCAGTTGCAGCTTTAATCAACTATTGCGTTTTCTAGCGTCTTGCATTATTCATAGTCCAAAAGGTTTAGTTGCTTACCTATTACAGTTAATAGAGCATAGGAAGGAAGTCCATCAGAACACCAATACGATCCTGCTTGTTCCATGGTTACGCTAAAGACAATGAGGTTGCATGTAGGTGATCCTCCTATTTGCTCTGTTTTGTAGATATGCTGAACATCAGTTTTGACGTTGCAACTCTCAGCAATAAACAGCTGATTTGCAGTGGTGCCATCCTTGGACATGAACCAGTGTGGGGGAGCTAATGTCCCAGAGCAGTTGAAAATAGCCTGTCCACCAATCTCAGCCACGGCATTTGAAGGTTTCATTTGGCCAAATGCCTCTACAGTTTGTAAGCAGTAAGCAGATAATGTATAATTATTATCAAGAATAAAATGAGTGTTTGTGTCAAATCTTCACACGCAGGCCCCGTAGGTTCAAAGGGAACCCATCTGATGGCGCCAAAAATGTTTGTTCAGCCTATTATTGCCACTTATTGGGGGTTCGACCTTTTAATTTGAAACAGTGACATTGCAGTGTGCAAGCTAACTGACGAATGCAGTATGACCCATATGATCACTGTATTTACTGATCTATATGCACATAACAACGTGTTTCTGCAAGGTTATTCAGAGAAAAGCAAAAACAACACATTGTCAAATGCACACTATGCTTTGAACAAATTCACAAATCATCTTCATTATAACGCAAATTTTATTCATAAATAAATATAGAGCAATGAATTAACCCTCATTTTTTTACTTTTCTTTTTTAAAAAGCATAGCAAAAGTCAAAATCTTTAAATGAAGATAATTTCTATACTTCAAAGCACAGTATAATCCAAAAGATAGCGAATCAGAAATTATAATGAAAGACAAACAAGTATCAAAAACAGCAACATTGAGGCAGCAACAAAAAGAAGTCAAGCTTAACTTCACTTAGCCTTTTCTACTTTATTAAAGTCTAATCTAACCTAAACTAGTCTAGTATAGACTAAAAATTATAATCTAAACTAATCTAACCTAAACTGGTCTTATCTGATCAGATCGGACATACCATATTCTGACATGACCTCAACTGAACCTTATCACTTTTAATGTTATGTAATGCAATCCACAATCTATTCGTATGACTTTCGCTTTTGTCTTTGTTAATTTTCATAAGTAAATACCTTTTGCAGCAGCTTGTAGCAGACACACAATTATGTGCAATTTTTCTAAATGAAACATTGCTTTATTGTAAAGTCGTTTAAATGCTAGACATTGCAAGCCGAGTAGTTCTGTTAGCTTCTCAGGTACGGCTTTCCATCGATACACAACAAATCTTCACAATCTCCGTTCTCAGTTAGGCAGTGGAGTTCGTTCATTTTGTTTTAGCACTTGACTCTGCATATATTTTAGCCTACTTAAGGCTTCATCCGCTCTGCGTGCTTGTGAAGTATGAATTAGCTAAGTAGCATGGGTGTGCATAAATTACAACCTAGGCCGTCAATATTTACTGTAATAGCGGCCTCCTGCGAGTGTAACCATTAAATTTTTATATCCAAGAACTGAACTGAGACTCACATTGCATAAACGTAATTCTAAGCTCAGGGCGAACTAAGAAAAGCCTTGCTTAACTTCGGCGAAATTTTTTGGCGAAGTTGTTTTAGTTGCCTCAACTTTTCATGAACAATTTCAGTCGTCAAAATGTGACAATCATCAGAAATTTCTTGTTCGATGAATTTTTGCGCAGCATTACATCAATCAGTTGTCTGCGTTTATCAAATCGAATAATTTTTGCGTTTTGACAACTAATTTCAACGTGTCTGCGTTGAAGGCATTACACAAATATTAAAAGTCGAATACGAAACTAACCCAAAATTTGAAGATTTATGCTGCTTGTTTTCAGATTGAACCTGCTTGAAAAGACAAGTGATGTCGAATAATTTAGCAACGTTCGCAAGAGGTCGCAACCAATTGTATATTTAAGTGAACATGCATGAGGTTGCTTCTTAGTAGACGCATTTTACAAGCTAACGTGGAATCAACCACGTGCGTCATTAAACTGGAGATACCATCAACTGAATTACTTTTGAAGTTTTCATTTGATAACTGGATAAAATTGCATTAAAACAAGCAACGAAAGAGAACTTACCTGTGTTATTGTTTGTTTGAGAAAGACGAAAAGACTATCGCGGAAGAGCACAATAATACCTACATTGCAGAATAATACTGATAGGACTAATAGAATAATATTGACAGAACTTTTTGACTTGTTACCGGATTAGTGCAATGCATTTTTCAGACGGAAGGTGTATACTGTTATGTTTTTTTCTAGCGATTGTCAAAGGTTAGTGACTAAAATATTAATTATTATACAGAATATCGTATAAATTGTTTCGCTTACGCATCAGAACACGTGTACTTCTATAGTCATGTACTGATTACACTGGTCAACAAATTTTAACTTTTTTGCTTTCGAAGTTTGTATAGAATTTGGCACGCTGAATACAATGGTGTTCTCAGAATTTTTGTGTCACGTGAGGTTTTTGAGAAAAATGGTATGCAAGATTTTAAAAGAAACACCTAAAATTTACTTAGGGCATACAATTACAATGTACAGTACTTGTAATTTAATTTGTGGACACTTTAAATCCGAACTGCGGTTGATTTGCGTTTGTATTCAATATCTCTGATCAGTGGCCAACAGTAATCGTAATCAGCCAGCATAGTAGTGCTCCACACACCTTGGTATCGTTTCTCCGCTGTGGCAACGTTCTGATGAAATCGTTCGCCATGTTCATCGCTGACGTCAAAAAGATTTGCTGGAAGAAATCCAGATGAAATGCAAGAAGTGTATTCTTAGTGACATTTTTACCTCCATCAGACGAAATGCTTGAAGCATCTTTTCAACCAACTGAACATAATTTGGTGATTTGTTATTGCCCAGAAAGTTGCTGACAACGTCCTTCAACTTTATTCAGAAGTTCGTCAAAATGAATGTTATTCATCACTTCCCTGATCTGTGGACCAATAAATATGCCTTCTCGTATCTTGGCCTCACTTATGCGAGGAAACTTGTCTCTTAAGCATTCGAACCCTTTCCCTCTTTCTTCAATGTCTTGACAAAGTTCTTCACTAGTCCAAGCTTTATGTGAAGAGGTGGCAACGAAACGTTACTAGCATCAACAAGTGGCTCGTAGTGAACGTTCTTTTGGCCTGGTACCAAACGTTTGCGACATGGCCAGTCCTTCTTGATGTAATGGGAATCTCTTGCACGACTGTACCACTTACAAATGAAGCAACAATACTTTGTTTACCCTAGCTGCAGCCCAACAAGAACTCCTACAACTTTCAAATCACCGTACAAATTCCAGTTATGCTTACTTTACTGGATAGAGGACAGTAACAGCTTTATATTATCATACGTCTCTTACTCATGCACAGCATGCCCTACAGGTACTGATGGACACATATTTCCACTGTGTAATAAAACTGCTTTAAGACTTAAACTCGACGAATAGATGAACAGTCGCCATTCTTGCGGATAATATTGACAACCAAGTGCGCCAAACAATCCTTCAACATCTTTGCAGAAGCATAAAGTATCGCTTTTATCAAAAAACTTGATAAAATCGTCATGTGGCTTGCGAAATACAGAAACTTTAGTTCCTTGTGCCAGCAGATTCCATCCCTGAAGCCGAGAGCCCAGTAATGGTCTTGCCTCTTTGATAAATTTCAATTCCTGACTAGGTCATTTAGTTCACGGTGTGTTATCAAATGAGGCTTACAGCACTGTAGTGGTTGGAAATCAGGATGTATAATATAGTCTTCTGTTTCCTCTGTCACAATCTCACCTACGTCGTCGATGGTCCAAACAGCAGGAGGCTTGGGCACAGGACGACCGTCATCATGTGGTAGTGATCTAAGTGCCGATGGAAGATTGGGATATTCAATTGATTTCTTGCTTTTGGAGTAATGGCCGAAAACATTTGTTAAGCAGAAATGACAGTCTGAAACTTGATCTTTCTGCTCCCGCAATATCACTAGAACAGCAAACGGCATAGACGGCCGAGAACCATTAACCCATGCTCTGAGATTGACTGCGCAAGATGTACAACAAACATGAGATGCCCAACCTTTATTCTGATCGCCAACTTTACATCCAAAATACAGTTCATACGCTTTCTTAACAAGCGGAGTCATTGTCTTCTTTTGAGATTTCAAAGTGAACTTACCGCAGTTGTAACAAAACGTATCACGGCTGTTGCGCATTTGCGTGACATTTTGGACTCACCACGATACTTCAACGCTTGAAAAGCAGAAAAATATTACCATAACGGTGAGTCCCATTTATGTTAGTGACGCAATCAATATATTCATTACGTCACTTACATAATTAGTAAGTATATCAAGATTATCACGGAACACTAGCAATATGTTAATTACGATTATCAATGGAAACCATTTTGACGCAAACTTTCGTCTATTTCACAAAACCTTACGTGATAGAGAAATTCCATGTTAATTTTTAAAATCTGCGCCTCGAATACTGCTAAAATCACCAAAATTTATTAAGGAAGCAAAAATCATGTTGACCTTATTCAAAGAATGGTAAAGTTACTAGCATGCCACAATGTAGACAGCCGCTTCTGCATGGTTGCTGTATCAATCATTAGGCTGTCTTTTTAGTCAAAAAATAAAGCGTTTTTATTACTATTTTTGTATTTGTTAAGCGCCTCTATCAAACGACAAAGTAGCTGTGAACTGTTATTTTACTTTCACGAACACGACAACTCCAATCTTGCCAGTTACCGACATTTTTTCTTCTTCTGGATACATTCTTTTTATACACATTAACAATCACTGTTCTAGTGATAGCCCCCCAATCACTGTGCAGACATATATACAAATCAAGTGTACGCCCTTATCCCGTCACGCCTCACCGGCTAGCAAAACCGTGCTTACAGTAGCAATCGATGGCGCTGAATAATTGTACGTGAAGGTCTTGCTCAAGCATCCTACATAGCAATCGTCTCACAGGAATCTCACACCCGTACACTACGCGCTGAAAGCGAACACTCATTTGGCTATTGTGTCACAGTAACAAAAGTGCTGCTTTTTCGGGTTAACAAATAAATTACCGTGTTACTTGCAATACACCACTGAAGCGGGCGTTGTTAATCTTTAAGCAATGTTGTGTCTCATTTGATATATTGTGAGAAATTTTGCGTCTGATTTGATATATTGTGAGAAATTCTTCTCCAGATTGGAGCCCAGACCCATAAATAGAATGACAGATATTAATGCTGACTAGAAGAGGCCTAAACAGTTTAGGAATACGTTTAGAAATGAGTTCATTGTAAAGTAATGTAACTGGACACCTTAAGGCATCTTCTAAATGACTTTTAAAGGTATCTCTTGCTAGCCTTAGTAATATTAAAGTTCATTAAAACAACAAGTTAATGTTTTGAGCAAAATAACGACTGAATAGCCAGAAAGCAGCCATCGGTGGGTTCTTGCAAACGCGTAGAACTAACGAAGTATAATCCAGGGTTGACAGCGTTCGAGGACCTTTTGCATTGAGTTATGCAGTTTTATACGATGCAACAAGACCATGAACTGAAAGACGCAGACCGAAGCCAATGAAAGCACCCACTAAACTTCTTTAGAGCGTTTGTCTGCGATTCCTGACATGGCATGCTACGAATGACGCTTCTTGTTATTCTTTTCTTCAGATTCATTTGTTTCCTTTATTAGCTGTCTTTTCGTGTAAACAACGTCTAGATCGAATGTTACTCCACTCCACTTTTGATCTCATTCAAAGTATTCTTAATGTAAAAGACTGAACAGTTTAAGAAAGGGGTTTAACGGCCATATAAAACAAATGACACATGTGAAAAAGCAAACGCTAATATTAAAAACCTAAAGTTTGTCATATGCCCCAAACAGGAAGGTTAGAAAAGTATTGGCGTTTAATATTTCCTATTTCACATATGTCATTTGTATTGTGTTGCCGTTAACAGTCTTGAAATGTGCAATGTTAAGTAAATCGGTTCAGAGGTTTTGCTATCTATAAGATCAAAAACTCGCCTTTTCTATACTTATGCGTATGGCGTGAACACTGCGTGCAGCACTACAGTGACATTCTGCTATAGCGAACAACCAGTCTGACATAATACCTTTGAGGTATATGTTACAGCTTCAATTTTTGATAAATATGCTTTATTTTCGATACACATCGGTGAGTCACTTATTAGGAATCGTTATTAAGTTTGGACGACTTTTTTGCTAAAAGTATGTTCTTTAAAGCATATTAGTTCATAATTTTAGTCATTGTTTCATTTCAGACTGCTTAGTACGCAATCATGCTGCCTTTTTAGTACCATGAGATGTATTGTATGCACATATGTATGTATGTATGTATGTGTATATGTGTATATATATATAAATTTGATATAGCTCGTTATAAATGCCTCACAAAAGCGCTGTCTGCGCATGCCTAAATGATTTTAAAGTCATTTAGAAGAGATACTTCATCAACAAGCAAACAGTGCTCAGATTAGTAGATGAGTCACCACTGGCGGGCTCCCGCAGACACGCATTTCCTTATACAATTGATCGTAGACATCATGTTAAGAGTTGCTGGAATGCACTGAATCAAGAATAAGGAACCACGATGGGCCATGAAAACCTCAGCACACAGACCCCGCCGTCCATCAAACCCTCGAAGACGGCTGCAGCCGCAGCGCCCGGATAGCTTTCTGACCACCGGGACGGTGAAAGCCATGTATTGTTCAGCAGCCTGCCAGTTGGTCGTAAGAACTCTGCACGATTCGCAGTCGACTCTTTTAACCTTTAAGAGGACAGCTCGACACTTTCCAGTTGGGAAGCTGTTCTCCTTTTGAGTGGGTAAGCCAGTCTAATTGCAGTGCACAGGATTAGATAACAGACGTGCATACACCATCCAAAAGCATACGAAATCGACGGAGAAAGAGAGAAATAACTCTGAAAAAGCAGACTTGGTCACAGTAAATGGTCGGGCATATTCTGCATATGACCAACTAATCGACTAAAAGGAAGAAAGACAATACAATGGCCAAAATGGCCGAAGACATGCGCAGATATTCAAGATGGTAGGCAAATGTTGTTTTTTTTTCATAACAAGTTACTGTTGCTTCTTGTAACAGATGCAAGTGGCCAAATAAAACCTTCAAATACCGTGGCTGAGATTGGTGGACAGGCAATTTTCAACTGCTCTGGGACATTAGCTCCCCCACACTGGTTCATGTCCAAGGATGGCACCACTGCAAATCAGCTGTTTATTGCTGAGAGTTGCAACGTCAAAACTGATGTTCAGCATATCTACAAAACAGAGCAAATAGGAGGATCACCTACATGCAACCTCATTGTCTTTAGCGTAACCATGGAACAAGCAGGATCGTATTGGTGTTCTGATGGACTTCCTTCCTATGCTCTATTAACTGTAATAGGTAAGCAACTAAACCTTTTGGACTATGAATAATGCAAGACGCTAGAAAACGCAATAGTTGATTAAAGCTGCAACTGCAATACTACTACTACTGATGCCACTATTTGTTCTTCATCTTCTTCTCTTTTTCCTCCTTCCTCCTCCTTCTCCTTTTCTTTCTCTTTCTCAACCTTCCCCTTCTCCCTCTATTTCCTCTCTTTCCTTCTGCTGCTTCTGCTTCTTCTTCTGCTTCTTCTGCTTTCTGCTTCTGCTTCTGACTCCTTCTTCTTCTTCTTCCTCTTCCTCTTCTTCTTCCTCTTCCTCTTTTTATATTCATAATTGTAATCATAATTATTGAAACTCTTCTTCTTCATCTTTCTCTTCTTATTCTTCTTAAAATTGTAATTTTTATTCTTCCATTTCTTCTTCTTCTTTTATCTTCTTCTTCTTCTTCTTCTAATTCTTCTTCCTCTTCTAATTCTTCTTCTCCTCTTACTCCTCCTTCTCTTCGTTCTCCATATCCCCTCTCCTCTTTTTCTTCTCCTCCTTTTTCTTCTCGTTCTTCGTTTTCTTCTTCTTCTCCTCCTCCTCTTCTTCTTCTTCGTGTTCTTATTATCATTCTTATAAATATTTTTTCTTCTTTTGTTCTTTTTCTTTTTCTTTTTCTTCTTCTTTTCTTCTTCTTCTTCTTCATCTTCTTCTTTTGTAGCGCCGTTATAATAATACTCAAGGCATCTATCAGTGGTCGCTTCAAATGAAACCGTAGTAAACAATCAAATGATTAATAATTATTGATTTAAAAATCCAGGTCGAATTTCGTTAGGTCGAGAAAACCAGAAGTTAGGCTACGGTGGGTAAGCAATTCGAGACAGATGAGTCTTGAGTTTAGACCTGAATGACATCAAAGAACTGACCGAAAGAACTTAGCTGGACTGCGAGTAAAAACGATTTGGGCCAGCCATCTAAAATGCCAGTGAATCAAACACCGACCTAGTATGATGTACCGCAAGAGTACATCTTCATTAATCGGGCGCAATAGTTGGCAATTCGATCTGACCAAACAAAGGCTACGTGACGAGCTATGTGAGCCTCTTCTTGGATTGTTCCACCACAAGGGCATCCGCACAGGGCGTACAAGTTAGCTGCGAGGCGCAGGCCTATTGAACTACGGCTGCCTCATCGTGGAACCAGCAGCGCGAGGAGCCAATCGAGGAGCCAATCACCTGCATGCCTTCAGACTACTGCCTTCAGCTCGGTTTAGTGATAATTCGTTCGAACGTTGGGGAAGCCCGTAAGGCTGGCAGGTCGTTCTGAATGAGCCGGCAGGCCCAGGCACTTTGTTTACAGAAGAAGGTCTCTTCTAGGAAAGAAACTCATGCTCAGAGCATGATGACAATGTTCCGGTGAGGCAGATGGCATTTCCAACACGGAAACAGCCACCGAAATCTTCTGGAACAAGTTTATCATCATCATCATCATCATCACCTCTTCATTTATCAAGCGCCACTATGTAGTGACTAAGCATCAATCAACGGCGCTGAGCAATGGTGATTAAAGGACTTACAATAGCAGTCTCACGGGAGGCTCAAATTGGTACTCTCTGCGTTAAAAGCCGAGTGCTTTAACCAAATGGCCACAAATTAACTAAACAATATTATGAATAAATATCAATAACGACCGCCTCATATACCTAATGAATATTAATATATTAAATATATTAAATGTGTTAAATATATTCATGTTTTCTCGAAAAATACCTTTTATGCATGCGCGATCAACAAATCCATGATAATATTGGAGAAACTTTTGTGTAAAATTAACTCTCGTGATTCGGTGGTATCCGACTGGTTATTCCGTCGCTTAAAATAACTTACTGCATACCACTTGTCGAAGGCTGCTGCTCTGTGACTATCTAGTTCGAACGTAGGCTCTAACCGACTTCTAACTTAAGCCGTGCACAACCCAGATGTTAAATCTTGAATGTGTCAAAATCCTGAGTTTAAATTGAATTAGGACCTATTGTGTAATTTATTAAAGTTCAGATACTTTGAGGAAGTCAACGATGCGAAAAACTTACTCTAATGGTTCATCTAGACTTCGAAGACTCTAAAACTTTGAAAGACATAGATCCAGTGACTAACTCTTTGAATGTCGTCTGATCCACATATAATAACGCGATAATTTGCATTAAGAACAAATCGTAATCGTAGTTGTGAACTCGATATTTCTACAAAACCCAAAGAAAGTTAAGTCGCGGGAACCAAAGATATAGATCAACAAAATTAATCAAAAGCATTAATCCATTTATACAAGCGGTAACGAAAACTAATTATAATAATGCTATTTGCTAAAGGATAGCCATGAATGCGTAAAATGTGTTTCAAATTAATGACAGCCTGAATTCTTCATTTTCAGACAAGTCTCCAAACGCTACATATAACGATACACAAGGTGTAGTAGTGGAAAATGAGAACGTCATCATAACGTGTACATTACAACACAACGGATCAGTGTCACAGGCTCCTACACTACGACCGTATTTCTATTGGACGAATCCTAGTGGACAAAATGTTTCAAGTTCCTACGATTCAACGACAGAGAATACGGCTGTTTCTCAGATAACAGTCACAGCTGCTCGACAAGATATTATGCCATATACATGTCATGTCTATTTACAACTGATACCACCAGTCAATCCATATTACGCTAATAATACTCCTACTGTTAACAACAACGTCACTTCTCCTCCAATAATTGTGCTCTGTAAGTATTATTTCGTTCACAAATTTTCTTTCGATAGGTATACAATTTTCTTTAATATTTACTCCAGTCTTCGTCACCAAAAACATGCACGCTAGACCCAGTCTAGACCTTTCTCCTGAGAGAAGTCGTCGATGAGCTGCTTCCATTTCTGGTGTAGATTTGTAGTGCCTCAGTAGCTTAAAGATATCTGCCGGAGGGCCAAAAGCGTGCCACCATAAGACCATCAGTCACGAAGTTTGGATTTGATTAAGATGATTTTAAAAATCACCGAATTATCTCGAACCTTTGCTTTCTTTTCTAAGTTTATTGAGACCTACTCGCCAGATGTTACGATATTAGAAATTATATAACCCAATGACAAGGCTACAATCAGGCTTCAGGAGAGGCCGTTCGACCGATATAGTCTTCGGGCCACTCCTGTACAATCTGTATACGGCGATTTAATAAACTGCGCCCACTGAATATCGGGCTATGCACGCCTGGAGACGCGCCCATAACGGAGACTGCTGGCGGCGTGTTGTGGAAACGGCTACGCTCCGGAGCGTGGCAGGCCGTAGATTATGATGACCTGATATAAATCATCTCTACTCTTGAAGCCCGGGTTCGTTAGTACGCCAACAACATCCAGCTGCAGGTGACTTGCCATACATTTGAAACACAAGACTGTATGTCCAAATGCAAGCAATCGTGACATAAGTGCAAGCCTGGGTGTTTTTTAACAAGTTAAGGCTGATCTTTGAACAGCTCTATTTTGTGCCCAACCAAAGGCACTCTGTTTGCCTGAGCACAAAATATGTTCAAATATTGACAATAATACGAAAACTGCAGCATTCTCGGGTTGAAAAACACAACACTTTGTCCGGGACTTTGGTGTGCTCCTGGATGAACACCTGTCCATGGAGGAGCATGTCGATTCCCTCTACAGGTCCTACTTCGTAATCGTAATCGTAATTCCAAGATTTCTACAGCGCCCAACGAAAGCCGCGCCGCGGGGACCAGCTTATTCGCAGGCGCTCAGTCAAAACAAAATCGATAGGCAAAAGGGTTCGGTTCCGGGTCAAGATCCGAGAGTCAGGCAGAGAGACAAGCGTGGCAGCTACGGTGGGTGATGTTTGGGGTTGGAGAGCAAATGCAGATAAGAGGAAGAAGGGGTGTCAGGATAGGATCTGTGGAAGAGGAATGTTGCTTCAACCAAATGCGTCACATTATAGTCCTGCTGCGAAAATTACCATTTGACGCAGCTGTGACTGTTGTCCACTTTCTTATTATGAAGCGCTTGCTGAAGTTCCAGATTCATCAATTTTAGTCCATCCTCAATTGTGCACCCGAATCGTCGCTATCTTGGCAAAATCTTCCATGTTTCGAACTACACGTGAGAGAAGCTATACTGGTCCCAGTCGAGGTCAGGGTAACGTTTAAAAGCCTCCTCGTCGGACGAGCCACGATATTATATTTGGCCCCAGAATGCATCGGAGAACCTACTGTATGTACTTTCTCAGGCCTGCACAGCTCCTACATTACGACTGTATTTCTTTTGGACGGATTATAATGGACGAAATGTTTCAAGTTCAAGCGATTTGACGACAAACATCACGGCTGTTTCTCAGATAACAGTCACAGCTGCTCGACAAGATATTATGCCATATACATGCCATGTCTTTTTGCAACTGATACCACCAGTCAATCCAAATTACGCTAATAATACTCCTACTGTTAACAAGAGCGCTAGTACTCCGACTTATGAAGTGCTCTGTAAGTATATTTTTTGCTCTTTCGAACTAAATGAGATGCCGGCTGATAGGCCTTTCCATTCTTTTGCTAGTGACGCACGTAAAAGTCTGAACTATACGCAGCATTGACAGATTTTTAGAATATCTTTGAGCTAAGAGCTGTATTAGTACTCGTCTGTTATGGAATTAGTGATCAGTAAGACTAGATTTGTCAGTAGTTAAATGTATATATGCAATAAATGTTAAAAACAAGTTCAAAGTTTAAGAATAAGTATAAATTGCATTACAGTGAAAATGACACACGAAACAGCTCATTTACTGCGTCTTTGTCGGGTATCTGTAGCAAGACAGTTACGAAGCAGGCTGTGGAGTTTGAGTGTACTTTAACTGAGCACCTTGATAGGTTAATTCCTTTCAGAACTGAAAAGTTGCTGAGTGCGCGCAGCATCCTTGGTTTCATTCTGCCATTTCTGAAGCTATATACCGCTTAAGTCAGTTCTTATGTCTGTGGCTCCATTCTCGTCTTCCGTCTGTCGGTACTAGATTAAACAACAATACAAACTTGTACGAAAACTTATTTCATCTGCCAAGTCTGCAACTGTAATTGTAATTAGTAATTCTATCTCGCCGGTACCTAATACACTAGGCATCAACCGAAGGTGTATCAAAGCTAAATCGCAATTAAGTCAACATCCAGAAGGTCAGTCCACTATGACAGAGAGGCAGCCTATGGTTAATAATTTATTTTAAAAGGCGTCTTAAATTGAGAACGAAATGACACAAGCGATTTTCCAAAATGAACACACACAGGGAGAGAGTAAATGAAGGTGGGAAGGATCCAGTATGCAATGAAAATTACATGATGAGAATTTTGCAAATGGTAGCCATATTGTAGTAGATGTAAAAGGCCGGTTTGACTCCAGTCACGTGATCATCACGTGCGGTTTGGCTGCAGTCACGCGATAGCCACGTGACTGGAGTAAAAAACCGCACGCGAAGATCACGTGACTAAAGCCAAACCGGCCTTTTACATCTACTCGCAACGCTGCGGCAGCATATTTTACCAGCCGGTTTGACTCCAGTCACGTGATCAAACCGACGATGAGTCATCGACGACCCTAGCGCCGATGACTCATCGCACACCGCCGGTTTGAGCGCAGTCACGCGATCGTCACGTGATCGTCGCATGATCACACCGGGTTTGAGGTGACTCACCGAGCGCTATCAGTGCTGCGTCAGCAGTTAATATAAATATAGGAAAGTCTCATCGGCAGCTTTTGAACAACCATTTAGAGAAACGACAGCGTGTTGAATATAAGAAAATCTTCGACGAACTTCCGAAACAACCAGTTAGAGAAACGGCGAGGTTGTAAATATAAGACAGTTTCAGTGCTGTGTTAGCAGTTAATATAAATATAAGAAAGTGTCTTCGATTAGCTTCTGAACAACCATTTAGAGAAACGGTGAGGTTGTAAATATAAAAACAGTTTCAGTGCTGTGTTAGCAGTTAATATAAATATAAGAAAGTGTCTTCGATTAGTTTCTGAACAACCATTTAGAGAAAAGCGAGGTTGTAAATATAAAACAGTATCAGTGCTGTGATAGCAGCTAACATAAATATAAGAAAGTCTTCGACGAGCTGGAAAATAACAACCATTTAGAGAAACGACAGGGTGTTAAATATAAGAAAATCTTCGACGAGCTGAAAAAACACGACTATTTAGAGAAACGGTAAGGTAAACAGGAACCATGCAGCTTTTGCTACGTAACAGGGCTCTGCGACGGCCACATAAATGCACCCGTTCTCTACCGAGGTGAGAACGCCGTAGCAGAGTTCTTACAATGCTTACAAGACGAACTTGCTATTATCAAGGAGAGTCTAGCCGACAAGGCAGACATTATGATGACGGCGGCCGACTGCCAAGCTATTCGTGCGGCGGCCACGAGCCACATTTGTGGAGAGATGATAGACCACGATGATAAGGTTCGCGATCACTGCCACA
This sequence comes from Norana najaformis, assembly GCA_964023275.1. NCBI lineage: Eukaryota > Metazoa > Annelida > Clitellata > Crassiclitellata > Hormogastridae > Norana > Norana najaformis. The sequence goes on from OZ029928.1 coordinate 670,130, forward strand.
TCACTGGTAAGTATCGTGGGGCCGCTCATAATACCTGCAACCTGAAGCTGCATATATACCCAGACAAATGTAAAGTGCCCGTTGTCTTTCACAATCTGCGAGGCTATGATAGCCACTTCATCATGCAGGCTCTGGGCAGCTGTGGGGCGGTGGAGAACCAACAAAATCAGCTGCATCCCGAACAACATGGAAAAGTACATGACGTTCGGCCTCGGACAGCTACAGTTTATCGATAGTCTCTAATTCCTAAACAGCTCGTTGGACAAGTTGGCGGGGAATCTATCACCAACGGATCTACAGATTATCAACAGATCCATCGACGACGCGGTAAAACTAGAGCTGTTACAGCGCGAAGGCATTTACCCGTACGAGTATATAGACGACCACCATCGATTCGACGAAGTGCAATTTCCACCTCGAGAGGCCTTCAACTCCAAGCTAACACGCGAAGGCATATCCGACCTGGATTACCAACACGCCCAGCGAGTGTGGGAGGTGTTCGGTTGCAAGACTTTGGGCGACTACCACGACCTGTATCTCCGTACTGATGTATTCCTCCTAGGAGACGTTTTCGAAACTTTTCGAGGAACAGCTTTAAAGCACTATGGCCTCGATCCGGCTAACTACTTCAGCCTACCGGGAATGGTTTTGGAATGCCTTGCTGAAAAAGACCAAAATCGAGCTCGAACTCCTGACAGACATCGACATGCATCTGTTTGTAGAGCGGGGGCTTCACGATGAATCTCAATGGTGTCCAAACGCTTTACCAAAGCTAACAACCCTCAATGTCCCGATTACGACGCCACGAAACCAAACAGCTGGATCGCGTATTTAGACGCGAACAACCTCTACGGCTGGGCAATGCAGCAACTTCTACCAATCGGGGGATTTAGCTGGACAAGTCCAACGCTGGATGAAGTGCTAACAACATCAGACGACGCACCTGAAGGCTTTCTACTCGAAGTTGAGATGGAGTATCCGGAAAACCTTCACGACGCTCACAATGACTATCGCCTTGCGCCAGAGACCATAACTGTTCAAGAGGCATGGCTGAGCGATTATCAACACACATTCGTAGCCGAACTAGGAAGGAAGTTCGCTGAATGTCAGAAGTTAGTTCCAAGTCTGCGCCAAAAAGAGCGGTATGTGGTTCACTCTCGCAACCTGAAATTGTACCATTCGCTAGGCATGCGAATCAATAAGATTCACCGTGCACTGAAGTTTCGACAACAAGCCTGGATGGCTCCTTACATCGAGATGAATACCCAGTTACGCGCGAAAGCAACGTCAGACTTTGAGAAGGACTTCTTCAAGCTGGCCAGCAACACCGTCTTTGGTTAGACGATGGAAAACTTGCGAAAGCGCATCTGGGTTGATTTGGTGGCGGCCACGAAAGAGGATCGGCTACGCCGCCTGATTGCCGATCCCGCCTACATATCGCATATCTGCGATGGCGGTCTTGTGGCTGTTCATAGCGCCAAGATCAAACTGAAACTCAACCGGCCAGCCTGTGTTGGCCAGGCAGTTCTCGACCTCAGCAAGCACCTGATGTATGACTTCTGGTATAAGGGAGGTCAAAGCCCAGTACGATGACAAGACCCAACTGCTATACACCGACACCGACAGCCTGCTGTTTCAGGTAGAAACGCCAAACATCTATGCCGACATGTGGGACAACAAGCGCTTGTATGATTTCAGCGAATACCCACAAAACAGCCCATATCACAGCAGCGAGAACAAGAAGGTTGTAGGCAAGTTTAAGAACGAATGTAGTGGTGCTCCGATTGCAGAGTTCGTTGGTCTGCGCCCGAAGATGTACTCCATCCTGAGAGCGGGTGGCGCAGAGATTCAGAAAGCTAAGGGTGTTCAGAAGGCCGTCGTGAAGAAAGACCTACACCACGACCTATACAAGGAATGTTTGTTTGAGCGAAAAGAGGTCAAGCATACACAGGTCCTCCTTCGAAGTCGCGGTCACCAAATAGGTCTATGCGAGCAAAATAAGATCAGCCCTCCCCCTTCGACACAAGAAAGTGGATAGCGCCAGATGGAGTCACAACTCAGGCTTACGGACATTATCTCATCGAACGCGAGTAAGTATTCTGTCAGGTGGTAATTCAGTTCCCATAGAAACAACAATCAGCTCTTCGCGTACAAACCCATGAGCAGGTCCATTCGTTAGATAGTACAATGCTTGCTGATCAACCTGTCTAACAATATTTGAAATGGCGTGGATTGTGAGCGACCATACAGGATCGGTGGCACGTTTTCCACCATCCTCGAGCTCACCAGGTGCATATAAATACCGAACTAAAACATCGTGTCCGAGAATAGATTCGTTCAGACCAACAACACGACCAGCTGGGAAAGAGGATTTTCGTACCACTCGCGCGGTTTTAATCGAGTCGATCGGTTTTTTACCGATCAGCCTCGTTGGTTCGTTGTTTAGTGCAGCCACTACCTGAGGTAACTGACGAACCCATTCGACCGATGGTCCTGTTGACCCACGCGCATCAAAAAGTATTTCTTATTTCTTGAGCGTACTGAGCTCCAAACAATCGTTCTGCTAAAGTACGATAAAAGCGTTGGACGATTCCTTGTTGTCGATGATACCCAGCTTGTCCACGTCTTACATGCACATTTCGCTTTGCTAGCAGTTGTGAAACAACACCCATAAACTTGCGTCCTTTCTCCGAAGAAACACCAGACGGAAAGCTCATGCATTTCCAGTAGAGGTAGAGCGTTCATTGCACTGTTCAGCAGTCCTTCGCCCATCGCCTCTTTTCCAGCCATAATCTGACTTTTCTTAGTACCACAGACGGTAAAAGTTCCTTTCATAGCGGGCCGACCATTTCGAAGCACTACACGTATCCCATTTAAAGTTTCCGTACGTTTTTTACATCGGAGGCAATACATTTTGACATATAAAATCCTGACGCTTGAGTCTAAAATGGAGATAACCAACTTTGACCTCGAAACGAAGGATAAGTCGCATCATCATTGGCTGCTTCCATCCAGCATACGCTGTATAATTTGCGGGCCCAGCGGTTGCGGCAAAACAAACTTACTGCTCAACCTTTTCTCAAGAAGGGGTATCTGACGTTTGACCGTTTGCACCTGTATTCAAAGTCGTTGGGGCAAGAGAAGTATCAGTTTCTTCGAGACTGGGCAACAGAGCTTGAGAGGGTAGCTGGGAAGAAAGTAGCGTCGTTTCAATCCTCACCCGATGATATTATTCCAGTTGAGCCTCTCGATAAAAACGAGCGGAGCATCATGGTCTTCGACGACGTGATACTTGAGAAGCAAGGGCCAATCGAGAAATATTTCACCATGGGACGTCACGGTGGTGCGGACTGTTTCTACCTTACTCAGAATTATTTTCGCATTTCCAATCAGGCAATCCGCGATAATGCCAACCTTATCATCATCTTCAACCAGGATAGCAAGAATCTGCGAGCAATCCACGATACGTTCGTAGGCGGTGATATGCCGTTTGTCGAATTTCGTGCTTTCTTCAACGAGTGCGTTGCTCAGCCTTATGGGTTTGCAGCCATCGAACTCACGACTAAACCCTACGACGGCAAGTATCGGCGCGGATTTGATCGTTTTTATAAACCCACGTCGTGTATTTAAACATGTTTTGACTACTTCTAAATCTACTTGTCATGTATTTAAACGTGAACTAAAGTGGCTACAAAACAGGAGCGTGACGCGTTGACTCAGGATTACCTGGCACGTAGGAATCAACTCCAGAAACGGTCCGAGGCGGAAAAGCTCGGAGAAGCCGACTCGTTTGACGCGGCAAAACCTTTTAAGCCAGTAACCGCAGCAACAAGCGAATCAACCGAGACGACGACGACACAGCTAGGTAAAGTCACTAACGCTCTACAGCGTCTTCCAGCGGAAATTGCTACCAAAGCTAACTTCAATCCAGTTTCCACACTGTTTGGAGATACCACACCAGCATTGCCAGCACCCACCACCAGACCAATCGCGATTGTGGACCCCTACCGCGATCTCGACATCGAGACGATCAAGAAACACAATTTTAAGCCGCCAAGCGTACTCGCCCAAGCTGAAATAAGTAGAGTTATTGATGAGGTTACAAAGTATAACCGGCATACGCTCGGACCTGCAAAGAGAAAAGCAAACTCCGCGGATCGAATCAACACCGATCGAGAAATAGATGCCCTTCGAGCATTTAAAACTCGACTTCGACTTACAGAAGACGGCTATCGTCTCGTTCCACACACGGGAAAGGGTATCGCAAGGTCTTTGAAAATGCAAGGACACCAATTCGGTGAAATTTCCATCGACTCCGAGCGATGATGGCTGGCAACTTAAGGGCATTTAACGGTGGAAATCTCGTACTCGAAGCTTCTGCCGACGAATCACTGTACAATCTCCTGACGAAGCGTTTCGTTAAGACTAAACGGTATACATCGTAGACAATTGAAACTTTCAAGAAACTGGTCAAACTGGCCAGTCTGCCCATTCGCGGACGAACAAACAAAAAACACCAGTTGATCAGGGGCGATGGTTTGCATTTCTACAACGACCGAAACGTCCTTGTAGAGCGATTGCAACTTCTAGTGGCTTCTAAGGCGGCTGGCAACACACTGGACTGGATAACGAGATATTATCGATTCTTGACGAACTGATGCGTTCGGGTGCCGTTCCTAAGGAGTTGACACTACAGTTGAACAGAAGTTTGCTCGTGGTATAAAAACATGGAAAAACTTCTCGAGGAAATTCGAGATCTGACGTTGCTGCTAACCCAGCGGGAGAATCTCAGCGTGGTAGTTACCTCAAAAACCACAGACTGGACCACATTTTTCAATCCACCGCTGTACCTCGATCCAAAAAAGCGTTTCCAGTTAGCTTTAGTAAACCTCGAGACCTACAATTCCATCCCCAACATATCCAACGATAACAACACGTTCGTCTATAGTCCGGATGGTGGTGCGACTTGGAAAACGATCAAGATACCTGAAGGAAGCTATGAGATCACACAGATCAACGTCGAGATTCAGCTACAGCTCGCGGCGAATGGTCACTGGGTTGCTGCAAACAAATCCCACTATATTACCGTAGCAGCTAAAGTTTCGTCTCAGCGGCCTCCTTGGAGATAACCAAACGCACTTATCAGGTAAACATGACCACATCTACCATCCGGGCTACGCTCGGTTTTAACCCCACAACGCTTGTGAGTACTACAAGCTACCACGAAGCAACAAACTCAGCAGACATTCTTTCGGTCAACAGCATACTGGTGAACTGCGACATAATCGGTGGTTCATATCGCGGAGGTGATCAGCTACCAGTGATCTACAGCTTCTTTCCAAACGAATCGCCGGGTTACAAGGTAGTCGAAGCCCCGAATAACCTGGTGTACTTACCTGTATTACCTGCGGGTAACGACCAACGAATGCGAGTATGGCTAACGGATCAGAATGGTGAACAATTAAACCTCCGAGGTGAAGCTCTTACTATACTATTTCACATTCGCAGCTCGTAACCAGTCGTTAGAAAATGTTCGTCTTTACCAGTCGTAGTCACACCGGTCATGTACGGCGTAATATCGTGGGTGGTGGGTTTATGGACTGGATAAGCGGTGCAGAACGTATACTCGGTTCAGCCGGTCGATCTGCTGCTTCGTTTATCTCGGCAAACAAGGACACGATTAAAAACGTCGCTGACGTAGCTGGTAATGTAGCAATGGCCGCTGCGGTTAAGAAGATTACCGATGTAGTAAAAGCAAAAAGTGCTGTTACAGCAGCCAAGACGGCAAAATAAACTCTCCCTGCTCCTCTGGAGAAAGTACTCAGCGATAAAAGCATCGAGTTTCTGAAGCAACTAGCGACCACGGAGAGTCCTCTTGTGCCGGCGACTCAAGACATTAATAGCCGCATTGCTGGATCTGGTTTCAAGACGCTACAAGCGGTCCTGGAAAAATGTCGTCGGAATGGTGGTAGGGGTTTGTTTCTCGGTCCTCAAAAATCGTTCAATTTTCACTGATGTTGTATTAAAACTGGCGTTTTTCTGTTATATAATGGCGACCGTAAACGTTGCGAGTGAAATGTTAGACATCGCGGAATCGGTGCCGGTCGATGAGAGCATCGAATCTTTCGAATACCGCGAGTATGAATCGCAGAATCCAGCTGCCATCAACAATGAACAAGCAATACAGATCGATATTCAAAATCAAGACGTTTTCACACAACCGTCCAAAAGTTATCTTCTAGTGGAGGGTAGACTCGTATCCACTGGGGCGGCAAATGTAGTCGGATCATTGATCGCACTCATCAATAATGCCATCCCATTCATATTCTGCCAGATTCGGTACTTGACAAACAACACCGAGATAGAAAACGTAATGTCTCCTGTACAAGCCACGTCGATGAGAAGTATGTTAATTTACGGCGACGATTTTTCCAAGGCGGAAGGTTTGAACATGTGTTGGCAAAAAGAAACGACTGATGCGGCTGCTCAAGGAATTCTCGGCTTCGAAGCGGGACGACAGCTGATTATCGCTAGACCAGACCCAGTTGGTTCTTTTTCGTTCGTCTGTTTGGCTTCTGCGATGACTACCATAAGGTTGTTTGCGGAATCAAACAATCTCTGCTGCTTAGTCGACAAGCCGACGCTGATGCTATTTTTCGAGATCAGGCACCGTTGAATGGACGAACTGAGCTGTCAAAACTTTCCTGGTTCATGCCACATGTTATTCCAGCATTGGAGTATAAGAGCGCAATGATGAAGCAGATCGATAGTAAAGTCAAAGTTTCCGTAGCAGTTTGCGCTATGCAATGCGACAACATTGCAGTACCACAAGCAACGACCTTCTCGTGGAGGTTGAGCGTAAAATCTGGCACCGAAAAACCGCGTTGGATTTTGGTCGCATTTCAGACCGGTTAAGCTGCTCACCAGCAGCAAAATCCCGCATTGTTCGACCACGTTTGAGTCCGCAACATCTACGCCATGCTGAACAGCGATCGATACCCGGTTGTAGACATGAACTTAAACTTCACGCAGCTAAGGACATCTCGCGCGTATAAAGCTCTGCGGGACTTTAAAGAGGAATACTACGGTATAGATGCTCGCGAATCTTCATCCCAAGCAAGTGACACCCATCGATTTCGTTGACTTTTATCCGATTTTCTTTTTCTAGACGTGCGTAGACAATCCGAGCGTCTAGAAACTTCTGTTCAGGACATCCAAATCAAAGTGGACTTTGTTGCTGCAGTGCCAGCCAATACGACGGCCTTTGCAGTCTTGATCAGCGATAGTCTCTTGTACCTCGAATCGATGGTAGGAAGTTCAACGCCGTTTACTAGCATTTAAAAAAACATCTCCTTTTGATTTATTCTGAAAATGACTTCCAAATATATTCCATTCGGTCTCGCGTTGACCGAGAAGCAAAACGTAGTGCTGGCTAAAGCTGTCGAAGATACTACTGGAGTTACGGTTCGACTGACCTCTAACCAGCTTCACGGGGAGGATAAACTGGGTCTAAGAAAGCGGCAGATTGCTCAAATCGAGAAAAAGAAGGCAAATGCTGCCAGCGCCGAATTGAGGTTTACTAAAACGCAGTTGAAAAAGATGTCGAAGATGGGCGGTTTTCTCCCACTATTGGGTCTCCTTCCGGCAATTCTCGGTGGACTCGGTGCGGCCAGTGCTTTGGCTGGTGGAGCAGCTGGGGTGGCAAGAGCGGTACATTCTAAACAGGCCAACGACGCGGCTCTATCCGAGACTGAGCATCATAATCGCGAAGTCGAAGCTCAACTGCGAGGTTCTGGATTGTTTCTCGGGCGTGAGACTCGAGGTGGTTGTTGCCCGATGTGTAGAGGATCCGGTTTATATCTTTCAAAAAACTAGAACCGTTAAGCAACCTAAATATCGAGAAAGCTACTAAAGCCCTACCACATTTTCGCAGTGTTTTTATACGAGACAGCCTTCCTTCAACGGTACATGATAAGGAATGAGGAGTGGTCAATCTAGACTCCAGCTTCGGTAACGGAACTCACTGGATTGCGTACCACAAAAGTGGTCACATCGCCTACTACTTGGACAGCTATGGACTAGACCCACCGCACGAACTTTCTCGATATTTAGGTTGCTCCATTAGAACGCAGACGTTTCAACTTCAGGGTCCCGATGATGTAATATGTGGTCACCTCTGCCTGTATGTGCTCAGAGAGCTCGCTGTAGGTCGAAAATTTGAAGACATCGTGCTCGAACTATGTAACTAAGTAAATTTTTCGCAAAACAAAAAAATGCCGGTTGATAAGTTTGGAAGTGTAATCGCTGTGTCAAGGGGAGAAGTGGAGCAGTTTAACCATGCCTCGTCCGCAGGACAGGCGATACCGTGTTGGGGAATCTCTCGGCTGGTTGGTTTCGGCTGACAGACATCGGAATGCCTCTGGTGGGCACAGATGTCGCGACAAAAGGCTACGCTGGTACTATTGACCAGGATAACCTACAGTTCGCTGGTGGGACAATGTCAGGCAACATCAACGTGAACGGTCTGTAACCCCCTTTCTAAATGCTCCTTTGTCTAGATCTAGTGACTATAGATGGCAGTCACTTTACATTACCTCATGGTACCTACAAGCTTGTTTAGGCTGTAGGTAGATATACATGTTAATTGGGGTTTTGTCTCCTGATATGATAATTATAGGTCAGACTCAAATCAACATGCAATATCTAGCGGAAATTGTAAGAATATTACAATAGCTCGTATCTTTCCACTACCATCTTGTATTATAATGTCTGATTGAATAAGAATGAACAAAGTCAATTGTTGCAAATCAATCAATGTATTATATATAGTTCAATGACTTAATTAATGCTTAATTAAGGCAGCTTCTTATCAAGCCTAGATCTTTAACACTACCCACCCACAAGCTTGGATGGCCATTTCCCCTGTGTACTGACTCTGATGAAGTCTGAACAGTTTCACTGTAAGTTGCAGTGAGTTGGCATCGACGTAGTAGGATAAGATTGTCACTCACCACTAGCTGTCTCTGCACAAACGATTCTTTTCACCACGCCGACATACCTCGTAGACCATTGGATAAAAGTCTTTCGTAGAAGGTATTTTGAGCGAAATCCTTGCTGTTCAAGGATGAGAATCCACGCGATTCGATCGTTATCGTCCGAAGGAATGTTCCTTGACGAGATGTGGTTGCACTGTAGAGTCGAAGACTTTTAACTCGCGCCGCTAAGTCCGTTTCGAAGCAATTACATGGAATTAATCCAAACTTCCAGACGTTAGTTTCTTGATGAACACTTTGTCAGTTCGCAACCGAAACACAGGTGAAGAACCCGTAATACATGAGCCTTTATATACTCATTATTCGAGAAAACAGTTCGACTTGACAAGTCCGCAACTGATCACTTATTTCTCGGAGTCACGCTGAATTGTAACTAGGACCTTCCTGCCCAAAATCCAGCCGTGAACTGAACTTCTTCAACGGTTTTCACCGCGAATCGACATCGTCAAACGGTTGGCCGAAAGTGTCGTCTGCATCTTTCACCCACATTCGCAGTCATTTCAGCGTCCTTCGTTGAGATAGTCGTCTGCTCCTTGTTTACTAATGATAAGGAGTTACGTCCACTGCGCCCCCTTATTGGCTGGCTACTTCCAATGGCAACGTGCCGCCATTGGCCGAAAATCCCCCAAGTAAAATCCCGATTGGCTGACAATCGAAACATCGGTTTGAAATCTCCTTCGAAATGACTCGCAAACTTTGGCAGATTGCGAATAAAACAATTCATCAACATCCACGTTGATCACACGTAAAAATAGTTCAGAAACCCATTCAATGTTCCCCGTAATTAGTATATTTTTAGACCCTATGCTGGCCTTGCTATTTTGGTTAGTTTAAACGCCCTAAGCCGGCCCTCTATCTTAAGTGAGTAATCGCGTTAGTCAACACAAACGCTTATTCTAACATACGCAAAACCATGTCAATTATATGCATAGTTCATACAATAGCAAAATCAACTGAACTTGATCAACATAGCGAGAACATATATAGATTTAGTCTACACGGTGACAGGGTGACTGGACTCCCTACAGATGTACCAACATCTGAAAACGACGCAGCGAGTGTAGCACAAGTGATGAAAGTGGTCACCGATGCCACAACAAAGGGTGGGGCTCCTGAGGAGCCAACATGTCTGACAAACAAGCAATACGTTGATACTCAAGTTGCCCAGCGCGTCCTCAAAACTGGTGACTATATGACGGATAATTTGGCCATGCGAGGTAACAGAGTGACTGGTCTTCCCACAACAGCACCAGAAAGCACCAGCGATGCCACGAGCTTAGCACAAGTAACGCGGCTGATTACCGAGGGTACGGCACAATTAGCCACCAAACAGTTCGTGGACACTCTGGAAACTGCCATTAGGAGGTATGCCGACGAAAAAGATGCTGTTGTCAAAACGTATGGAGATGAGAAGGTCGTCGCTGCCAGACAATATGCCGACGAGAAGGATGTTATCGTTAAAAAGTATGCCGACGAAAAAGATGCTATCGTTAAGAGATATGTGGACGAGAAGCCCACCGCCACTAGGCAATATGCCGACGAGAAGAATGTTGGCGTCACAAACTCACACGTAGCCAAGACTGGCGATACCATGTCAGGTGCTCTTGCTGTGCCTCAACTCGCCATTGGTGTAGAAGTTTGGGGAGATTTTATACCTGAGATCGATATAAAACTTGGAGGCACTTCGTCCGCGACTGAGCTGAACTATGGCGTGCGGATACGTAAGGCAGACAATACGGCCTGCTGGCAAGCCACATGGGATTCCGAAGGGTTTACAATCTACCGTTGCGACGGAAATACCACAACCAAAATCTGCACTTATTCAAATTCGAGGTTGATGGGGCTGCAAGGCCCCGAAAATACTGAAGAGGCGGCTACCAAGAGTTATGTCAACGACGTGATTATTCAAAGCAATGATGGGTACGTACCATCCTTGAGCGGAAATAATTCAAAATCCGGCTTCATAGATCCAGATTCAGTGTCCAACAGCTGTACGCATTTGGAAAGTCCATCTCGCCGGTCGGAGATCTAACACAGAACGAATTACGCGGTGGAAACTCGAAGGCTCCAACGGTGGCAGATTCACGAATATTCTGAGATCTACCGCCGTGTTGGGCAAACTAGCGCAGGAGTTTGTCACTACAACAACTTCGTCCTATAGCATCTACCGGTTAAGCATACTTGCCGCAGAATCAACGAAAACAGGGCTTTCACACTTCCAAATCTTTTCATGAGCATATCGTGGAGGTGACAATCGACCTCCCCCGATTAAAAACAAAAAACAGTTAGTGTTACATTGTCTCTATTTATTATCTCAACGAATGACATGGCGACTGACATGCACTTCAAAATCCGAGCGTACTTGAGGCAGAATAGGGAGGCCGACATGACCAAATATTACCTGAACTGGATAAATGGGGTGACCACAATAGGCCATTGGGGCTATGATAACTTTACTGCTCCTACACCCGAGCTTGTGGCTGATGTGTATCAGGAATTCCTGGATTATGAGAATGAAACCATTTACGCGTACGACATCTACAGACTCTCTTATGTAACAGTCAGTCTGGATGAGGATAAGATATTTCCGATAGCTGCTGCGGTGTCCATGTGTGAGTTCTTACAATCCACCAAAATGGGTTTCAGTGGGCCCTGGCTATTGGAGATTTCGCTTGTGTGGTCATTATGACCGCGAGGTTAAATTCACTATTAGCCCGGAAGGACTAACTAGTACCCATTTCACAAGCAACACTATGAATGGATGTTTTAATTTTAGCTGTATATTTAGCACGACCAGACGTCGAGATGTTAAAGTTTCGGTGCCTTTAATGCGTAGTTATACTGGTGGATTTTCTACTGAATCAAACGTCATTCTAGTGGTAGAGAAACTATAAACATGTCGCTGTATCCAACTCTTTTCGATCCTATCTTTTCAACCGAGATGACATCGTCCACGTTCCGCCTGCAGAAAATAGGTGAACTCGAAGCCTTCCTCAGATCGGAGATTGAAGCCCGCGATCGTCTTCACAAGAAGTATCGTAGAGCAGTAAATGTAAACGATAGTGCATCTGCCGCCCTTGCATTTATCGGTCTTGGGGTGGGTGTTGGAGGCGCAGCCGTGCTGGCGACTGGGGTTGGACTCGTTCTCGGTCTAATCCTTGAGGGTATCACCACGCTGGCTACCCTGCTTGAAATTGTAGGCGTCGCCATAAGCCGAAGATTTCCTACAAAAGCGGCAAAACATGAAGCAGTTCGTGTGCTCGCCAGTAGCAAGCTAAACACCATCCACAGTCAAAACTCGAAAGCGTTGGAAGACACCGCGATTAGTGATGATGAGCATAAGCTGATCCTCGATGAGGTTGAAAAATATCGGGTTATGAAAGAAGAGATCCGGTGCACTGCGAAATTTCTTCCGGCGACAAATTCCTTCCGAAAACTTGTGTCATTGGTTCACGTGACATATGAGGTCACATAGCAACGTAGACGCCTGAGCCTCGTGTTCATTGCGAGATATATTCCGGGTATGTTACTAAAATACGCGTGATAAGTAAATCATTTCTAATAAATAAATAAATAATAATAATAATGTTTATTATTATTATTATGTAATAATTTATAATTAACATATAATTGTGAAAGTCCGCCAATCATTCCGCTCGTGACCCACTTTCCTTTATCTCGGGGCGTACTGTATGTCAAGTTGGAAGTCATATTCATATTCGCCAGATTCGGGGTCATGCTAATGTCCAGATTCCCAGTGGTTACCGAAATGTTTAGTCATAGACAGACTCGGCTCTCGTTAACATAAAAGAGCGTCATAAGCCCTACACTGTATCCATGAGCCTATTCAGAACGCTCAACAACTAGTGGTCACATTAACAAGTCTCTGCAGCACCCCTTCAAACGCCCATTGTATTGCATGGTAGAAACTACTGCAAATTCGCGAGCAGAAATGACATACTCATCCCGAATGGAAACCAAAGCGCTTCACAGACCACACACCCCAAACTTATGACTATCCAAAACGACCAATAGCTATCCGTTACACTAAGTAACATTTCCGCTGGAAGCCTTCAAACTTTCCATTTCAATGAATTGCTCTGCATGGCAAGAACTATTGCAGAGATGGGGTGGGTGGTCTGTGAAGCGCTTTAGTTTCCATTGGGGATGAGTATGTCATTTCTGCTCGCGAACTTGCAAAAGTTCTGACCATACTGTCTAATGCATTGAAATGGGAAGTTTCAAGGGCTATAGCTGAGATGCGGGTGATTGTAACAGATATGTTCTGGGTGTTTGGGTAGTAATGTGAGCGAGGAGTATAGTATTTGATGCGCTTTGATTTGAGATGGGGATGAATATGTAACTTTTGCTGGCGAAGTTTTGTTGAGATTGAGTTGACTGTTAGAGTGTCGAATGGGAACATGAATATGCGGACTAACTTGACAGACAGCGGCTTCGACCTTTTAACTGTAATATGCCCTATGGGGTTATGACGCCAAAATTTTTATTTCTAAAAATAGAACTGTGCTACAAAGACTTGCCAGTTTCAACTGGCTTGTTTATACATTAATTATATAATATAGCTGCACTCGTGTAAAATTTCACACAGTTGTTCCTAATTGACCAAACTGAGCTACTGCTCCATTCGCAATTATTTCGTCTAGACTCCACGTGACAGTTTTCAGGGTACTGGTCAGGATTTACCCATTGTTTTCAGACGCGGAAATTTCTTCCCAAAAATAGAACGACGACCAACTTAACACCGCTTCGCCCTTCAGAATCACATTTTGTCTTAAATTTAATCGCAGGATCCTAATGTAATTAGCCCGGTATCCCACTTACACGCTCTAATTACAATATTTCTTTGCATGGAGAGTAATCTGCTTCCTCAACAGACCAATTATTTATAAATTCGCCTATAACCATCCGGAAGCTATTTGTCAACGGAAGAGATTTCGCACGTATACAGTGCAAAATTTCATCCTGGCAACGGCATGGAGCATGGCCGGAAGGAATTTGTCGCCGGAAGAAATTTCGCATGACACCGGCGTAAGTCCGTTAGCGAAGCTGTGATGAATGAAAAGACTAAAAAAGGAGCGGTCGAGAGGAAGACCGCGCGATGTTGATGAAAAGGCTCGCAACGCCGGCATCGCGTTTAGCCTAAGGTGCGTCTGTATTATAGCGACGCCTGACACAGTCGAACCCTCAGCCCCACCGCCCTATGAGTTGGATTTAAGAAAAATTGGACGACAAAAAAGTCGGTTTTTCAATTTTATTTCTGGGGCGCATCGATCAGGTCGAATTCTTGCTAAATTTTCTGAAAATAGGTGTGAAAGTTTTTGAGAGCGGTAATAAAACGGAAAATCGCATGTTTTCCGATATTACATCCTTTTGTGACGGTTTTCAACGAGATTTCTTATCGCGAACGTCTTAAAACTTCGTAAACGGTTGCAACTACCTTTGCTTTCTCACCGACTGTATACCTATATTATGTTCTTCTGCCTCATGAGCGATGGCTGTTATCGCAGGACATAGAGTGTCGTCCGTGTCTGTAATCATCTGACTTCGTTTTATGGAAGTACGTTGAACTTGATTATATAATGCAGCCGTAATTTCGAGCACGTTTTTTGGAAACGGCTTTCCACCGCTGTCGCAGTAAGCGTTATTATAAGACAGCAGTTCTTGCATGATATTACGGCGTTGCGTTTCTGTATTATATGTAATATTAATTCTGTTGAGATCGCATAGTAAAAGCTATTTGGCCCTACAACTTTAAATCGAGGCCTAGGACGTATGCTTAAACTTTCCGACGATATTTTCGAACTATGACTAATTTCTGGATAGAGAGGACCTTCAGAAATTCTGTGACATTTTGGATAGATAAATTCGAGATCATGAACTTCCATCTAACACTGACACTGTGAACGCGTTTCCCATTTAGAATCCGTTGACGGTTGTTTTCACTCTTTCAACTGCCTCGTCTTTCGTTCTAACGACGATAACTTCGTCGCGAATGTACCAGACGACAAAAGACCGAATAGTTCGTCCATATCTTCGAAAGTAAATTTACGTCTTTTTAACGTTTAAATGGTTTATCTCTTATTTTCATCACCTCGCCGTTTCTCTAATTGGTTGAAACCTTGCTGTACTCTTTTTCAAAGTTAATTCTGGGGCGTATCGATCAGGCCAAATTTTAGATAAATATCCTGAAAATAGGTGTGAAAGCTTTTGAGAACGGCGATAAAACGGGATATCGTACTTTTATTAATATAACATCCTTGCGCGATGGTATCTAACGCGATTTCTTGTCCCGAACGTCTTAAAACTTCGTAAACGGTTGCTACTACCTTTGTTTTTCTCAACGACTGTATACCTATATTAAGTTCTTCTGCCGCATGAATGATGGTAGTTATTGCGGGACGTAGCGTGTCGTCTGTGATCTGTAATTTAGCAAATGTGGCTGTGATATGAGCACCTAAGCTCTTATATTCATCTCCTCGCCTTTTCTCTAATTGGCTGTAAAGCTCGTCGAGGACCTTCTTATAGTGCCTTCTAGTGCGTATCCCAATATTGTACAGCTTTTGCACCGCTTGTGTACCACCACATGGTTGACATAACCGAGTCATGGAATGTTTGCCTACGCCGCAACTGCGGAATGGTACGGTTAGGATGGCATCGCGTTTAAGATGGGATCTGTGCTGTCCACAGTACTCGTACACGCATTGCTTGCCACATGTTCTCGTCTCTCCAACCAGGAGCCACGCGCATTGATTCTTTGCGTATTTATCTTTTCCAATCATTCTGGATGTGTATTCAATAAATACAAGCAATGTAAATATCTAAATGAAGCGTGAAGTGGGCAACCCCGCTGATGGTGTTTGATAAATAATCAGCACTCGATGAGTCATCGACTGTACTCAAACCCGCGGCAGCCGCTAAAAGCCGACGCAGCACTGATAGCTCTCGGTGAGTCACCTCAAACCCGGTGTGATCACGTGAAGATCGCGTGACTGCGCTCAAACCGGCGGTGTGCGATGAGTCATCGGCGCTGGGGTCTTCGATGGCTTGTCGTCGGTTTGATCACGTGACGGCGCTCAAACCGGCCGGTTAAAATGCTGACGCAGCACTGCGAGTAGATGTAAAAGGCCGCTGTTTGAGCGCAGTTTGCACTTAAATTACTCCGGCTGGGTTTGAGCGCAGTCGGTGAGTCATCGCCGGCTGCGCTCAAAACCGGCCGGGGTCATTTAAGTGCAAACTGCGCTCAAAGCGGCATTTTACATCTACTGTCCTCAGATGTTTAAATTAAAGGTGGAAATAGTGTTGTATAAAAGTAAACAATTTTTCTTTTTATTTGTATTCGCCAGACGAGTACATAGGCATTGCTGTGCGTGGTTGAGTTTATACCTCCCCATACTTTTTTCTTTTCCTAAAGTCTTCTTCAATGTTATTTCTTTAGAAGGATTTAAATCTCCGTATAACGTTAATGTAAAAACATCGCAGATCAAGAATGAATATTAGCAGTGGCGTAATAATATTCACATCTCTAAAAAGCATACTAGTAGTAAAGAGAGGACAGGTTCTGGCCCACCCTCAAAACAAAGACAGGTTCTGGTCCACCCTCAAAACAAGGACAGATTCTGGCCCACCCTCAAAACAAGGACAGGTTCTGGCCCACCTTCAAAACAAGGACAGGTTCTGGCCTATCTCAAAACAAGTACACGTTTAAACTCAGCTCCAAACGACCACGGATTTCATCTCCAAAAGTTCATTTATAATAATAATAATAATAAATGCGATTTAGTAGAATAATCTAATAAAAGATCGCCTGTCGCTGCTTAAATATACTAAGTTTTATTATAAGCTGTATATATCGGTATAAACGTGATAAATATATAAAGGAGATCGCGTGTCATTGCTTAAATATATTAAGATTTATTATAAGCGGTATATAATGGTGTAAACGTTATAAATATATAGGCCCTATAAATGTAATTAGATAGAAGAACGAAAGTCCTATAGATCGTTATGGAAGAAGAAGAGGAGGAGGAGTCTTAAGATGAGAGGGGAAGCTGCAATGCTTGATACATATATTGATTAACCCATGATCATGCCCTGCTCAGTCATCCGAGCCATTCTATTTGTATGTTTCCGTATGTCTGCGTATCTGTGTGGCTCTGTCTGGCCGTGTTTCTGAGTGTTTCTACGCGTTTCTGTCTGTGAATCTGTGCGTTTCTGACTGTCGGTGTATCCGTATGTGTGCATCCGTGTGTTTCTATCCGTCCATCTATCACCGCATTTCAGTGTATCTGCGTATTTCAATGCGTCTGTATGTCTTTGTTCTTCTCTCTCCGCGTTTCTGTGTGTTTCTGTATAGCTGTCTATCCGCGTGATTCTGTTTGGCTGCATATCCGCGTGTTTCTATCCGTCGGTCTCTCTGTGTATTTTTGTCTTGCCGTGTATCTATGCGTTTCTGTCGATGTATCTCTGTGTTTCTCCCGTCTCTCTAAGTATCTGCGCGTTCCTGTATGACTCTGATGGACCGTGTATTAAATATGGTCGTAAAACCTGCATTAATCTCGAATATTCGCTTACCGTGAAGTGCATACGTAGACAAAGACTCGCATACAGCTCTACACGTATGTGACTTCCTCTGCTTCTATCTCTCTCTACCTCCGTATATCTAGTCTTATTCGTTTTAAATACTAATTGTAAGGCAAGACATTATGTAGCATTTCATAGGCACGATTTTCTGTCGTTCTATAGCGCTCAAATGTTCTATCTCTCTCCGCATATATTAATATTTCGTATTAGTATTAAATAAAAGAGAAACGTGGAAGTCAAAGAAGGAAGGGACGGACGATTCTCTACACCTGTTTCTCTCGCTTGAACGCTTTCGGTCTGTCTTATTAATATTATTAATTGTTTACTGTATGCGAAGAATGCGAAGGAGGACAAACCATTCTTCTCGATCCGTCTTTGACTCTATATCTCCGTCTCGGTCTCTGTCTCGCTCTCTCTATTATTTTACATTGTATTTGATCAAAAGCATACACATAAGCGTGCATATATATATATATATATACAGGTTTACATACATATATAGATCGCATACACAGTCCTACATAAACATAAACACGTGGGCAATTACACACCCACCCACACACATACACACACACATGCACACACTCACACGTACACGCATACATGCACACACTCACACGTACGCACTCACACATATACACACACACACATGCACACACTCACACGCACACAAACCCACAGACACACACACACATACACACATACAAACTCAAATACGAGTTTGCAATTATAATTTACAACCGTATAATCGCATCGGAGACGAAAGAATGGAATTCTTACCCCTAACATCGTCCAATTATCGTCAAGTTATGACTCCCTCTTTTTCTCTCCCCTTCTCCCATTCTCTCCCATATCCATACGCGTATATCTCTTAGGCAGTCTCTCTCTCTCTCTCTCTCTCTCTCTCTCTCTCTCTCTCTCTCTCTCTCTCTATGACTATATAGACATCTCACAATCTTTAAATTACACAATATATAGCCAAAAGCTTATACATAAGCGTGCATATACATACATATATATATACATATATATATATACAGACCTACATACATATATAGAAACGCATACACGCTCCTACGTAATCATAAACTGAGAAATATACATACAACCAAATGCATACCCGTGCAAGGAGAAGAAACGAATTCAGCGCAAAGGCACGTTTAATCGTTACGGATCGATACCTCTGCATACGAGCAAACTGAGAAGCGTACAAGCGTATACATACCCATCCGTTCGTAGTTCATACAACTTTACGTGGACCATAAATAATAAGCAACTTCTAATGCGCCAGTGTCTAACGCACAAGGCATCAACCGATGGCGCACCAAAACCAAGCCACAATCGGGTCGATATCCAGAAGGTCAGTCCGCACGACAGAGAGGCAGCCTATGGTGGATAAGCAACTCGAAACGGGTAAACGGGTCTTTCATCCGTAGAATTAAAGATTTAACCCCTATCCGAAATTTGCAATTATAATTGGAATTCGAATGAGCGACTTATTAAGGTATCCCCACCCCTTGCAGTCGTCGAAGTTTGCGACGGTTGACGGCTTTGATCCACCCCACCCTTCCAGTCAATGTCAATTGTGAATGTTGACGCCTATGATCCCGATTCAACAACCCTTACAGCCGTCAATTACAATTGTTAGATTCGTAATGCATCCGCTAACATGTTTGTACCTGTTAATGTGTACAGGTATAACCCCATTCCATTAGCGGGAGACGGTCGTCGTGCAATTTCAAGTCTAAACGTGTCGACTTTGTTTACATTATCGTGTGTCAGTTGGTTTAAGCGGCTAGCTAAAGCAGATATACTCACGCAGACAGACACACATTCATACATATAATCTCTTAAATATGCGAATAGGTACGTGTCAGTCTATCCCTCCGCCTCTACGTCTGTCACTACGTCTGTCTCTACGTCTGTCTCTCGAATTATTCGTTTTAATTATTAATCGTATTAAGCAAGAGAGAAAAAATGGTTATTATAGGATGAACGGAGAAGAAGGAGCGGGTCGAGCCAAGTCTTTCCATCGTTGGGAATGATTCGCAATCGATTGGACTCTATCTCTGCGTCTCTCCGTATCTGTCTCTCGCCCTCTCTGTCAGTCTATCAGTCTGTATGTCTGTCTGTCTGCCTGCCTGTCTGTCTACCTGTCTCTCTCTCCCGCTCTCTTTAATTCTCCATCGACATTGACGCCATTCAACTGTCAATGCATCAATTGGCATTGACCAGGCACCTGCTAACACGTTCGTACCTGTTAATGTTTACAGGTATAATCCCATTCCATTAGCAGGAGACGACCGTCGTTCAAGTCTAAACGCGTCGAGTTTGTTTACATTATCGTGTGTCAGTCGGTTTAAGCGTCCAATCGTATACCAACGGGTACAGAATGCACGTGTTTAATCGGCATCGGCTTCACAGGCATTGGATTAGTACGCATCCAATCAGAGTCGAGTAAGAACGGCGTGTACATACCAAAGTATCACAGGCGTTGGTCGTTATTCATTCGACGAGATCGTCTTAACGTATCCACCGCGACGCTCTGCTTAGAAATCGCACAGGACTTTAAGAAGATGTCTCCAAGATCGAAAAGTGCAATAGCGACTCCCGTGAGTATTTCATTTTACGTCTTTTAAGAACTAAAATTCGTCGCGTGTTTTCATTTAACGTCTGTACCAGTCACGATGAACATCTCGTTCCATCGCTTCGACAATTTTAGCGTCGTTACCAACGATGCGTGTATGCAAGAACCGATCTCTCATTATAACCGCATTACGAAAATACTAATTTATGTAGCTTTTGTACTCGTATTTAGTATCGCGATAGCGTTTTCGTTACCGAAAAGGAATTGGAAAATAGTAAGTAACATAAGCGTTATACGCGTCGAATTAACGGAGAAACGATTAACGAAGATTAAATAGTCGATATTATAGCAGTGAAATGTTGTATTTGTAGGTAATTTTCAAAATTGGGAAACAAGAGCTGTATAAGGAAGCTATCGGCAACAATCGGTTTTTGACCGCCAACATTTACAAAGAGATTCTTTTGGTACACATAAGAGAATACTCAGAGTCCAACGGAGCGTTGCATCCTACGAGAAAGGGCGTGTGTTTTACCAAGACCAGGTGGGCAACCTTTATCAATCAACTCGACGACGTAGACAGATGCATCGAGCAGCTCAACGCGGATCAACCCGTCGATTACTTCCAACACGTCGGAGGAAGATATTACGTCTCCATTTCAAATGGAGTAAAATGCGTCAACATTCGTCATGACTTCCTACCGTTGGACGGTAAGAAAGAACGTCCAACCCGCAGCGGTATTACGTTGCGCTTGGACGAATGGGAGATGCCGACTTCCAAGATCCGCGAGTTACACGATAAAGTATCCGAACTTAAAAACGCCCGTCCTTGCTACGCTAGCGAGGATCACGCGAATCAGATGGGATATTTTAGTTGTCGCGAATGCAATCCTATCGGACTGGATCTCGCTAACTGACTAATCGATTAATCGGTTGGACATTGTATTTTCTTAAAAGTAACGAAATAAGAAATGCTGATGAATCAATATAGTTTATTAAACCGAAACACGTCTTTTTATTTCTTGATAATGCATACGTATTTATGAATCAGGTAATCGTTTAGTCCAGTGTCCAAGGTTAACATATTGACTATAGCATTGACATTTCTATTTCTAGCCCTGTGTAAGCAGTAGAATACGCAGTAATGTCCACAGAATCGGCTGATAGCGCTTTGTAGCTGTCTCTCGTTAAAAATCCAGTTAAAGCAATGTTGGTTCCAACATAGGCAAAGCTTCTAGACTGCGCTGTAGCAGTGCGCATACGAGGGACAGTCAGAAGTCCAAGGGAGGCCGACCGGAGAGTGCTACGGCCTGGAACCAAGGAGACCGAAATGCAGAAGTCCTTAAGATATGATGGAGCAGAGCCAACGAGACAATTACGCATAAGCGTTAGGATCTTGAACTGGATACGCTGCTGAATGGGAAGCCAGTGTAGAGTGTCCCGCATAAAGGAAGTTATATGACCATACCTGGGGACGCCTCCAATAAGACGGGCAGAAGCATTGAGAACAGATTGAAGCTTGGAAATATTGGCAAGTGAGAGTCCAGCAAAGATAGCGTTACCAAAGTCCACCCTGGTGCAGATAAGGGCATGAATTAGAGTAGTAACGGCATGAAAGGAGAGGGAGCGGCGGATGGTACGAAGCTGACGAAGGTGGTAGAAGCATGAGCGGGAGACACTGTTAACATGATCGGTCAAGGAGAGTTCCCGGTCCAGAACAACCCCAAGATCACGGACTTTGGAACAGAATTGAATGTCCGGAAACCTCTGGCGTAAGGATGATGAATCTATCTTTGCCAGCTGAGCACGACCACCAAGCCAGATGAACTGGGTCTTAGCAGAGTTCAGTCGGAGGCGATTGGAGGACATCCAGAGACCAAGGGCAGATGTTGCGTCAAGAATACGCTCAACCAGAGAGGAAGCCGCTTCCGCTGGGCCATGAACGAAAGGCCTGAGTGTCGTCTGCATACTGATGGACAGCAACACCCATGGGAAGGAGAACCCGTGCCAGGTCGGCAGTGTACAGAATGTAGAGGAGAGGGGCCAGAACAGAACCCTGAGGAAGGCCAAAAGGTATAAGGGACCAGGCGGAACGTGTAGGCCCAAAGATAACAGAATGAGAGCGGTCTGAGAGGAATGACTGAAACCAAAGAAGGGCCGTATCAGAAATGCCAAAAGATTTTTCTAGACGCTCCAAAAGGATAGAGTGATCCACAGTGTCAAAAGCAGCACTAACATCATAGAGGGCAAGAAGAGTAACATGTCCACGGTCAAAAGCTCCAAAGACGTCAGCCAGGAGACGTGTAATAAGTGATTCAGTAGAGTGGAACTTCCTAAATCCGGATTGAAGAGGAGGCATGAGGGAGTTAGAGTCAAGGTAGTCGACCAGTTGGACGGACACACATCTTTCAAGAAGCTTAGAGAGGAAGGAAAGGTTAGAGATAGGTCTGTAGTTAGACATATCATTGGGGTCAAGTCCCTGGCGCTTGAGAGAGGGAAAGACTACAGCACGTTTGTGAGAAGCCGGGAGTGAACCCTGACCCAGGGAGGTATTACATAGTAAGTGTAAGAACGGAATTAAGTCATCTATAAAATCCTTGATTAAAAATGGTGGTAATAAGTCCAGTTCACAGGACTTAGCAGGTGACTCCAGCAGGAGCCGACGAAGGACGTCCAAAGGCAGAGGCTTCCAGCATGAAAGCTTAGATGACGTAGGAGGAAAGGAAGGAGGAGGAGAACCATCAGTGGATTGACGGATCGAGTCGATCTTCCCGCGCATGTAGTCGAGGTAGTCGGTCGCTGTGAACGGAGGCTGGGCCAGAGAGTTAGAAGCGGTAGAACGGCCGAGGACACCGGAGAGCGAAGACCAGAGCCGACGCGGATTGCTCCTCTCCCGCTCTATCAATGACTCCCAGTATGCCATTTCTTTGGCTCGAAACTCACGGTGCATTAAGCGAAGATGGTGGATCCAGTCGAGACGATCGGCAGGATCACGTGTTCGTCGATACCTTCGCTCGTGCCGCCTGACATCACGACGTAAAGTACGGCAGGATCGGTCAAACCAAGGTGCTAACGGTCTCCGACGGGCCCGCTGCGGACGAAGCGGAAGGAGGTGATCGATGAGGAGGCGAACTGAAGAGTCAAAGAGAGCAAAGAGCTCTTCAGACGAGCGACCAGCAAGGAAGGAGAGGTCCCCGCAGAGAGGACTATTGTTCAGACCAGCACGGAATGCCTCACGGTCCAAGTTGTTCCAACCACGTACAAGCCGAAGCGCATATGTTGGCTGGGTACATAGAAAAGGAACCTTGTATAGAAGAAGTTCATGATCTGAGAGAGCTGGAGGTTCTACTATAACATCTGAGATGTTACAGTCATCACGGGTGATAATAACATCAAGCCAGCCTCCCAGCACATGAGTAGATTCAGCGACATGCTGAATGAAGCCAAATTGGAAAAGCAGATCGTTGAAGCGGACAGACTCCGGAAGATCTGGGTTCTCGAGGTGAATGTTCAGGTCCCCGGTTATGATTAGCTGGCAGTTGAAGGTGGCAAAGACTTCCAGAAGCGAGGAGAACTCGGTGTAGAAGGTCGACGTAACAGGAGAGGAGCCTGGCCGGTAGAGGGCAAGAACGGTGACTGGACCACGAGTCGTGGCGCAGGAGAGGCATAATGCTTCGAACGTGGAAACAGGGAGAGGAAGAGGGATCTTTTTGACTCGAAAATGTTCTCGATGGTAGACTACAATGCCACCATGATTTTGCGCATGAGGATGCGAATCACGTGAGGGATCAACCGGGCGTTAATGGTATTAGGAAGAGCTTGAGCAGATTTCATATCCAAACGAATGTTACCGTGTTTCACAAGATTAAAATGATCACCTTCGGCTAGGTCTGCCGTCAAGTCGAATGCGTAAAGTGCGTATCCTCCTGCAAAGTCTTCTCTGGTTATATAGTTTCCTTCGTCTCTCATCCATTTTCCCGTTCCCATAAATAACGAAGCATATGCATTGATAAATTGGTTATTGGCAAAATTGATTTCCAAAGGTTTCACCGACTGCTGCTGTCCATCCAAATATATCTTTAACCTTTTCCACTCCTTAGGCCACTATAGTGGCCCGTTCAAATATGTCGTTCCGCTCCTCAGGCCACTATACTGCCCAATGCATTTCGATGCCTTATTAACTATTCTGCTTCATTACCATTTCCATGGATGAAGCTATACAGGCAGTATTCCTGGCGTCAAATGTATCTCAAATGTCAGATACCGACTGTTGAGGTCGGTCGGCGACATTTGTTTACCCTGAGCATTCACTTCCAATTAGCTGACCAAGCCGATCCGCTTGGCTGCTGCATAGGTCTTGCATAGAACAGTGCCTGTATCTATATTTCAAAGGACACACTATCGGCTCATTAGTTATTGCATGGGCTGCCTTGTACAGGTAGTAGACATAGCTCAGTCCTAATTAGCTAAAAGGGCCATCCGTAAGTCTTGAATAGACCAGTCATACTGGCATTTCAAAGGCTAGCTTATCTGTTCATTTGCAACTAATTAGCTAAACACTATGAGACCATCTGCTGCTTGCTGCATTCTGCATATATAGCTGTGTCAATGTTCAGTGCTTTCTGGTGCGTTACTGAGCTTATCTTAGTTATAGAATTTATGAGAAAGATGACGAAGCGTTTTCGTAGTGCTGATATTTTGGACATGATCGACAAAATGACAACGTCCGATGAGGAGGAAAGCAGTGGAGACGACACGATCATCATGGACGACATCCGAGACGTCAACATCTCAAGTGAAGACGAATCATCAGATGAAGATGTCGCTGTCAGTGACAGCGATGAAGCTGCGGACGCTGGACAATGGATGCGAGCAACTGGGACGGCACCAGATTTCGCCCCACTGCCGTTTACAGTTCCGAACGCTGGATTCCAGCTGAGTGGGGCGAGCATCCCAACAAACGAATGTGGATTCTTCCAGCAGTTCTTCACAGATGACCTGCTGGAGGAAATCGTTGTGCAGACGAACGTTTTTGCACATTTTCGCCTGGATCAGGCAACGCTCCCTCAACATTCCATCTGGAGGGACTGGAGGGACGTGGACCTGAAAGAAATGAAGGCCTACCTTGGCGTCGTGCTCAACATGGCTTTGAACGCAAAGCCAAACATTCAAGACTATTTCTCGAAGGAGTGGCTGAATGCCACTTCGTTCTTCACGGACGTGTTCTGTCGCCGTCGGTTCTTTCAGATCCACTGGATGTTGCACATCAGCCCTCCAGTGCCTGCTGATGCTCCACGACAGACGAGAGCAGAGAAAGTACGTCACGTGCTGACGTACATCAAGAGCAAATGTCAAGAATTGTACGTTCCCGAGCGCGACATCGCCGTCGATGAAACGACGATAAGCTTCAAGGGTCACGTCTCCTTCAAGATGTACAATCCCCAGAAGCCGACGAAGTGGGGCCTGCGAATCTACGTGTTGGCGGAGAGTCTGCATGGCTACATCTGTACGTTCGTTCCATATTATGGGAAGCGGACGACAGAGGAACTGGATCGGCCAGGTCTCCCATTCACCTCCCGCATCGACCTGACTCTCTGCCGAGAATTGCTGGAAAAGTCGAACGGCAGTGGATACCATCTATTCACTGACCGGTTCTACACTGGTTACCATCTGGCGATGGAGCTGCTGCAGCTCAAGATCCAGACGATGGGAACGGTGATGCGGAACCGACAGGGTCTGCCGGACGAACTAAAAAGAAAGAAGAAGATGAAAGCTGGTGAGGTCATCGCCTTTCAGCGTGATGGAAACGCGACGGCGATTGCTTGGCAGGACAAGCGTCCGGTTTTGATGCTGAGCACAGTTCACGGCTCAGCCGTGCAAATTGTGACTCGTCACAGCCGAGCCGGAACTGTTCAAGTCAGCAAGCCCGTCGTCATCATTGACTACACGGCAAAGATGGGTGCGGTGGACCGCGCAGATCACCTCTGCACGAGCTACAATTTCGGCCGCAAGTCGGTGAAGTGGTGGCGAAAGTCATTCTTCTGGCTGCTGGAGGTTGCCTGTGTGAACAGTTTTATACTGTTCAACATCCACAGGCAGCATCAGAAACTCACAGCGGTGACACACCTCAAATTTCGCCGCCACATGATTGAGCAGCTTGTGGGTGACATCCGCGCACACGTACATCGTTGTGGGCGTCCCAGCAAGGCCAACACGATAGAGAGGCTGAACGGGAAGCTTCACATCCCTGTCCAAGAGAACAAAATGAGAGATTGTGTGGTTTGCTGCAGCGCTCGGAAGACACCTGGGGGCCGCAAACGCACCAACTTCGCGTGCAAGACGTGCCCCCGTCAACCACACATGCACCCTGCCGGATGCTTTGAAAAATGGCACACTCAAGCAAAATTGAAGTAGGATGGGCATTGGACAGCTCATAACAAACGGCTCTTTTCAGAGCCACAAAATGATGGGAAGGAATGTCGTGTCTGTCGACTTGGCCCAGGTTTCAATCACTCAACCCTACTATCTATCTGTCTATCTGTCTGTCTGTATATGTATTCCTGTCTGTATCATCTATCTCTTTTCATTTTCGCCAGGCACATACTATATATATATATATACTATATATATGTAATGAATTGTGCAAAGAAGTAAATGCTTGTGTACATATGCAAAGGCCGATATTACCTAAATTTTATTGGATTTGGGCGGGGTATGGCATAGAAATTTTATGATCAATATTGGCCACCAAAGTGACCCAGTGGTCACTGACGGTAGCTTGTGAATTATCCCATAGATCGGTAAACATGTATCGCACGAGAGCCGTCAGCTAAATTGCTCCTCCTGGGCAGCTTCATACAAGTCTCATTCACGCGGTAGATAGGCTGCAAGTGTCACTTGTCACATTATTCAAATCCCATTCCGTTCTAAACCTCGGACAACAATAGAGAAGTTGGACGGTCAGAAGACGGTCAAGCGGTCAGTTATATTGGATCTGGAGGTGCTGTTATAAAAATTTTATTGGATTGGTAAAGGTTAATTGAGAGAGATGCATGTGTTTAAAGTTGAAAGGATTCTTTGTATAGCTTCCATTAAACGCGTCGTTGTCTACGCATCCTATTGCGATTCTCGTAGGTATCTGTCCAGAGAAAAGACTTTCTTGCGTGGCATCTAGATTGCCTCTCGGTATCGTAAAGGTTTTACAGATGGCTCTTCGAATCGGAAATTTTGCGTTTCTCAACTCGAGTGCCTTCGCATGTGCAAGAAACACGGATGGACTGAGCTTAACATTTCTCACGTATAACTTGCATTCTAAAATTCGAACTTTGTATGCAGCGCCTTGTACGGACGACATCAGACAAAAGGCGTCTTTATTTCTAACGAAACGCACCCTGATATTAATATCGTTAGGAAGAAATCGATCTTGAAAAAATAGATGGCTGTGGACATAGCCCAGCATGTAGACAATACGCCCTTCGCTAACAAGAGCGCAGCGTTTCTTAAAACCTTCGTTTTCGACATTGTCGCCGTGAGGATTAGCATCTTCGAATTGGTTTGCTATATCTTTGTAATACAAAGCCGACGTCAACTGCGACGTTTTGGCTGCATTGCCATAACTGAGAACGGTTTCCAGGTAACTACGATACGCGTACGTGTTGTTTGACGCTGTGACGAGGGTATCGTTTAACGCTATGTCGACTTCTGAGAACAGACTGTAAAAATAAGTTTAACGGGCCAACGTGATCATCATCGTCTGTTGGTTCGTTATTCGCTCTTATAATTTGCGCCCTAACGTACAGTTGCGTGTTTGCTAAATCGAGATAGTCTTGTCCGGCTCCGGTAATGCTAAATTCTATAGGCGTTCCTTGCGAAATTGTGGCTATAGGATTATATTCCATTATTATTATATACCATTATTATTATATACCAGTCTCTATGCTGGTCTGCGTAGGAGGCACGATAAACAGATCCAATTCGCTCTTTGTACATTCGCAAGACTGAGGATGAACGAATGCCATCGTTAAAATGTATCGAATTTGGTTCTTTTCTTGAATTTCTTTATCGTCTTTTGCTTCCTCTTCCTGCCGCTACCGCTTTGCGTATTGAAACCGTTTGACGAAGCAAAAGCTTTTTTACCTTCGGGTATACGTCTTTTGCTCGACTCTTTAAATTGCTGTCCTTCTGCCACATCGTTGGCAATCTGCAATCCGGTTCTCAACACCTGTCTTCCAAACGCTTTAGCACCCGTTTGAATCAGCGGCCAAGCATTTCTGAAAAAACCGCTCAGAATACTTCCCAATCCGTGTCCCCGTTGCATACGCGCTCCGTGGAACACGGACATGCCGTTGCCACTCTGCTGCAGATAATAATCTTCGTACGCGAGTCGACTGGCATCGCAACAAACTTGTCTTTTCATTGTAAAAAGTATGGGCTTTTGCTGAGTCTAAAATGAAGCGTCACTATTACCTTCCCGTATTCGAATGGTACTGGATTTCCAGTGTCGCTCCTTATATCTATTTCTATGGAGTCGAAGCTTTTCTGTTGTATCGGTACGTATAGCGGCTTTTCGTATATCCTATGCACGATATCGCCGCTTTTGCCTGCCACGTGAACGATGCGTAGTAAGGGCGCCTTTGTATCGCCTACAGGGATGTGCTCTAAAACGTTACAATACACGAATATGGATGAAAAGCCTCTGTTTAGATCGCACACACTACCAGCTGACCAATGCAACGGTGTCTCGTCGTTATTTACGAGGACCTTCTGTCCACCGTTGAAACCCAGCATCGCGCAGAAGGCCGATGAAATGTGTACGGTTGCACCTTTGTTGACGATTGCGTTGACTCGCTTCGTGCTCGGATGGTATTTAAACTTTGGGTAAGTATTCGCTTTAAAGTATTCAGCAGTCTCTTCGATACGATCGTTTACCGTCTGTACGAGATCTGTTGGCGAATCGTAATAGCCGGGAGGTAGCGCATCGTGTATTCCTTGCGAAACGCTTGTCGTTTATATTTACCATTTGCGAATATACAACGCTTCCTTCGCCCTTCTCCAGATTGAACCAGGTATGTTGATACTGTATTTCTACCAAACCGACTTCCCACTCGCCAGACAACGAGATAGCGTTTTCGAGTCT
This sequence comes from Norana najaformis, assembly GCA_964023275.1. Lineage (NCBI taxonomy): Eukaryota > Metazoa > Annelida > Clitellata > Crassiclitellata > Hormogastridae > Norana > Norana najaformis. The sequence goes on from OZ029928.1 coordinate 699,504, forward strand.
TGTCGTATAGGGAGCGACAGTGTTGTCGGGGTAGTAATGCATGGAGCTGTTGCTTGGCAGCGTAAGGTAAAAGTGCGCCATGATCTTAACCGTGCAAGAAATTTTGTGCGACTGATCCGTTAAGCTGCTATATTTTGAATATATCGGTGGTCCACGAGTTAAAACTGTTGTCGTATCCTTTCCATTTAACGAAATATTGCACTTTTCCACCACTCTTGCGAGTCTTTAGAACTTTTTTGATTCCGTAAACGTCGTCTTCTTTCAGAATTTGTTGCAATTTCTCTTCGTAGAATTTGCCCTTTACTTTCTCGCCGTTTAAATCCGTAATTTTGTACGTTGCAGGATCTGACGGTATTCGTGCAACAATTGTGAAAATTTCTTCTGTCCAAGAAGGTAGATAGCCCTTTTTGAAAACAAATCTGGCTTTACTTATTCTAACATTGTCGCCAACGCCGTTTTTCCACTTTGCGGGTCTTTTCTTTCTGCCGAACAAACGCTTTCTGATAACGTCTTCGTTTTCGATGGACACTTGGACGGGGGCCATGCCTATGCTTCGTTGAAACGTGTTATTATACGAGTGTACCAGATCTTGGAGAACGTCTACATAACCGTAGGTATTTTTGTATGTGAAATATTTCCACATCTTTGTTTTCAGGGTACGATTAAATCTTTCGACGACAGAGGCTTTAATGTCGTCGTTTTCAGACGTGTAGAAAAGGATCGCATTTTTGTGCAACAACTGCTGAAAGGTTTTATTCAGAAATTCGGTTCCCTTATCGGTTTGTAAATGTGCCTGATGTCTGTCTTTCAATAACGACGAAAATGCTTCGGTCAAAGCCGATCCAGTCCTTGACTCGAGCGGAAGAGCCCATGCATGCTTAGAAAATACGTCTATACACGTTAAAAGATGCTTGTTCTTGTCGTTATATTTTGAAAGCGAGGAAAGATCTGCCAAGTCTGCCTGCCACAAATCGTCTATACCGACTGTGAACGTTTTCCTTCGCCTAAAGTTTAATCGCGCAGGTTTGTGTAGAGTATACGCATCTTGTTTTTGTAACCAGCTTTTGATATCGTTATGCTTGTATTTGTCCTTTAATTGTCTTCGAAAGGTTGTCACACCGCCAAAACTACCAGCCTGTTTAGGATCAAAGTAAGAATCCATCAATACGGTTCCCAAACGAGTTGCTGTTTTCTCTGTTTTCTACGTCTGCGACTCGGCGTAACTGAGTCGCTCTCTTCTTCGTTCGAGTTAATATATTTCCATCTGTCCTCGTTACCGATTAATTCGCGTGGAATATTACTAGCTTTCAAAGCGTCGGCAAGCTGTTTCCAGCCGTAGGAGTCGATGTCGACGTTCTTTTCATGAGCAAGTCGTTAATCAGATCCACTGCCTGCGTTCTCTGAATCGTCGTATCGTTCAAGACGAGCTCTCCCTTGTCGCTCCACTTCAGATCTGGATTATTTTTAATGTGCATCAAAAGTCGAGAGGCGTGAGACTTCCACTTCTTTGGAACCGTGCTTAGCACGTCAGACTCTATAGATTTTAAGCTTTTGCTCCCTTCCATAGAGTCCGTTTTCTCCACGACATCTGTGGACGAAAATTTTTTTATGACTGTAGATTTAAATAACGAGTCAAACTATTTGAATACAGTTTTGCCTTTTCGTCGTCAGGAATGTTTCTGTGTAATATATCGTAGATTTGGCCGTCTAATTTTGATAAAGTCTTGTCGACCGCAGTTTCTTTCCACTTTTCGATCTGTCTCGGTTCGACTAAAACCATCTTCTTTGCATGTTCCATCCTAATTCTTGGGAATTAGAAGCGAGCCTAGGAAGGATAGCACGGGAGTTAGCAGAGCGCCGATGAATCCGCCAGTTTGAATCAGTTTCTTCTTCTTCTTAGTCGCGCGTATTTTCTTCGATACCAAACATCTTAGGATGCTTTTATATCGCTGCAGTTTCTTCTTCTGAGCCTCGGTCAAAGGTACGTTTCCTTTTAAAACGTTCTTTGCACATTCGCAGAGACAGCATAAGAGACCCGTGTCGCATTTCTTTAAAACGCTTTTCCTAACTTTAGCCGTCGCTTCTTTGATCGGTCTTAGCATTGCAAGATACTTCTTTAGTTTGGGCGACATTTTAAACGAATGAGCGATAGACGTTCTGCGCGCGTTTATATTTATTCATTTTCTCATAGACAATGGATTTACCCGGGAAATATGTTAGTTCTTAATCTACACCTCTCATTGGTATCGGGTCTAAGATCGACTAATAGATAGCCAAAGGGCACCATCGTTGCATCTCTGAACGCCTCAAGCATAAAATTGGACTTTCCGGGAAACATCTATCTGCTCAGATTTGCAATCTGAGTAGGATCTCTAACGTTTTTGAATAGAATCAAATAGTGTGCGTTGAGACTTATAGTTCTGGTGTGTTTGCTTCGATAAAACAGATTTTGTGTCAGATATATCACAGACACGTCTTTGTTGTGGCTGATCTTTGTAAATATCTTAGTCACCATTTCGTCTGTTTCGCTCATGAGATCGTCTAATACGAGAAGAGTCTTGTCTTTTCCATCGAATACGTTCAAGTCGGGAAGACCTTCGTGAAACTGAATTTGTGGGTATTTGTCAAATATATCTTGATAAATCCCATAGCACCACATGATCTTTTCGATTGAAAGTTTTACCATGATGGGTAAATGTTCTATAAAACGAAGCGTAAATTGCGTTTTACCACATCCCGACGGTCCGCTTAAAATAGCCGAAAATGGGTGCTTCCACGTAGGATCCATCGTTGATAATGATATAAAACGGTTATTGCATCTCTTATATATGAACAAAAATCTATATATATATATATATGAGTTGAAACCTGTCCTTGTTTTGATGTGGGCCAGAAGCGGCCCGGAGATGAGTTTGAACCTGTGGTCGTTTGGAGCTGAGTTTAAACTCGCCCTTGTTTTGATGTGGTCCAGAACCCTCCATTATCTTACTACTGGGCCAGAACCTGTCCTTGTTTTGAGGGTGGGCCAGAATCTGTCCTTGTTTTGAGGTTGGGCCAGAACCTGTCCTCTCTTTACTACTCATACTTTTCCATAATTTTCCAAGCATTTTGCTGGTCAATTGCCCTGCTGAAGTTCAACAGTAATATTTGCTTTCTATTATGAGCTACATAGAGATAAGTACCTATGTTCTAAACGTTTCTCTCGTTTACAATGTGGACTAGAACCCCCTATATGTTGCAGCTGTCTAGGGATTTGGAGTAAGAAATCATGGTTAAAACGGGTATTTCCTGAGCTCTTTACAAACGAAACAGAACTCATAAAGTACCAAGATGCTAATTTCAGGCAGCGACAAAACCACGAAACACCGGGAAGTGAAAGCACAATTTTCATTAACAGAGTGTGACGAAATATGGCTCATAAAGATCTAAACGGCAAAACAGCTCAGAAGAACTAAACAAGTCATCCACACATCGAGACTAAACAAGGCCTACCGAGAGATAGAATAGCAATAAAACGGCCACGTAGGACCAACACCAAAATCTTGTCGAGCCCAACTTAAATACAACACCTTTGTCGGTGGGCGAACTTTTAAATGGTGAGTTATTGGACTGACTTTCTGGATATTGACATGATTGCGGCTGGAATTTGTTGCGCCATCGATTGATGCCTTATGCATTAGACACCTGCGATATGCAAGTTTCTAATTAATAAAATGATTTATAACTTAATTATTACCATGACACTTTAAATATTAATCGTTTTAGATGTCATAATTACAGAAGTTAAACATTCTCATTGCCAATTCTTCATAGGCCTATATGTTGCCTTTTGCATACAACGTAATATTCTGTGACAAAATGTTTTACAACACATTTATTTTTTCATCTTAATAAAACTGCTTTCAGACCCAATTCAGCTGGGAAATATTACAAGTGAAGAAAGAAATTCCACTAACAGCTCCTGTGGAATCAGCACAGTCATTTGCAATGGAAGGGCTAATCCTGCAGCCAATTATAATTGGGTTGACACGGAGGAACTGAATAAAATAATCGCTAGTAGTCAGTTATATAACTACGCAGAATATGGACGAATATATGGATGCAATGCGTCTAACACCATCAGGAACGAAATAAAAACAGACGAAACGACTTACAAAGTGCAAGATCAATACGGTATCATTCCCTGTAGTAAGTACATGCGACTATAAATCTTACTCTATCACTCAATCTTTTTGCTGATTGCTTTCAAGATTGCATTAAAGTCTTAAATTCAGTGAGCTTTTGCACTGACTGGTTATGCCGCCATGAGTTGTTCGGATGTAAAAAACTCACTGCGCAACGGATTAGACTGTATGCTTGTACGGTTCGCCATAGACTTTAAATAGTGTTGACTAACTTTAAAAAAGATTGCAACAGACGGGTCTGACGGATTATTATGAATAATGAAAGTGGTGCAATATAAGTGAGAGGCTGTATTATAGGCATAATACTAGAAAATATTGCCATCTCTTTATGTAGGTTCTAGTATTGTTCAATAATGCATATAATATTAGTGTATAAAAGTGTTTATATTGCTTCAAAGTATTATCAGGCACAGAATTCAATTTGATAAAAGGCGTATCTTGCAATAATAAGCTACAGTTCAAATCCCCTTTTACAAGAATCATAACAAATTCTTTATATGGATTTGCAGAAGGTTGTCGTACTACAAATATGAACATCACTGGCGAAAATTGCCTGGAGAGCAAGTGTGGTTGTCTGCTTAACTGTGATATGACTATTCGTTGCTATTCGGATGCTTATCCAGCACCTTCATATAAATGGAAACTTGACGGCCAAGTGATAATTGAAAACTCCAATGTACTTAAGGATCCACCTAACGGATTTTACTCATGTGTGACTATGAATGTCATCGAAGGAATAACATTTGAAGCCGAAATAGCGTTCGAAGTCGTCAATTGCAGTAAGTAGATAATTTGTTCCTATTTATAACCATAACCTCTATAGGCTATTTTCATTCAGCTTCACAAATTTACAGCATATTGATATTGGTATGTTCATCTAGGGGTAAATACAACTACGTTGCTGTTGTCACGCCTTCGCAATTCATAGCTTTGAATTACCAGATTTATGTCCGAAAATATTGATGGAATATTCTGAGTGAAAATTTTAAAAACTCAACTGTAGTTATTTAACGCTGGGATTTTGACAGTTGAAGTCACTGTGGAAGACCATGCCTTGTTGCAAACGTGCATTCAGGTTTGTTTTAAAATGACCAACTTCCATGAAAACAGCTGAATACAAGCTGAAATCACGTCATAAATTGATGTCCCAGGACATCAAAGCATCAAGATTAGTCAGTGAGCCATATTTATATAAATATGGCACGAATTGGAAAACAAATTGACAGTTGTGGCCGTTACTAGTGGTGCCTAATTGGTTTTGGTTAATAGAGTTTCAGTAGTGAAACAGTGTTAACGATATAATAAGAACTCAGTATATTAAAATAAGTGACAATACTCTTAAATTGTGCATTTCTTGTATGTTTAGTTTACTTTCAATATGAAACTTCTTAGGATTAAGCTGGATTTCAGCATTGTGTAGTTATTCAGTACGGTTCTAATTTTAAACACTGTTGAAATACTAGAGTTATAGCAAAGCTACGACCGTTGACATCTGCTGGAATTTTAAGCTCAGCGCCTAAAAAACGATGGCCGATTTTGACGAAATAATATTTATATAACCGAAATCGCTTAAATATTCGTGTTCATTAACGAGATTACATATTCTTCCTGCAGCAAATTGTATTTGGCCACCTTGTTCGGCATATCCAAGTGAGAGTTTTTAATTGCTGAAATAAACTTTAAAACTATCACAGTTTAAAGTCTTGCAATCGCGGCTTTTAAGGCTTTTAAATTCTACTGTTTCTGTGCAGCTTATGATCTTTTGAATTGTGTCGTTGCTTCTCTTGTAGTATGTTTCACGCAATTTTAATTGTAATTAAATATCAAATGTTTCACATCTAATCGCATCACACAATAGTTGTAAAAACTATATTTTTAATCGCTTAGTCAAGTCTTTTATATATACATTGAATAAGCCGAGTTCGCGCGATAGAAAGGTATTTATTTATTTATTTCATTTATTAGAAGCATTCATATTGCATACAAAGTCAGTTAATCTGAATCTGAGGCGCGGAGTTAGCCTAAAGGGGCTGATCGATCACCATTGTGCTTTCCAGTTACATTCCTTGGGTGCATATCAGGTGTATAGTCAAGTATTTCTTCGTGAAATAATTTATCAACAGTAGAAGAAGGTCAGCCTCTTTAGGTTAAGAGGCAGCCACGGGCATGAAGCTTCTAACGACATCATTTTTCTCACCTCCGCTCATGACTGGGTGGCCAGTCATCTCCATCGCTATCTAATCTTTCTACCGACAGTCGATTTAAACCGTTTACAATTGAGTTCGCAAGTGGATGCTAGCATGAAAGAAACATTTCTGTCATTGTAAGGATTTAAATATGCATAGTGCCTTTGTGATTAATTAATTAGGAGGGATTAATTCCAGCCAGAAGGAAGAAGGTGCCTTTGTGAAGTTCCAAAAGGCGCTATGCAGATATATATTTATTAAGACACATGAACGCGCACATACGTACATACACTGTGTGTACATAATAACAACCATACACACACACGTACAAGCAATACATAGGCAGCACACATTATATTCGTTTGCACGCTAACCCGTAGTTGATATGCTTGTGTTTGAAGAAATAGCTGCGCTGAAATTCAGAGAAGCCTGATTGAAATTCATACACGACACTTGTACATGAGCTATGACTCGTTAAGTGACTAGTTTTCTTTGATGTCGCACAAAAACATTCTGTTTTAAGCCGAATGTTTTTGTACTGTCGAGAGTAATACGATAAGCAGCTTAATTCTTAGTTTGCTTTCAATTGAGACAAGATTTTCACGTTAAATTGAAGCTATGTTCTCGTGAGCTCTACAATTCGCCGCAATAGTTAAAGGTGCATTCATTTGTTCGTATTAATTACAATTCAGCGCTAACGTAACCCGCTGCTGTACGTATGCACTCAATATTATGAGTTCAACTTTTCTCGGTTATTTGAATTCAAATTCTTGGCTAGATTGCGTCTGGTTAATGTAAATAATCACATATAATTCCTCCAGGTTCAAAATAAATAACAAAACTGAAACGTATGAAAGGAGTTAATGTTAGGCGCATAAAGTATCAGTAAAATCTTTCTGTCAAACTTTGACTGATTTCGTAATTTTAGTTCTGAGCAACTATGAGCAACTATCCACATAGTTAAACATCTATTTTGCCTTCTCTTCTAGTGTGTGATTTTGCTATTGAAAGGTCAGTGCTGTTTTCTTGATAGCTTATTATCCCACAACAGCAACATATTCTACGGAGAACACTTTACGTTAGTTACTGTGTTGTACTTTTTAACTAATCAAGTAGTCTAGCTGTTTTATGCTTTGTAATTATAATTGTAATTTGAAATTTGTAAAGCGCCTCTTCAATATAAACTCTGATATCTGCGCTAACGATGTTAAATGTCATTAAAAAACGTAACACTCATCCATTAGTAAACATTGCTCAAATGACTAGAAGAATCACCAGTGACTAGCTTGCGCACAAGCCTATCCAACAAGTTCCCAGCTAGAGTTGACTTATAACAGTATGTTCGGAGTTTCTGAAGCATGTAGCGTTGAGGATGAGGAAACGACAATGGGCGAATTGATCCGCCGCCGATGGCTCACGGTTTTCTCACCGTCCAGCAGTCCCTCGTAGATGAAGACAACGTAGCCTCCGGATATCCTTCGAACCGACGGAAATGCGCAGGATAGGCATTCGTCGCCCGTCGGCCGGTAGGTAGTTGAACCATTCTGTGGTTGACGGTCCGTGCCCTCCAAAGACTCTTTTCGCCCTTCCTTCTCCGAATCCATGACTTCCCGGCGAAGGCGGCATACGTATGGCTGTAGGTCTGAGGCTTGACATTCCTTGACTGTCCTGTCCCTCTTCCGTTGGAGGACCATTCCAGACAGAGGTCACGATAGAATTAAACAAAACCGTCCGGTGCGCAGTAAATCCGTATTGGAAACGAAGAATAATAGATACGCCAACTCGGCAACAGTAAAAATCCGAACTGCCAGAATTATGTGTAAATGTCAGTCACATTTGGACAGTTTAATCCGTCAAAACAATGTGAAAAAATGCCAACGACCTACAGTATAATATGGCTGCTGGCATGCGCAGAGTTCCTACAATGATCCATCTATATCTTCAGTTTTAGGGCGACTTCTCTCTATCTATTTCCTCAATTCCATTCAAGTTAAAACTCTTCATTTTCGGAGACCCGCACTTTTAGGTAAATTATATAGATATCTGACTTATATTAATAATAATAACAGCATAATCAATTCATCAACTTATTTATAGTTGATTATCAAACATTAAATGGCTGTTTCTTTAGCGCAGGACAGTCTAATTTATAAAATTCTTAAGATATAACAATTGGTTTCCCACTGTCATTACAGGTCTAAACTTGACTGTGAGAAGAAATTTGTCATTTTTTTTTAAATTGAGAATTCTCATCTGCTGAAACGGCGGCAATTGTTTTGGGCGTCTTACTCGCAATCTCCATCACAGCGCACATAATCAGCCTTGTTGTTTTCAATCGCAAGGGTAACTATTTTCTTTGATTTACTCAAATTCAGAATGTGTTCAGTCAGTGAATGCACTGGCAAAACACACTAAAACTCCTTCTGCATTGCATTATTACTGAGTATTGAAATGTGCAAAACACGAATGTTTTTGTGCATAAATATTACAATTATTGCTTTGTAGACTTTTCAGTATAGTTTGGAAATAACCGTTTCATTTAAATTCCAGATCTGTTATTTATGTGCTGTGTTTTTATCGATGATAATTATTGAAAGGTGCCGTCAACCGAAGAGATTCCAGTGAGCCTGAAGTAGCACAGCCGACAAGTAATCCAGAAGAACCGCACTACCAGGATCTCTTCAAAGAAAATATGGCCAAGGGACCTGAATATGAAGAACTTCATCATTAGATCCGCTAATTAGCGAATAACAATTCATAATGATTTATGGAGCAGCGTCTTTAAAGTTAGGCGGTCATATGAAAATATTTTTGTTTAGTCTACTGTTTACTCTTGGTATTCGTGTAAGAAAGGTTTTGTAATTGTAATTGTAATTTTAAATTTTTATAGCGCCTCTTCAAGCAAAGACTAATCAGTGGCGCTCACTGCGCTAGACTTGATGTTAAAAGTCACTAATGATGTTAAGTGTCATTAAGAACAGAATAGTATCTTGTAAGTGAACATAGCTCAGATAACTAAAAGACAACTAGAAGAGTCACCAGTGGCAAGCTCGCGCACACACTCAAAGCCATACCAACAGATTCCCAACTAGAGTTAAAAGATGATGGCATGTTCTGAAGTCCCGAAGTTCCTGAAGCTCGTGGCACCAAGGATGAGGAATGACGATGGGCGATTTGATCCGCAGCCAATGGCACACGGTTGTCTCACCGTCCAACAGTTCCTCGCAGATGGAAAGCAACGCGGCGTTCAGATATTCCCCGATCCGAAGGATATACGCAGCACGGACAGGTATTCATCGCCCGCCGTAGAAATGAACTACTGTTGCATCTCTTGTAAAGTTTTTCACTTTCACAATTTAAGCTTAAAATATTGTTTTATTACATTGGCTATAACTCCATATAAATAACTGATTGACTTTGACATTTTGAGTGTTTCAAATTTTAGAGTGGCATTTTGATTTAACGCAGTAAGCATCAACCTTAATCAAGATTTTTAAAAAACATTAATATGGTGCCTGTCTATATACGTCAATGAAAAGTTTTCGATATATAAAAAAACAACACTTTGAAGGATATGTTCTCCGAGGCATTTTCAAAAACAAGCATAAATATGTCTGATGACTTAACGAAAAGCCGATGATCAGAAACATTTTTCAGCGTATTAGAATAAGACATGACTTGGAATATGCAAACAAACATTTATAATCTAATATAGTAGCTCGTATAGCCCTACTGTGAAAAACAGATTACGAAATACGCTGCCAAGTAGCACTGCTCATGAAAAGAGCTGTTTCAGTTGATAAATCGGTGTTCGATTAAATGAAGAACTGCCTGATTTCAGACAAAGTTTAAAACAGTTTTTAACTATTTTTTTCTGATCTTGTATGCTGGCTCATATTTTTATGTAAAGTTGTAATTTAAAGATAAATATAATCCTTAATTAAAGGTCCGTTACTTTGGTGTTATTATGTGTTCAATAAATGTCCCCAGGATGCACAGGCTCATACCCATATCGATTCATATTTTGTTGAAGACTGAGTTATAGTCTATGCGGTAAAATCTGTTTTGAACTTCATATGCTGCCAGTACCATAACTCTACTCAGAAAACTAACTTCCTCATTGATAATTGTAGTAGCACTTACAAAACTCAAAGTACATCTCTTTCTTATCATTAAATAGGCTATCAGTCAACTTTAGCTGTACCGCTGGTTATTCAATATTGCTGACAGGCCTAACTCGGAGAATACATTGCCCTGCTTTTGCTCTTTGTCCGATAAAGTGTTGAGACTAACCTGTCAACGATCAGACTGATTAAACTACTTCACTCCAAAGCAATAATAAGCAAGTAGCATATTACAGGGTTAGAGCCACTGAATACTAATAACTCAAAATGAAAAGAATTATTCCGTTTAAACAAGTAGGTAACGCATTAGTTAAGAGGCCATATGACCATGGACTGAGCTAGGTATCGTAGGCGTAGAACACCCTTTCTAAACCTTTCATATTTACTTGCTTTATGAACTTAGCATAATGCTGTTTCATGTCTACTAGAGGCGCTAGGATTTCTCTATAGGGGATACCGGAAGCCAGAGCTTCCAAGAGAGCTACACAACCATCTTAGGGTGAACGAAGATGCTGTCAGTTTAAACAAGAATAGTAAAATTTAGTTTGGGGCAGATGGATCGATTGCTTTTAGTTCTGCAGCATTCGGCCGAGGAATGTTGAAGTTTTGAACAGTGTGAAATTTTTATTGGCGTCATGGCTAAATTAATAAGATAACAAACAGCTCCGAACACTTCGATACAGAACAGGCATTGCAATATTAGCTAACTATAAAGAACCGCATATATTCGCCATATGGCAGATCACGATTCAGCATAATAACTGGCGTTGAATTATACACTTCTATTCGCTAGATGACAGAGACGTTCGCGACCACGTGCATTTTATGTACCCCAAACAACTTTAATAAACTATTATTCGCCAGGTTGAAGAACAAAACAATCAACACATTAACTAAAGCGATGCAAGTGATCATGGTACAGAATCTCCATATGGACGAAAAAAGGTCATTGCCAAAGTACACATGAAAACCAAATTTAACCCACAGATCAGATCATTAGTGTTGTAATGGTCTAAACGCTGTAAAGGCACTCCATACGAATTTGTTACACGTGACCTTATCCATAAGCAAAGTAAAGTTCTCATTTCCCATGAGGAACGTAAGGAAGGCTCTCAATTCCTTTTCTTAGGCCCTTGAGCCGGCAATGGACGAATCCTAAGGTCTTTGACACGGGGCCAGTGCATCACAGGACTTGCAGTTTACTTCTCAGTTTACGCCGGTACCGTTCATTTGCTTTAGGCCTTGTCGCTACCTTGATACAGGTGCAATCTTAAAGGCTTGCATTGTAGTATATTACAGGGTTAGGGCCCTTGAATACTAATACGTAGGTTAGCGTACTTTATTATTTTCATTAGTTATATTACATTATTATGCATGTACGTATCTGGGCTTTTGTACAGCGCCCTTTAAGACCTCTCAAAGCGGTATTATGCACATCTTTAGCGTAATTTATGCATGTTAGAGTGTTTACGATAGAGTGATTCGATTGGCCATTAGAGAAGCAGAACAAACAAAGAGAATGCATGGCCTCTTTTGTCGAAGGCCTACGATCGGCTCTGAGACCTGAACGAAGTGGTTTTGTATGCAGTGTGAGTTGTAAACCATCTTCCCCTTTTGATGGTCACGATGCATAAAATCGGGGAAATGTTTGGTTTATCTTAAGATTATACGCAGCTTTACTTCCTTGTTCAACTCAGCAATGTTTGCACGTGAAATTTTTGCACTCGAACTCAATGACGTAATTTGCAAGCATCATCAACGCATAAATACTTCACCTCGAAAAATAAACCCAACTTCCTGTATCGTCAACTGCGTAAGAATGCAAATCTTCGAAAATTTTCTTAGCGCCGCAATGAAGCCGCGTCAGAAAGACCAGCTTAATCGCCGGAGTTATTTCAAGTCAAGACCGGAAGAGCAGATTATTTGGTCACCTTCGGGCCAGGTCAAGCGAGGGAAATAACAAGATGATACTGTGGAAATCGCTGGTGATAGTGGTCACGGGGTGATGCCGGAGCGGAAGCAAGATAGAATAGAATACGTGAAGATCTATCTTCGTAAACTCTTCCCACCTTAAATCTAGAAGTTGTGAAGAGTAACAAACACAATCACTTTCATTTGTCCATAAAGAAGAGTAAACTCTTGGAACTTTCTAGATCATTAGCAAAGGTATGACAGGAAACAGGATTCGTGATTCATAAGCATTTTCTGTTAATGTATACACACTAAAACTAGGGATGTATTTTAGGTGGGAGATAGCCTGAACCAGTCGGAGGGGTCCACCCTTTCCCTACAACCCGCACAGTGTATATGCCATGTGCAAAAGGTGACATTTCTGATGCAAAATGTGAGGTAGCTCATCGTCTGAAAAGGAAGAAATATCCATCGACGTCAAAGGCCCTGTTCGTGTAGCTTTGCTCCGTCCCTCTGTTGTATTTTTATTAAATACCTGATGAATGGTTTTGCAAACTATCAAAGTTTTTAAGACCCAGGTTCATCCTCTTTCATACATCCTATCGCTCGGAATTTAATGGAGAACGCAACTCAATGCCGATTACGCTTGATCCTTTGAGATTTTTAGGTGTACTCCCTGAACGTTGACTCCTGATTTTGCTCTGTCGATGGATATAAGTGCTATACAATAATGAGTATTTTGCAGGCCGATTTCACGCATTTGTTTTCTTGTCTGTTTCATTTCGGCAAAATGCATTTGCATCTGTACGCCGCTGGAGAGCTTTACGATGCTTCTATGACCCAACTGATCGTTACGGGTTTCGTGTCTTAGACGCTCGTTGTCTTAGACCCCTTAAAATTTCATCCAGGTACTGGACTTTCTAACATAGTGGCATAAACATGTAGCCCAAATGCTTTTAGATAAATTCTATATGCTTCAAATGCGTTGGCTTCCCCGGCGGATCCCAGGACCGCGCTGGAGGAACTTACGACACTCCCCAGGCCCGTAGTCGTGAGGGGTTCGCTGTCCCAGACCTTTTCAATTTCAACCACGTACCAACTTTCTGGCCAAAGAGTTGCGTACTCCACTGCTTGCACTGCTCAGAATATGTATTTAAGCAGGGCTAACAGCGATCAGCAAGTGATCAGGATTAAGTTTACTGATTAATTCGTGTTTCGACAGAACACTTATCCATCTGCAATTCTAAAAAGATTTTATGCTTTCGATGTTTTTGAATCGTGAATTGGTCAGTTCTCACTTTCAGCTAAATTTCTTTTGTCACAGTCACGCTTTCTAACTGAAATTGGTCGAACTCATTCAAAGCATACATTCAAATAGGCCTAGTTTCCGTTGCACTAAGCGACGGCGATTAGCTTACTGCTAGAGCAGTTCGAATTCGTTGCCCACTGATTCGATGTTAGACACACTCTTAAATTTGCGATGCTTTGATTTTAGTAGCTCTCTATAGGAAAAATAAAGGCAATAATTTACTGTCGAACAACGACTAATTGTTTGGCTTGCCATTGAGCAAACCGAGGCAATATTATTCGCCAGATGGCAGCAGTAAGATATTATGCAATGACGGTTTACAGCCGATGGTTTTATCTGCATCGTTCTGCAAACCACCAGTTATATTGGCACCAATTGCACAGAAAAATTAATGTACAGATGGAAATTATTTGTGTTTGTGCAACAATTTTGAATATTTCAAATGACAAAAATTATACATTTTATTTCTCATACAAATTGCGTTGTAGATGACGGGAGGTAGGCCTATTCCAATGAAATTAAATAATAGCCACGAAGGATGAGTTGCTCTTAAGACATGGATCCATAAGAAAGTAAAAAATTACTCAATTCATTGCTTTTGAAAATCCACTTGACGCTACGTTTATTTACACATCCTGGTTTGGATGATGCTTTTTTTCGATCAGCTTTCAAATCAGGTAGAAGGATCCAGGTGCGTTTGAAACCACTCGTTCTCTGCATAATTTATGCAGACAATACAAAGACGGCAAACATCAACGGTTTACAGCCGACGTCGTTGTCTATATTGATCGACCTCGTTTGGCCTCAGTCTACCTCTAGACAAACAGTCATGTCATGCCTAGCCTTACGGCTGGGCATCTACAGCCACGTGATGCTCCAGTGTACATGAACCGTAAACAGCCAACCATGCATTGTTATTTCGTGTTAGTTATCGTTCCCTTAGAAACCAGAAGTATGTCATGACAAACTTCCTCTTTCGTGCTCAGTTATTAGCACAAAGCGTCTAATGTATGCAAACACTAAAGTGTTATGCAGTGAGAATAAGAAGCTGTAAAGCTCTTGTGTTGATGGACTACTTTGTTATCGTGTTTGCGCTTCAAACTGTAAGCTCTTCAAACCCCGGGTTAGTGAATCTGAAGAGGTTCTGTTAAGGCCATCGAGGCTCATGTGTCACCGCTACCTCTTCCATATGTGTAGACCTGCACAAATCTTTGCAAACCAAGGTGTATAAGTAGGGCGCCATGCATAATATCTGAAGTTGAGAAATAGCTTACAGTCAGACTGAGCCGGTTGTAAATGTGCACTTGGAGTTAGGCTGAGTTGAGTTGGACTGAGAGACAGCGCGTTTGATGGATGGTTAGTTGCCTAAGCTTCATGGTTATATAGGTTTCTACGACGCAGTGCGTCTGTCATAGCTGACGACAGGTAAAACACGCGCGCGCACTTGAAAATCAATGACCCACATGGACAGAATGACTGCTATGGAAAGCCACGGGCATCACTTTACAAACAACAACAAATGTGGCGAGACACATTTCTTCTCCGGATCGAGAACCAACCAAACCAATGAAACTTTCCAAGAAACGTTTAAGTTTTGCAGTTTAAGGCATTTGCCACTGATAATCAGCTATGAAAATTTTGAAGCAGTGAGTAGTAAGGAAGACATTTGTTAACACGCCATGTGTCCATCGGCTGAGCGAGGAATCGTAGGCGAAGCCAACTTGAATAGATATTCCACAAGCGCCAACCGTCCAGTGTTAGCGTCAGACCCTTGAATATTGACCTGATGGAACTGAACCTAATATTGTCTGCCTATAGATTTTGTTTTGACTAAGCACCCGTGAATAACCTGGTCTTCATGCACGACGTAGCTTTCTTTGGGCGCTGTAGAAATCTAGAGATGACGATAGTGATAGGATTAAGAAAAACGCCACATTCAAAGAGAGACAAGAAAGTTGAAAGGATGAAAGTCAACTTTATAAAAAGAACGTTTTGCTGTAAAAACAGGTCTATTATATCAGCCATAATATATTAGATATAAGGGTCGTGTGTCTTACAGTTTAAAACTATAACTGTCTTGCGGTCGTCTTCCAGTTTTCTCCGTTTTCACTATCCAACTTCCATTACATGATCAGGGTTAATTGCCTGTATACATGTAAGCCTGCATAATGTATTGTTCACTGAATTAACAGTTATAACTGCAACAGCACTTAGCACTTTGCCTTTTGATCCCACAAGACGGAAGAAACGGTTATTGCACTGAATAAGTGATTTGTGGTAAACATTGTCTCCTCATCTATTACTAGACATCTGTTTCCATGGTCGCCTATAGTGTTCGACGCGGTGTTGTAAGTAACAACAGACATTACTCAACTGCACGCAAATTCTGTACTTAAATCTTATACTTCAAGGTTCTAGAGAAGAGGCGAGAATGTTGTGTATTATTTTTGAATGAATTTACTTTTGGATAACTCAGAGCTTTTATGTTCATGTAGACCCTACATATAGTTAATAACATAAATGCATACTTTATGAAGAAGCATTTTAGAACAGCTGTACATGAGATCATTGTAGTATATGGTGCTTTGGGAGCTAACAGGAAGTAGGTTTACGCATTCAGCTGCATGAACCATGTCGATAAGTCCATTAAATCGTAACTTAGATTCTCTTTAAATCAACAATTTACTATTAAGACAAGTATAGTATAAGAAACATCTGTTTTGAGCTCATATTCTCACGAGATCCTCATAATGTTCCACTTTCTGGAAATTAGAAAATGCCTCTGATAAAGGCATTATTTCTGAAACCGCCTTTTCAATTTCTTCAGCCTAATATTACGGCAACGAAGCAAAGCAATCCTTCAACACACAGCGGTGTAACCTTAAAACCTTTCACTGTGTTGCTATAAGTTTGTTGAATTTGGTCTTATTTCAGCTATAGTGAAAGGTGTTTATGTTGCAAATAATTAACTGATTAACATGGTAATGATCTGTGGGATGACTGTGGCTGAGTTGACTACTATCTCTGGAGCAGAGAGCCAGAACCGTACATCTGAAGACTTTTGCCGGTTAATGTCAATAAACAACTTCGTAGTTGTAACCAACTTATAAGAAACTATTGTTAGATTCTATTAACCTGTTTGTATTTACATATAACCTTTGAGAGGTTAAAAGGCGATATATTAAAAGCAAGATGCCAAAGCAGAACATCGTGCTTCTACCGACGTTTGTGTAATAATAATTGGCCATGCAGCATGTGTCCTAGATTCACTGGGGTTGTCATTCGCTGCAGTTGTTTCTCCACTGAAGACTCTGTTGTATGTATCAAGGACTTGGGCAGACACACTTCAAAGTTTAGCGCCTGAAGATGGCGATAAAAAGGCAAAGTTTTATGTTAAAATGAAATGCAGTCAACTGTTGTATTTCCAAAATAAATCACAAATAGCAAATAGCATTATGATCTCCAAAGAACCTAGATGATCAACAAAAGCAACAAATACAAAACTTAATTCAAAATATCCACTTAAAATGGTGCAAACTGAATACAAATCATGAAATTAATAAAATATTACACAAACGTTTAAATAGTAAAACGAATCAGTTTTCCCATTCACAAGATTAATTACAAAAATATGATACAGAAATACAATCTCTTATCTTCAAGATAACCCCACAAGGCAGATATGCAGAACATGTCGATATCCGTTAGTAATAACAAACCAAGAATGAAAATCGTTTCCATGCCGATTAATAGGAGTGCTTTTTAGACGAAACGCTCAATACTATATTCTCCAAACCGATCATCCTATTAAAACATTTGCATCAGACTTAGACATGCTGCAACGCTATTGTGAGGATCTTGTAACGCGCTATATAAGTCTTTGGATACATTCATACGTACATAATTATCTGTGCATCTGAACGACTCCAGATGGGCGCCACATTAATGCTCGATTAACAACTAAAATTACATAAACAACGTAATGAAGTAATCATTTTTGAAAATGTGAATTCAACGGATCTTTACAGAGCTATTATTGTCTTGAAGTCATGAGTAACATTTCTCATATACAGCACAACGTGCCAAATTAAGAAGAAACAATACTTGCGTTTGCATTAGATCATCAATCACGCAAAATACTTAGTGCAAGTTCGCTGTACAGCGAATCGCAATGCTTCAAATGCCATAACCACCACCGGGAGCTGATCTTCCGTCGCATTTTGAAAGACTGACTCGTTTTCGCGTGACTGCAATGTGAAATTATTACCTGATACATGATACATGCAAGATATAAAATCAGGAAGTCATCCAGAAAGCAATATGAAAATTTATTTAGTACTACAAGATCAAATGCCCTACTTACGCCGTCATACTTATTATTAAATTCTAATATTAAAAAGCCATCAAATTCGTTTTGAGATATAATTTCATCATCAGACAAAATGTCACAAGGTAAATCGTAAGAAAGCACCAGCGCCGTAACTGATATTCGGCGACTGTGGAAGAATAAACATATTTATACCCTGAAAACGAGCACCAGTTCACAATCATGATCACGTTGAAATCACAATCTTTTCCTCATGCTAAATATCAGCAACAGCTGATCATGCAGTTTTAATTTATTCTCTTAATTTCTACACAAAGGTTCGTGAATGTTAAATCATTGTGCGGATCAGATTGCCTCAGTCATTAACACAACTTATGTCTGGAGAAAAATTAAATAGTAATGGCAAGTTTCTTTAAAATATTACGGTAATCGTAATCGTAATCTCGAGATTTCTACAGCGCTCAACAAAAGCTAAGTCGCGGGAACCAGCTTATTCACAGGCGCTCAGTCAAAACAAAATCGATAGGCAAAAGGGTCAAGATCCAGGAGTCAGGCACTAAGACAGTCGGACGGCTACGGTGGATGCTGTTTGAAATTGAAGTAGAATGATAGAACTGTTTATGACTTGAAATAATAATGTTGCTTTTGGTTAGAAATTCTTTAAAATAGGAATTATTCACAGTCGTCTAAAATGCCAATACAAATTCTGCATTAAAGTAAATCAGTAAGTAAGTAAATAAATAATGCTTTGTTAACACGCCATATTTCCATCGACTGAGACAGGAATTGCAGGCAGTTTACACATCAGCAGAAGTGAAGTCAGGCCTTGAAAAACTTAAGTTATTCAACGATTTTAACATAATGAAACGTTCGTTGTGGTTACAAAACAAATATACAGTACAAGTTTTTGTTGTAATAAAAATATTCATCTCACAAAACTTAATCATAACATAAGCAACACGTTAGAATTGACAAAATTTTGTCTTGGACAAGATTTCCAAGTAATCGAAAGCGTTGTTTGGCTTGAAAGAATTCAAATTACTAGTTTATTATCTATGCTGTAAAAGAATCATATACACATCAGGGCATGTCTTCAGAATAAAACATGTCCTACTTACACAGATAATAATTGTCAAGAATAGACGTTACTTACATGGAGGTTTACCTTTTACTGTGCCGCTATTCACATTCTGACCATCTCCTACTGAAAATTAAACAAAAATAACATTGGTAAATCGATATTTAAATCTTCTAGAAACCTTTGGCAGAAAATGTAAATTTTCTCCCTACAGTAACAGCGTTTAATTTCTTTTAATTTCGCTAGCAGAAAGGAACCGGAATCAACGCAGAGCGACCGTTTAGGGCGCAATGTATCATAAATAAAATTCTCAAAATACGTATCATAAATAAAATTCTCATCATCATAAAGAGGTTTGACGCGACATTAAAATATCATTTATTTTCCAACGTAGATTGATACAGAACTATAATGTTGCAACTTCAGAGCAGGCATTTAAAGAAGGACGTTGCTAGGGAACCTCAAGAAGGTCGCCTAAAGTGGAATACTAGGGCGTCATTGTGAATCATAATATGAACTTATTTCTGTATAAATGCCGTATGGGTCAGAATCTAACCCTAACCCTAACCCTAATCCCTAACCCTAAACCTAAACCCTAACCCATTTTGCGTCGATTTTTCGCGTCCTGTGCAACCACAATCAGAAACATTTACAGTTGGTCAAAGTCAGGAAAATGACAGTTTGGATCTAATATTTTGTCACCGAACAAAATGATGCTGTTCGTGTGCTTTCTTTGCAGTTTGTAACTCTTTAATTTCAAACAAAAAGTTCATTCCAACAGAAAACTCAGATTCTACGTCCGCAGCCAATCTGAATGTTTATAATTATCACGCGAGAGTCGCAAGATCTCACGCACTTGAGATCTCACCTAGTCCGCGCAAATACGGGGCCTCTTTGAGGTCCCCTAGACACTGTTTAAAGAAACAAGTCGTCTGCTATGATATATCGTTACTACACATTCATGCACTGCGTTTAATTGAGTCACTGATTAGCGCATAGGTTTTTCACTAGTGGCGATGGATTTACCTTTGCTTTTTGGACTTAAGTAGGCGATTGTGATGAGAATTGGAAAGAAAACAATTCCACATGTCACCGACACAACAGTGAGTGAAACGACAAAGACGACTATTTTCCACTTAGGCGCTAAAAGGAAAATAATTTGACACAACAAAATACAAGTTTTAGATAATAAATGTTTTCTTCGTGTCGTCGAATTAATGGCAATTAAAAACATTAGAAGCAAACAACCATACCCAGTATTACGGTGCTTATAAGCTCAAAGTTGGCTACATCCAGCACCCGCTATGTTTTAGAAGCAGTAAAGCGTGCCATGCAAATAAACATAAGCAATGAGTTTCTTATCACATAACACACTAAAATTCCCATCTGCCACGCCAAGATGACACACAACAAAATAAGTATTTCTATTGCAGCCGACTTTTAAAAAGTTACTGCAAACAAATGTAATTTTATCATTACTTTTTTGTATAAAATATGATGGCATTTATCTCAATTTTGTCTTTAATACTTAGGTTTGGTGCATGGTATCAGTTTTTTCCGAACGGTTAAAACTTTCTTTTCAGCTTTAATTACAAGTATGTTTTCCTGAATAGATTGCTTGCAAAAAACCAGAAGGCAAATCTGCATTTGTAACTGAATCTTTCTGCAAAAAGAAAATAACTTTAAATTCTCTGTGGTGAAACCATTTGCTAACACATTTATTCTACTTTATTTCTGATTGAATTCGCTGCACTGCATTTCCTGCATATTGCGACACTATTGTTGTTTAAGTACCATGACGACATAGCCAAAATCCGAAAATGACATCCTTATCAGTATGGGATTTTCTAGCCGTTATCCGTTGTAAGTAATGTAAGTTGTTGATGTCGATATGCTTTTTAAAAACAGAAACGGTCTACTGATTGATCTATGACAGGTCACGTGGTTTTGAAATATAGCATTGCTTTGTAGGACGGTTAAAATAATGACAATAGACAACGAAAGCGTTTATTGACCTAGCCTTCATTCGGCCCAACCGCGGTTTTGTAATAAGAGTTTCGCTTTGTACAATCATGGTCAACATAGTATGATTTAGAAGTTGGACAAGATAGACAATTATCAACTGTAGATATCTCGTGGGCTTCATTGAATGTGCATGCGTGTTATTCGCTGCGAGAAACTGAAAGCTTCTGTTGAGACAAATTCGGTGCTGGTAATTTAAAACTGATCGAAGCTGTTTTCGCTGCTCAACAGCAAGAGTGAGAGGACGGGTGTTTGTTCTTTTATTGTAGCTATCATCTCAAATGTCTGTCAGTTATTAAGCTCAGTTATTCATTTCTGTATCAGAACCGTGCCCCATACATTAGATATTCATGATTTTGCGCAGGGCTGGGCCAGTAAGGTAAAAGCCGCCATTAAATAGAGCTGGAATAAAGATGGAATAAATTGAGGTCACAGAGTAACATTCAGAGCTAAAGACATCTTATAGCAAACTCTTAATTTCATTTTCCTCTACAAATCTTACATTGCTGTAAATGATTTGCAGGATAATCTGCATACTGGATAAAAAATAGCTCTTGTTTTATAATTGAGAATGTGAGCCTAATTTGAAAAGATAAAGTGCAAATTGGAATTGAAAGAGTTAATAATTTACCTTTCACGAGAAATTTTCATTGAGGCACCGTAAACGACGTTAAGCCCTCTTCATTCTCATTGCTAAACGTATCTCTAAACGCGAATCTCAGTTAGAATAGCAAAGGCTGAATTAATAAGTAACTGACTCTCTACATCCGTTAAACAGACTTAGTTTACAAATTTGTTTGTCCTTATGCTCAAGACACAACATAAAGTGAATGATGGTTGTTGTTTATTGTTGAATTTTGAAAGTGTTTATACTTGGCTTCTTGCTACGCGCGACAATCATTTTCATGAATCTGATTATTTCGAAAACCGGCGAAAAGTGATTTATCAGTTAACATTGATATATGTAAAAGGCAATCAATGAAAGCGGATTGCAAGAAATTATTACTCATTCACAATCATTTATTCAAGTGAAGCAAACATTATAATATTTTTATTGAATATCGAAGCAAATTTAGTTAGAAAATGCACTGCTTGATTTCATCGCACAGCGAATTGAAATGAATTTAGACAATAGGAATCCTAACTTGATGAAAATTCAGTCAGTTTTGTTAGCTGAACATAAAGATCTAAAATAGATATTAAATTTTCATTGTTTCACTCGTGTTTTAGAGCTAGATTTTCACAAATCGAAGCGGGATTGTAAGGAATGGACATTTGACGAATATTTTTGGTTACATAACATTTAGATACTAACTGAAACTTAAAGCCATCCTTTGACTGATAGGAATTTGACTGAGTATGGCAAGAACCATATCAGTCTTCTTACATTTGGGTTTACACTGAAGGGCGCTCTTAAGCATTTAACATAAACCGAGTATTACGAAACACAATTCATGTTCAAAATCAGTTTATCCACTGTGATGATCGCTACTTGCACTGTACTGTATTTTATTATTATTTCTTATTTCTGTATATATTAAGCGTCACTATCTAATGACTAATCGATGACGCTGAACAAATGTGGGCGAAGGGTTTGCTCAGGGTCCATACACAGTAACCGTCTCGGTAGAAGCTCGGACACGTACTCTTCAGTTACAAACCAGGCGCTCTAAACAATTGATAACGTTCCCCACAATGTATATGAATTAGCAAACATGCTTAATTATTATTTTATTAAGATGCGCATCCATTAAATTTTCTACATAATAGTCATTCATATTAATATACTCTGGTAATCAATTTACCTTTTTACAACAAAAGACCTTTTGTGAAGTTCTTTTGCTAAAGCAGAGGAATGAGTGGTAATGACTCAAAAAGTTACAAAGTATGCCTTCCTACTATAATTACCAAAATTTGCAATCGCCAGCTTAGACAATTTGGCATCGTGGCTTATTGCTAACACATCCGTCACGGACGGCTTGATTCAAATCCCGCGCTTTTACACGAAATTGAGGACTCGTCGAGCTATACTAAAAAGATGAATCATTCAATTATATAACACAAGGTCATAGGATTCTAGTTTCCGCCGAATAATCTTTCAACATCAGCATCACTCTTCTGTTGCCTATTATTGGCTTCCTATAAAAGCGATTAATTTAGCCTAACTGAACTTACTTGATCTGACCGAACTTCTCTTACCTTACCTTACCTTGTTTTAGCTTAACCTTACCTGGCCAAGGCTTGCTTTGCAAACACCTGATATACTTCATCTTTCCTTGCCTTCCCTTGCCTTCCCTTGCATTACACTCAGCAGTTTCTGAAATAAACTTTTTCGTTAATAGCAAGAGAATAAAGCTGTTTGATACGTACAACAATCAGTAACTCTAACGTTTCTTTCTGCGGAACTGTTGATCTGTAAATTGATCCGATTGGAAGCGAATACTCTATAGTGTCCATTTATCGTTGCCTTGTAGAAAGAAGTGTTGCTCACGACATTTCCTTTCTCATCTTGCCATCGATAAAGTATAGGCTTCGGATAGACATTGTTGATATTACAGGTGAGGTAAATATGAGACCCATTGTCACATCTGCGGGTTTCATTATTACACTGACCGTCATCGGAACAAATTCTTATGTCATTTGGTTTCACCGAAGCTAAAAGTCAAAGTAAAATCCCACAATACTTTATATCTATTCATGATTCTTAAGTGGAAAAACAGATAATTGTTCTCGCAAAAAGCAAGACATATTATTTTAAAGCCTTTGCAAACATCTGTCATTCCTTCTGGCCAGTGCCCTAAGTTTGGAATAAACAAGTAGGTGCGATTCTTGCTCTTCTTTTTCTACACTGGCTTCCTGTATGTTTGAACATATCTGGTTCAAACTGACAATCCTCATTTATGACGCACGTGCAAACCATCTGCCATCTTACCTGTCATTCCCCTGTTAAACGCAAATGAACTCTAGCCCAGTTCTACGCTCAGAGCCACCCGCCTCACTGCCCCTTGCACTCTCATCGTACAATGGTTGTTCCGTATCATCTCTTTGAATAGTGTCTGTTCTCTCCAAGGAAGGCCTAGGATGGGTCGCTTCCTTAAGGGAATCAACACTGTAACTCTCGGTCTCGGAATCCGACTTTGCCTCTTCCGCGGTCGCCGGATGGGCAACGTCCTGAGGATGGCCTTTACTCAGAACAGGGTTCGTTCCTTTACCGGCAATAGTCGTTCCTTTTCTGCGTGAGGACTTTCTCGTAACCACCATACTACATCTTGTAACTCTCCCGTTACCGCCAATATTTTCGGACACCAGTCGTTTCCTCGGTTCCAAGAACAGGGAACTCTTACGACGAGCCTCTGTGTCCCCTTTCCGCCTTAGGCACATAGATATCGGGCGAGACATCTCCCGTTATCACTATCTATCTCTCGCTCCATCTCCGGGTACTTCCGAGAACTTCCGGAGCAAGTTTCCATGTCAAGTTTCTGTATTGACAATTATCGGCCAACACTGCTTCAGGGGATAGGATACCCCTGTGGAACACTCAAGAGAAGGTCCCCTCTCTACCCTTCTGTAAAACACACGGGCCTTCGCACCGACCTACGCATGAGGGGGCCCTTCCCCGCACTTCAGTCAGTCCTCTGATCAGTGTGTGGCGGCAAGCATATAGAGGAGTCGGTATCTTCCCGTGTCGACTCCGGTGTTATCGGGGAACCGACCCGGACTATGATGTACCGGGTATTTTCTTGGTCTGCGTTAGTTTCCGGCCTCTTACGTACCGGGACTTTACTTGGTCTGCGTTATGATCCGGTCTCTTACATACCGGGGCTTTACTTGGTCTGCGTTATGATCCGCGGGTCTTCCCGTATACCCGCTGTCTGAATTTCGACCGGGAGAACCGCGGCCGCGACTTTACCCGAGTTTCGCACAACCTGTTATCTTCCAACTATTGTGACTTATTCGACCGTCTCGCGACGTTCCAACAAGGTGGGCCCGAGCCCTGCTGGACCAACGGAGCCAGTCAGAAATCAGATAGATTAGTTTGTTTCGGTTGCGACCTCCTCAGGAGCGCACGGACCAGTTTTCCATACGGCACGGGTTTTCTCGTACGGCAAATGCTACCCCGGGTTCACACAGACCTGTCTATTCGTATTTTCCCGAGCTCGCGCAGCCTCTATCTTCCAACTATCGTGACTTACTCGACCGTCTCGCGACGTTCCAACAAGGTGGGCCCGAGCCCTGCTGGACCAACGCGGAGCCAGTCAGAAATCAGACAGAGCGGTTCGTAACGGCTGCGACGTTCCCGGGAGGCATTGATCAGATTTTTCTCTTACGCGGTCAAAGGGGTAGCTTCCGCAACTTTCCCGCTTGTTTTACACAGACCTGTATTTATTTCTTACGAACGGGGTCTTTCCCCGGGTTCTGTCCAACCTCAACGTCCACCGTCCTGGCTCAGACCGCCTCGCGATCTACGGCAGAGTGGGCCCTCGCTCTAACCGTATCGACGCCGTTAGCCCGAAACCAGACAGTGATTATCTCGGTCGTCCGGCCGGGAGCGCACAGATTAGTCTTTTCCGCACACTCTCTCGTCCGTATATTTTATTGTAACCGGGACCGTATCGAACACGGGCTTCTCCGGACGTCATCCTCGTCCGTATATATGTATTTGTATACGCTATGAATTCGCTCACAGAACGATATCAAAACACTGTAACTCGTATACAGTGGTGTGCAAAAGTTTTGAATCACCTGCCAATTTTTGCAATTCTTTGATTCACTGCTCTGTATTGAGGTAAATAATGTTGCGGTAATAATATGCTTATGAAATAATTGTTGTCATATAGTTTGTTTACCATTTTGTAACTTTATTTCTTTGAAATAAAATGACAATAAATTTTTACCACATGGTGGATAGGCCGATATGAAAAAAGTCAAAAAACCGTCCCATGCCTCTTTTGTGTATAGTACACGTGCATGTGTTGAGATGAAATAACGAGCATTTCTCTGCGATCGTAAGCCTTCTCTATCATGTTGTGGCCGTGAAAAAGGCCGATTTTATGTGTCAGTGATGGATCAGTACTTGATGAGCCAGCCCTTGCTCTTTACCACTTGTCTGCATCGTGTCGGCATTGAGTGGACCAGCTTGACGAGGTGGTCATGGGTTACGACACGGTTCCAGGCGGCAATGAGCGACTCGATCAGCTGGCGCTTGGTGGTCGGATGTCTCTTGGATATTTCCAAGGCTACTTTGTGCCAGAGATTCTCAATCGGATTCAGATCTGGTGATTGGGCGGGCCAGTCCAGCGTTCTGATGTTGTTCTGGTGCTTCCACTTGGTGACAGTTTTGGCACGATGGCATGACGCATTGTCATCCTGAAACAAGAACTGACGCGGGAACAGATGCTGAGCTGATGGCAACATGCACTTCTGCAGTAGTTCTATGTACTTGGTCGCGTTGACCGTTCCATCGACGATATGCAGACGCCCGACGCCACTGGCAGCCATGCAGCCTCAGACTATGATCTTCAGGGGATGCTTCACCGTCAGGTTCAGGCACTCTGGCTTGAATTCTTCTCCAGGAAACTTCCTCACATACGTGTGTCCTTGGTTGCGAAACAAGCAGAAGGTGCTTTCATCGCTGAAAAGCACCTTCTCCACATCTTACAACTCCAGCTGGAGTACCGCCGTGCCCACAGGATTCGGTTGCGCCTCTGGACGTCAGTCATCAGAGGCTTCCCCCGTGCCTTGCATCCCCTCAGACCGAACTGCAGGCACCGGCGATGCACTGTTGATGAGCTGACAGCGACGTTGCACTTCTCCCACCACTCACATAGCAGTTCAGGTGACGACAGCTTGCGGTTGGCAAGAGATATGCGGCGAAGTGCGCGGTCCTGGCGTGACGTCGACGCGCGTGGATGACCAGTGCGAACCCTGTCGACCACTGATCCCGTCTCCTTAATCTTCTTCAGAATCTGGACAACCGCGCTCTGACTGCAGCCGATTCTTCTGCCGATCTGGCGGCTCGAAAAGCCCTCTTGGTCCATCACGGACACACGAACTCGCTGCTCCATTGTGAGGTTCGGACCCTTCTTCATGGTGCCGTTCAAGTCCCAAACTGTCGATGATACCCATGATCCCACGTTTATTTATAGCCGTTTCACGCGCGCAGGCTGTCTCCTACGTGATTGGTTGACAAAATAAACCTTGTGATTGGTCAGCTTAAGGAGCAGTGATTGGTTAATCTCGATCCAACTTCAACGCACAATCCGTCATTTCTACTTGTAGGGTGGAGGTTCATGTATGCATACCATAACCAACGTGAATTAAAAGTAATCCATCTGAAGATGTTACTTTTCAAAGCTAAATACATTCCCTGCAACGCGACATAGAATTAACTTTTTTAGCTATATGGCTGACTAGAGATAATAGCCATGGAAATTGAAGAAACGCAAAAATGTTGGGTGATTCAAAACTTTTGCACACCACTGTATGTGAATGCACGCAACCATCCTTCACGACAATAGCAAATCACCACGCGACACTCTTTATTCAACCCTCGTTTCCTATTTACGCCGGTTTGCTTACATACTAGCACGCTTGATAAAACGTAAATAAAGGTGTCTAAAACATGCCCGATTACGTGCCATGAAACAAACATCTAGAGACCTATAAGTTAGACCAATTTTATGCATTATATTACTAAAAATAAACTGAAAACTTTGCTCGGCCTAAATATTCAACGATTATAAGATTAAACTTAAATTTAATAAAAATTAATTTCCAAAAATCCTACACAGGTAATGGCTACCTAACGCGGGTCATAACTACTCCCGCCTCTTACCCAACAGGCTTGTCTTGTGGCCGATGCGCCACACATATACCTTAGTCGTTGATGTAGGAGTGAAATTTCTGTGGCCATCATGAAACATATAGGGTTTTGAACGCCAGACAACATTATGAAAAACACTACTTTCCGCAGCCACAATATTATAATTATACTTTTGAGTGAGCATAATTTTATCAAATTTGCTGTACATTCAACTTCGTCAAATGGGGTCAAGACACTGATCCTTCGTGCAGCTGTGGTGCAGTGCAGACTGTGGCCCACATTGTCGATGTCTATCCACAAACACTACTTGTCTCTATTGGTTCTTCGCCTCACTGGTAATGACGTTTGCAACCGGATGGCACGAACTGCGTGTGTTAGAAGAAGAACTTGTTTATTCAGAGCAGTTATACATGTATAATGCCCCTCCAAGATACCTACAAGAGACTCTTCCAGCACAGCCCAGACGAAAGATAACATTTTCAAGTGTTTGTGGAAACAACATGTGGCGCCCCTGTTAAAACAACACGCACATCTAGAGAGAAGCTATCATAGGTGAATGGACCAACCAGTGAAAAGACATGAGGTTGCATTGTCAAAGAACGTGCAAAAAGAACAATACGTTCATCTGGAGCCGTGGTACGAAGAATTCTGCGGCAAGTCAAACGTGAAATGGAGTAACAAAACTTCCATACATAGGCAGGATCATTCCCAAAGTGGCATCGCCAGGTTCACATCGAAATCTTAAATTCGATGCACTGCGAAACGAGAAGCTAAGATTAAGATAATGGTCAAACTTGGAAATGCACCCAACAAGATTAGCAGCTGTACTTAACACGCGTTTGAGCTGTCAAATGCGCCTCTAAGGCAGACCCGCATAGATGGTACTAGAGTAGTCTATCCTGCTGCTGGTTAAAGCATTGACAAAGGTGATTACCCTCAACTCGCTCAGCAGATATTAAGCAAGCGCGACATACGAGATTGACATGCCGTGAGTTTCTGGTTAAGGACAATTGAAAAATTGCGCATGAAAATAGAGAAAAAAGTGAGGCAAGTCAGCAGCTATTGTCAATAAGTCGATTTTCCTCGGCTGCTGCTGATTATTACCCAGCCACAATACTATTTTTGGATCCATTAAGGCACAGACGATTGGACGACATCAAAGTGCCATACAACAATTTGTTATTGAACCAACTCAATGTCGATGAATATCAGACGATCGCGGCTTCCGTTATGAGATTCCCACTTTGGAAGTTGCATAACCAGATAACAAGTGCTGTTATATTGAAGAGCAATGACAACGGCTATCGGTTGCACTTTTGTTTGCAGGGGTATATTGCTGTAAGTTTGTCCATGTTGTCTACTTCAGGCTTCTTGAAATTGTAGTGAAGTATTACAGCAGCTCCCTGTTCGATGTCTCTGTCTTGAATTGGCTGACTTTGCTTGTATGCCTCACCTCTTAGTGAATATAATTGTGTATAATACTACGAAAAGATAATTATGGAATACCAACGGATGAAGCAAGAAGACCAAAATTCGTCTAGAAGAATCTGTAACATTAAGACTACCGTATGATTTGGAGACCAGTTGGTCAGTTGCGGTGGCGAACAGGAGTGGACTAGATGCATGACATCATGGATGGTTGCGGAGAATTTTACACATTTTATGACATGACAAAATATCTAATAACACAATACTAGAAAGAACAGGAGAATCGGAAATAATTATTAGATATTATCAGAAAGCTAAAACAGACGGCAGTTGATTGAACAACTGGTTCGTATGAACAAAGAGCCAACCAAGATATGATTTGAATCCCTAAGGCAAGTAATGCACCAGTAGTTGACAATTCAATTAAAATTTGTAAAGCTGTGGTTCCTAACATAATAACTAAACTATCTAACCGGACGATCTAAAGAGATTAAATGCGATATATATTCTGTCTTCATTAAGCTCATTGTTACTACAGGGTGTGGCATTTCACCCAAACTTTAAAATCTTATCGGGTGAGTGAGTGACCTTAAAATTTCTCTTTGATTAGCATTCTTTTTAAATTTACAGTTGACACAAATCTTCTTTTCCCTCAACACTTTTCTCTTAGCCTGGATACTGCATTCGCTCACATTAATATTAAAACTTGATATTGAAGGTATAAGTGCTAATGAATATACAACATGAGTGACTCATGTAAACCCGCAAAACTGAAGCGCAGATGCTTTTAAAACCTAAGCGAATATAAGAATAAAATAACACATGGCTAAGCAATTCAAGGTAAATCACCAAATCAGCCAAACTTGTACCACCTGTATAATTTTCAACAAATATCCGCATTAGTTAAAACGGAATGCGCAACGACAAAAATCTACGTGATTGCGCAACTGTTGCTAACATATGAACCACAGTATATATTTATATGTTTTGCCGGCATTTAATTTCATTGACATTTTTTATAATACTAATGTTTCATGTTCATCATCATCATAATCATCATCATCATCATTATCATCATCAACAACAGCAGCATTATTTTTGTAATCATCACATAAAATTATTTAATGATGATCAGTATGAATGAATGATCTCCATTATTTTGTTAGTGTTTAGTCATACTGTAGTTTGTTGGAAACTGCACTGCAATGAAGCAATGGCTGATAATGAAACTTGTATGTTTGAGCATCACATGCAGTTTATTTTAAAATATTAAATCACTATCGTTACCTTTTTTCTCTGCTTTGCTGCATTGCACGGTGAAGAAGAAAATTGGAATTACAAAGAGCCCAACGAAGATTACCATCACGATATAGAGAATTAGCCATCCCCAGTTGCCATCATATGCTGTTGAAACGGCAGGCTAAACAGTTAGCGACGTCGTCATTAGTAACTTAAATGATAACTCACCATGTGATTGATTGACTTCGAGATACCCAAAATATAATACCTAGAAAGAATTGTTGAGTGTATTTACCTGATTGAGATATAAGGTTTAGTATGTCGATTACGTAAATCTGAATGCAGTGTGTTAGAACATGGTATAGAGGCAGACTGTGCTTTTAGTTCATAAGAGTCAATCTTGATTGTAGAGCCGTTAAAGATATCCACAGAAATATTTCCAATAAATCACTGAGCACAGCGTATGATACGTTAAGCTTGCTCAATACATAGGGGCTTACTGTTTTTATGACCCGAATCGTCATCTCCGTTTATGATGTTATCTAAAGTGGATTCAAAACACATCGCTTTCTATAGTAATCATCTCAAGAAACCAATAAGTCAAACCCTGATTTTCAAGAAGATTACTTGAAACTATGTCTGTGCGTTTGGGTTCTTACCATTAGCACTGTCGTCTTTGTTCTGGCACGGTAGCATCTTTACCAAAAATGGATATCGTTTGTTGTAGGCGTCTTTCCGTTTACTTCTGCCGTAATGTGGCGGAAAAACAAGGCCCAAAAGGCAACATGGTCCCAAATATATTGCAGCGACTGTAACAAAAGCCATATCAGACTTAATTCAAGTTGGAGAATAACTCTGATTGTCAGCAAGTGGGACATTCTGCTATGATATTTACCCAAACTTCAGCACTTTTTATAATATAAACTGAATGATACGATAGAACAAGTGTTAGAAAGCACATGGATGCTTGCAGTTAAAGTTCACGTTGACGTATCAGCATAATTTGGGTGAATTACACAGCAGATAATAAAATGAAATGCTGCTAACTACATGACCAACACTGCTAACATTAAAGACCCAGGCCTTAAAGTGAGATTTTTCCAGATCCAAATTTGAACATTGTGCTCAACATTAGGGCAAGTGCCTAAAACAAGATCATAGTGGCAAAGTTATTTAAATTTATGCATGAAATTTTGTTGATACATACACATTCACTTGTTGTTATATGCATAACATGAAACATGGCCATAAAAATATGCAAACATAACAGTGCTACTTTTGTAAATGCCAGGGAACAATATAAAAGGCATGGCTGAAAATTCAATAATGTCTCTAGATTTGTCACAGACAAAGGCTTTATTTCTTCCTTTTCTAGCACACAGGGTACAGGCCCACTGGAAAGTTTTTTCATGTGTACCACTTGATTTGGATCAACAGTACGCTATCTCACAGTACATACTGTAAATGGTGTGCGATCTTAGTCCCCTGTAACTATTGCTGTGTTGGGCCCTGTTGCTGTTGTTACTGTAGTGACTTCCTTGTTGTGTCCGCCTGCAATCTTTATTTTCTTAACCTTACCACTCTTCATATAATAGGTAATTAGTTTAGATTTTTATGTAGTGTCGAGCTTGCATAATCTAGCAAAGCTGCTTTGTATGGTGAGCTGGTTATAATTTTTGCAGGGCCAAATTCGAAGCATCCGTTTATTCTTTCGATCTGCTCAATTTGGTAGTGGTGTAAGGTCATAAAAGCTACATCCAGCAGCCGACGTGCTGCTGTGAATGTCAATGCCATTATGTTCATTAATGGCACCCGGGACTATAATCGGTTTTTATTACGCTCAGAATTGATCAAAGCACCAACATATTGTTTTTCCCGCCTAGCCACAAGCGTTTGCGGTTAGTGGCTTATACTGAAGTCTGTCTCATTAATATTATAAACTTTTGATGGAGGTATTATCCTTCTCCAGTCATCGGCAAATAGTGTTGATTTCAGCACATCATAGAATCCAGGTTTTGTTCTGACTGAATCCAATCGCTCGTTGTATTGATGGCGCTTCATGAACAGCCTGAACCATTTGCGCCCGGCAAATTGTTTCTGTTTATTGAAGCAATTTCTGATAGCATTCTTATCACCGAAATTGAAAACGACATGTCTAAAGTCCATTGCTGTTAAGCCATATAGTTTTCCTTCCATATCCTGCAGCAATGTAGACAATTCGCTTTCTTTTGCCGCTCTAAGAATAGTTCATTCATCCCAGGGTCTTCTCAAACACCCTAACCGTTACGCGCCTTCAGAAGATACCGACGTAGATTTTGACGTGGAACACCGTAAATTGTTGCTGCACATTTCTCCAATTATTGTTTACCCTTACTTCAAGACAAGCCAATCTTATGAACAATTCTGTACAACCACTTTTTTGTGGCCTTTGGCCGATTCCGGCATCTGAAACAAACAGTATTCAGAAAATTGTTAGAAAAAGAGATTAACTACTAAGATACTAGGCTTCAGTAAAATCACACCATTTCGTATTTTAGGAAAAGATAAGAAGCACATAGTTCGTAAAGTCAGCATAGTCTGTGGTTCCATTGTGAGCATGTGATCAGATTTGAATCAATTGTGTACACTCATATTAGGTACGCTATACGGTATGACTTCAAAGCGAGGTTATGTCTAAATATAACGTACAATTCTCTATTGTCGCCCATAGTCATATGCTGAAGTGATTAAAGCTGATAAAAATCACGTTTTTAAGTGTCCAGTTGAGGCAGACGTAATTTATTGAGAAAACGCTAATAATCAAACAATGAGCAAGTTCTTACCTTAATGAACTTTAATGGAGAGAATAAAACAAATTACAAAAGCGTTCAGTTTTCGACTTTCTAAATTCATCAGAGCATGTCAGCTAAAAATAGCACAACTTTCTGAAACAGTATGTTTTGTTCTGTCTTATTTGTCATCGGTGTTCACTGTTAGAAGCATGCTCATCTTAGGGCAATCACCATATTTAAACCTACCACCCTTTGTAAGTAAGTCGAATTTGTCGTGTTTGTTTTACAAATTTCAAACGTAGACACCAATACAGACTGCAATTTGACTCAGCGCCAGAGCAGTAATTGAGCAAGGATTTTGCGATTGACCATTTAATCCGGAGCTTCAAAAGTGTCATAAGCAAGAGAATGTGTTTAGTAACGTTTTCCATAAGACTTATGGAATTCACTCTGTTTAATATATGCAACAGTTCTTTGTTTCGTCGAAGAGAGAATAGACCAGAATATCTGCGCAGTGTTACAGGGCTACAAACCTTATTATAATTATAATTTTCATAGCAAATTTATATAACGTCACTTCAACAGAAACACACCAAAGGCGCTTCTGGGCTGACAGCATGAAACTATGATCAAGACATAATTGTCTTCCAACGCTTGCGTAAACGAGGCAAAGACGTTATTCTTTAATGGCATTCAGGTCTAAGCTAAAGACTCGTCACTCCCAACTTGATTACGCACCGTAGCCTGGCTTCTGGTTTCTTTGCCTATCGATATTCGACTTGGCATCCCAATGGATTACGATTTTTATTGCGATTTCACTTAAATTGACCATCGACTGATACATTGGGCATTATGATAACGATGCTACAGAAGTCTATAGATTAAATTTTGATTAGATTAAGCAAAGAGAAGCTCAGGAGTTCATGTCGCAAATTGACACATTAACTTTTTATCTTTTTCGGCTTCAGTTACAAAACCACAGTTCTGATTCTCAGTAGTAGATTGTTCTTGTGCCGTTGCTCATAACATCTTAAACCACCAATTTATTTTACATTTTTGATTTAACACTGGTTTGCTTACTATGCTTATGCTCGCGATGTCCGAATGTATATCTCCTCCATCAAACTATCAGCTCATCTAAGTTTTTGCTGTCTTCTCAATCTTGACTTGAGACCTACTTATTTCAGCATGCCTCTCTTACCTCATCCTGATCCTGCCTGGACGTTTGTAATCTGTCAGCAATGAGATTAGATTAGATCGATTTACATCATGCATCTTTGCCTTGCATTACAGTATACCGTATTATGTTATATTACATGACAATATATTAAACGAGGATAACGATGTGAAAGTTTTTTAGGAAGTTTTTATATGACAGCAAAGCACTCGGTCTAAATTCATATTATGATTTGAGCATTTATAGGAGAGAAATTTGATTCATTTTAGAGGTAATATGATAAAACTGCAAGAAATTTGTTTATGCACTATACGCCTAGGCTATATTGCTGATAATTCGAAATAACTTTTTCTAGGGGAAGGGCAAGCTTCCCTCTACTTCCCACTCTGGCGCCGGTGATCCGCAACAGAGTCTTCCCCTCTAAAAGTCTCCCCCGGCTGATCTATTTCAAAATGTATTATCCCCCTGGCGAATCTGTTCTAGAATAAATCCTCCCCCCGGAGACCATATTCTAAAACAAAGTCTCCGAGAGTGAGAAATTATTTCATCCCCTTCGAAATAAACTCTCCCCCGGGGAGACTTTATTCCTGTGCTATAGGCAGTCGCATTTCTGTTTAAAACTAGTTTTTTAAAGCTTAAAAATAAAATGCAGTAAAATAAAATATATCACAGTGATAGTGTTTGCAGATTTTAGTTCCTGATCTAGATGTTCACATTCATCTCTTTTTTGGCGCCCTCGTTTCGAAATTGGTACAGTTGGAAACTACGTTACTTCCTGTACATAACGAGCTAGATGTGTACGAATTGCTGTGACATCGTGTGAAGCAGCCAGGTTTTTTGAACCAAGAGCCCATTGGAAAGAAAACGCTGCAGCATACGCTCCACAATTAGACATATTTGGTTGACGCGGACAGAGGATAATTTTGTCTTTTAGATTGCCACTGCTGGTCAGATGCGAGGAGTACAACTGGCGCATCTGACATTTCACGGTATTAGAAATTCCGCCAGTCAGGGAGTCAGCATACAACACGTCATTGCAATGCATGTGGTTAACACCCAGTGATCTGTGACATGAATGATTTGGATTCCTTCCCCAATGATTGGTCGAAATCCACTGTCAATTCTTGACAACATTGTAGTCTGGCTTCACATTTCGTCTCCCATATGTTGACTGATTAGTCGGTTGACAGCATCCATCAGCTTGTTTAACTACAGAAAGTAGATTATATCTGTCAAGCTCGTGCAGATTCAACTCCTTAACCCAAGATGCTGTTGTAGCAGCTGGCGAGTCATCGAACAGAACGAGTTTCTTATAAGTTTCAAAGTTTGCAGTCAGTTTTCTTTTCTTTGAATGTTTTCTCTCCTGTTGATGGCCATTAAGCAAAATGGAGGCTGATCTCTCATCTCTTTTATCTGAATTACGATACTTGATCGGTGTCCTTTCATCAATCCATCTTTCTAGATTAACAGCATTGGCTGCTTGTTTTGTCGTCTTCTGTCCTTGTTTAAAGAATCACAGTGAAGCCAGAGCTAATTGGTATCAGGAAGCCAGTACCAATTAATGGGAAAGAAAATTATTTATAAAAGATTTATTCTGAAGTCAGGGCTATCTGGATTCATGTTATGTAATTAATACTCATTGGCTCTGAAAGAATATTTAATTAGTTACAGTCATTTCCTTTACAGTCTAATTCTTTAAAGTACACAAAGGTCTTTTCTTTATTATGCAAAGAATAGTTAACCCCTCGGCAGCGTTCCAATACCGCCATCGCGCTTACTATCTTAGTGGTGTTATTATATGTTATCTGGGCAAATGCTATAAAGCATTTTTCATATCCAGATGCATGAACACAACATTACAGAAGCCATTTATTTCAATACTGTATATATTAAATCCGATTTAAAATGAACTGAAAATTTGGGCGGTTTTAAAAGGGGGCGAGTTTGTATTGTAGATGGGGGAGATTCCATTTCAATTCCATTTACGGGTAGACACTGTTCCAAAACCGAGTCTCCGGGGGAGACATTATTCCAGCCCGGCGGGACTCTGTTTAGGGGAGACTTTATTTCCTGGCACTGGCGCCAATGTTTTTGACATAGCATGCTGACTGCACTCTAGACATAATAACAAGTCAATGTCATAGACGGCCTACTGCAGAGTAAATATAACCAAAGAAGTTACTGCAATCCTGCTAAAACAGTAAATTGAGAACGTGTGTATGCATATGTATCAAGACACTTAATATATCGCATTTAGGCACTTTTGGAAATGATGCATAGAGTCAAGTGCTACAGTGCGCATATGCACCGAAAGGTTGTTCCAAGAGGAAGTCTAAGACATGAGACGACATGACAAGCTCGAGTTGGTATGCGGAAGTGCGGGAATTGCATATCTCCGCGGTTATTCGTGGTAACTCAGGTTACATAATTGTTGTTAAAATGTTTATAGAAGTGCAATAATAAAGGCATTACGCAAAATGAGTTTTGATAATAACTGAATGTATACAATGTTACTTACTACATGCACAGCTGGTAGAATCGGGATCTGTAACCATACACACATGTTAACTGTTAAAGCAGAGAATGAAATACCAGAATATGTTGAAAATAATCTAAACAGTATGGACTGCTGAATTGCAAGTGTTGAAAAATATGTGCAGAGTAATCATTTAAAATTAAAAACTAATTGTTGACGACTTCTCGCTTCTTGTTTGTGCATATTGACAGCCTTTTTTCACAGAAACCGTAACTTAAGATAGAGCCACAAAAATATAATGCATGCGAATAAAGGACGCAATCTGCCAGCATTTAATGGGTAGACCTAATTGATGTTTCTTTTATTTATTATACAAACCAAGAGTATTAATTTGCATTTTCAGTTTGGAGTAGAAAATACATTGCTTCTGATAATTTCCATTCTTAGTAATCTATTATAAAAACCGTTCATTTTCAAAGAGTGGAGTATAAATTTCCACACCTTTGAACATTAACAATTTCTAATAGGCTTTTTCGAACTGCTTTAATTTTTGCAATACTCTGTTACAGACATAAGCAAATGTTTTCGTTGTATACTCATATCTATCATGGTGCCTCAAAATGAGGTTCAATACAATGGATGTTTGAGGTAGAGTAACTAAAAATAATTACATTACATTTTTTCGCTAATATCTTTTCATAATTTGAAATGCTGTCAAAATGATAATGTTAAATGTTAGAGGCAGTCCAATTTCATTCGAAAATGTAATTCCTTAGATTTTCAGACTTACCATCGTTCTCACGCTCACTAAACCGATAATAACACACTATATGTTAAGAGCACATTAACCAATACACATTTACAGTCGATTTTTTTTCAACCAGTCATAGAGAAATATGCGCTTAGCAACAACAACAATTTCTTCAATTTTTTCTAACGCTTGATTTTGTTTGCTGGCTGATTATGTATTAAAAACGTTTCATTCTGGTGCTATGTAATAGTATTTTGCTATATATACAATAAAATTCCCACTAAACAATGTATATTTTATTAGTTTCTTATAGGACGTATGCGGAAATGCCTTGTGTACATAAGAATATTCTTATTTTCATTCGTAGTTGTTTTTATAAAATGCTATAAACTCGCTATTTGACTTTCTGTGGCATTATGGATGTAATGAAAACTTTCAAACTAAAATCATTACACAGAGTTAAACTTAGTATGACTTCTTATTTTGTGTAAAATGCGCGTATTAATGTTCAGGGTTTTCTTGCTTTCTGGATAAAATGAAGAAATCTGAGTGAAGGCATCCACTACATTGAAAAATTCTCATGGAAACACATACATGTGAAACTGCTGGTGCGAAAGTCGATGAAGTTCCCGGATAGATGACAGTTCTGTCTTTGATTTTCATCTCCACAGTTAGCCTTGTATGTGAATAAAGGTAATACTCATGGGTATTGGTTAATGATTGAAAACTAAATTTAAATATAGTTTTAGGGATTTCTCACATTGCCAGCTAAGCTAGCAAACAACAACAATAGTATATCATTGGCTTAAATCTTTATATAAATATGTATCCTGGTGTATGTTCTCTAACACCAGGTGCATGCTGAGCTTACTTCAATGTCCCAAATTATAATACGTTGTGTAGTTGATCACATAATTCATGCTTACAGAAATATCCGTATTCTCTATTCACAATTGCAAAATTAGAACTACCGAGAACGTCAATATCTTCATCAGTACTAACTTTATTGTTCGATTTATGCAATTATTAAACTTAGGCCTGTACATATTTAACAGCTTCCAACTATAAAGATGTAAACCTGCAATTATAGCGCTTATAATACTCATGCAAAGTGTACCTGTGCATGCCAAATCATAATTATTGTAAATAATTAACAAGAATGCATTCATACCTTATGAGGGTCATATCCAACTTCAAACTATTCAACTCAACCAATAAATGGCTGATATCAATTGTTTCCAGCTATAATCCTAATATTGCGAAAATGGTAAAAATTAAATTAGGGGTAGCAGTAAACGATGATATTGTGTGCTACTTTGAGCCATAGTTACATCTTTCTCAGAGTCGACCTTTGGATTTTGGTACTATTGAAAGGGAATGAAGGCTTTTTAAAAGTATTGTCGCAAATAACACCAGGCAAATCAGTTAAATTGTTTAGTTACACTTTCAAGTTCGTTTCAAGGAAAAAATATTTAAAAAATGAAACTGGCTACCTACAGATGCTTGACAGCTTATGGCTTCTAAACTAATGAACGTGGGCAAAAAAGAATTCATAATTATGTTTACGAAGTAAACAAAAATCCTGAAGCAAAATGTTTTTCATAAAGGCTGTTGAAAAAGCTGAAGGCATTTCTAGAAGCAACCAACATTCCATTTTATGATTGCTTCATTTTACTTAAAAACTGAACCAATCGTTGGTATATGAACATTTTTCACCTTTAGCATATTGCTTACTGGCTGTTGTTGGTGGAGTTTTTGAAGTAGTCGTTGTTGATTCCATCGTGGGAAAAGTAGCTAGAATACATTTTGTTAATGAGGTGAAAATATGTTTCTAGACTTGGATATTTGTGTAAAAGCCATTTGCCCGAGAACTGAAATGATGGCACGGTTAGTTATGCTAGTGCGATTGTCATCAGTATGTTTTATCATATAGACCTAATCACGAAATACAAATTAAAAAGTAACAGACCGTATTGCAAAGTAAAATGTGCTAAAATGATTTCTTGTTGAATTTGGCTGTTGCTGCCTTAGGCAATTAAACTCAGTGTTGACTTCGATACATTAAATGTCACGCAGCTATTGCACTATTGCAGATCATATTTGCTGTGTTATTTGCTCTGATTTTGTGCAGCTTCTGCTTTGTTACATTATCTCAAAAATAGTGCCTGCCAGTGAAGATCGCCATTCGTTTTTTTACAATGAATGAATAGCTTATCC
Organism: Norana najaformis; assembly: GCA_964023275.1. Classification (NCBI taxonomy): domain Eukaryota; kingdom Metazoa; phylum Annelida; class Clitellata; order Crassiclitellata; family Hormogastridae; genus Norana; species Norana najaformis. The sequence continues at coordinate 739,527 of OZ029928.1, forward strand.
TCATGAAATGCACAGCTAAACAAATCTAAAAGCTGTCTTTATTTGGTTTATTGCTGTGTATAAGGCGTTGGCAAGCATAGTGAAGTTAAGCTGGTTCCAAACCAGCTAGTGTTTGGATTGATGGACCTATGGAATACCCCGGCATCCGGACCAACTAGGCACTCTATCATTGCTAAGGTCTGTGCCAACAAAGGTTGATATGGTAAAATGTAATGGGTTTCTGAGTTCTGTTGGTGCTTCATCCAAAAGACATTTAAAACCCAAAACAATCCCTTTAAAAAGCTTTGTTCTTACATTGGCCTTTTCATGCTAAAGTCTATGCAGCAATGGACAAAGAGGCCACAAGAATCCACAGCATTGTCTTTTTAATAGTTGCGCTCAAAATAAGGTTGCACTAAGTATCTGAGCTAAACGCAGTATTCAAATGATCCGCCTAAAATGAAGATAACCATTAATCATTAACCATTAATTATTAATCATGTTTATAAAATAACTAAGTTATAAAAGTGAGAGCTTCTTCAATAAGTGTCATACATGCCTTTCTAAATATATATATGCTTACATACATGACAAACATATTATATATACATACATACACATACATGGTATATACATACACATAAATGCATACATACGCATACAGTACATACATACATACATATTTACATACATACATGCATACATACATACGCACATACATACATACATACATAAATACTTGCTTAAACCCATGCCAAAATAAAGCCGATGATAGAGATGTGTCATTTTGCCAATACACTAATGTAACAACGTTTCTATGTATCAAGACAATAAATTTGGCGCATTTTAAAGTACATTCCAAAAGCGCTGCTCTACTCTAGCCTAATCTAATCTAACCTAATCTAATGTAATCTAAAGACTTCTATAGCGCCGTTATCATAATGGCCAATGCATCAGTCGATGGTCGCTTCAAGTCAAGCTCGCTGTCAAAATCATAATCCGTTGGAGATGCCGGGTCGAATTAAGAGAGGTCAAAGAAACCAGAAACCAGACTACGGTGGGTAAGCAAGTTGAAAGAGATGCGTCTTTAGTTTAGACCTGAATGACATCAGAGAATTGACAGAGCGAACTGAGCTGGGCAGTGACTTCCAAAGCTTTGGACCAGCCACTGAGAATGCCATAGAGCCCTGCACTTTTCAGGTACGGGGTACATCAAGAGGCACAATGTCCAATGTTCTATGGCAATATCTATTGTTACTAGTAGGTGGATTCGCTGCTGAGACAAGTTTATGGACAATGCGACAATGGTGCCTGAATTTTAAGAGATGGAAGGGTAAATGGGAGCGTACCCAACACCGGCTGCATAGCCTCCTGGCAGCGGCAATATCTGAGTTATACCAAGGCTGGGAAGTGCAAGCAGCAACCCACTTTAACTTAGCAGGAATGTGTTTATTCAGAATTTTAGACGAAGTTGAATTTAACTTCATGGCAAGTTCGGTAGCTGTCTATGCTGGGCACAATCACAGAGGTTTCAAGGATGTCAGTTTTGAAGTTTGAACGTTAAGCATTTTTTATTGGCGGTAACTGATGGAAGAGTAAGTGGAAGGTGGCTTATGATGGAAAGAAATCTGAGCAGTAGTGGCATTGTGGTTAGACAAAACTTATTTGGAAGGAGATCAAGTGTATGACCGATGTCATGAGTTGGAAAGAGACTTGCTGCTTAAGATCAAAGCCAGAGGGAAGATCCTGGAAACTTTTTGAAGGAGTAACTGTGTGTATATTGAAGTTATCTGTAATTATAAGTTCAGAGAAAGAAGAGACCAGGATTTCAATGAGTTATTGGAATTCTGTGATAAAGTCAGGAAGTGAAAGAAAGGGCGGACGATAGACATTGACGAAAGTGAAGCGCTGATTTTCAGAGTCCAGGACAAAGATAATAATTCCGAATGACTTTGGGTTGGAATAGGTAAAGAGAAGCGAGCAAGCTTTAGGTGCGATTTATGAAAGAAGGCAACTCCATCGCCCAGTCCATCCGGCCGAGGTTGATTTAGTTTAGAAAAAGAGGGAGGCGTTATGTCCGAGATGAAGGAAAGTGGGTTCGAAGGTTTAAGCCAAGTTTCATTGAAAACGATAATATCCACCGGCTGATCCAAGATGTAAGTTGGAAGATAGGAAGATTTATTCCCGATGGAATGGATGTTTAGGTGGTTAAAATTTATTGTTTCAGTGTCGTTAGAATGAGGCATCAAGCTAACGATCGGCAACTCCGATGAATGAATTTTGGATCCGTATGTATATTTTGAAAAATGAGAGGACGATGAAGAAACTGACCTGGCTACAAAATACATGTAGGTATTTTAGACACGGCCGGTTGGATAACAAAAAGAATAGACGTCAGAAGAATGGTGAAATAAAACGGTCGAGTTACTTCCAACAACGACATAAGGCGATGGCTGCAGAGATTAGTGCGTATGTGTGACAGTGAACAGCAAAATGGGAAACGATAAAGGTAACTGTGATGAAAAAGGTTGATAGCGACATATTAATTTGGAAAAATATAGGAAGGACCGCTTGTGAGAAACCAGATGGCTTTGTTAATGAGCACAAAAGGCAAACGCACAGCGAGTTTTAAAGGCGGAGCTTATGTGGTCTAAAGAAGAAAAGTAAAAGATTTTCAGCTCATAATCACAGCTCAATTGTAGGGTTCCAGATCTTTGTTAGTTTTGGAGCTATGTTTGGTTTCAGCTAGCAGACAATGAGGGGCTCGCTGTACATAACGGAAGTGTAAAATAAACAAATGAGTGAAAATTGCAAAGAACAAGAGGCCGGCCACATTATTTGATAAATTGCAAGTATTAACTGGTCAAGATGAAAAGCACTGTACTTCCTTTTAAAAAATCAAAACTACTGACTGATATCTAGAAATTTATCACTCTAACCCTAACCCTACTGAGTCAGCAGAATTTAAAATTAAAACAAAGCGTCCGACTTCCGTTTCTCTAAACTAAAGCCTAAATGATGTTGAATGTCATTAAGAACAGAAATTTATCAGCAAGCAAACAACGCACAGAAAACTAAGAGTCACCAGTGGAGGACTCATGCGCACACGTGAAGCCCAACCAACGAACTCTTACCCAGATTTGACAGATTACATCATCATGTTCAAAGTCTCTGGACCAAGTTATGTGTCGATTGTGAGAAGCGACAGCAGACAATCAATATACGATTTAATATTTATACACATACATGCATGCATGCATACATACATACATACATACATACATACATACATACATATAAGGATAAATGCTTACATACATATATAAATACATGCATACGCGCATATACACATTTACGTACTCACGTGTATTTCATTCAACCTAAAATTTCCTCGTTTTACAAACAGACGCATTGTAGGCAAGAATTTGAATTCAAATAACGAAAAAACTTGAACTTATGATATTGAGTGCATACGTACCGCAGGTGTATTCGGTAGCGTTCATCGCATTGCTATATGTTTGGTTCCTAATGTGATTGTAAGCGGTGCACTCGTAATGTCCACCAGATGTAATAGATTTGACGGAACCACTAGTTATAGTATAATTGGTCAGATCCAGCCATTCATATTCCGCTGGAGGGTTGGCATCTGCTGTACATGTAAGGTTTTCCGGTTGATAGACACATCCTGGTACTGAAGACGTAATAATTACATCTCCAGGAGGATCTAAAACAAAGAAAAAGCTTCTGAAAATGGCAGATTTTATTACGTGTGTAACGTAAGGTTTGTAATTTGTACCGATTCGTCTGTGTGTCTCCGTTTAAAAATGAGAAAAGTAATTAATACGACAGAAAGCAGAGCGTAAGCTAGTAGAAACAAGCCATTCATAAAAAATCATGTGGTACTTTTTGCGGATTTCTCGTTTATGAAAATGAAGAAATTCGCAATTTAAGTGATCCTGCTCTGAGAAAGACAGATGGAGGTTAAATACGACGACCAAACTGCGTGACGATAAATGCGAGTGACAACTGATCCAGTCAACTGAACTGAGGTAAGCCCGACGAACCTGTGTAGCTGCTGACTTGAGGTTATAATACATAATTCGGTATTGGAGGGGTTAAAGAGTAGCTCGTTGAATATCTTCTAAGCTTATATATCTGCAGTCACAGCTCAGAGCAGTTGGAGAGATTAAAAGATGTGAAACCGTCAAGAGAAATCAAAATCCGAATATCATGAGTACAATCATACTGTACATGCTAATTCAATGAAGGTTCAGCAAGTAGTGCACCAAGCGGCGTAGTATAAATGGCGAAAAAGAGACTGCTAAGTGCCGAGGCTTGTGGTATACGCCAAAGCCCAATACATCCGGTGTTGAGGTAAATTTCTTAATGTGAACAGTCTGTACTTGTAATTTTAATTGTACATTTATATAGCCCTGCTTCAAGAGAAACTAATCAAAGGCGCTCTCTACAGTAAGCAAAGTTATGTTAAATGTCACTAATAACAATATTTCCATCAGTTAAGAAACAACTCGAGCCACCAGACCCATCCGTTACAGAAAGTCATTCGATTGATGGTAGAAACCCTTTCTGGTAAACGGTCTATGCCATTGATTGAGTGCAAAGATGCAAGTAAGAATCACACCTGTGACAGCAGCATCCGGAAACCCAAACCAGTGTTCAAGAGAGAAATATTAGTGTAAAGATTGGCAGTATCAACCGCAGTGGCAGGTCGATAAGGAGAAAGCAGTGACTTTTCCTTTATCTTTAAAAAGCGCAGTACGTGGTCGAGAACAGGAAAGAATGCAGTTTCACTGGAACGATATTTACGACAGACTAAGCAGAGGCGAAGGTGGAACGAGTGAGAAGACATGAAACAATGTGTCTGTCAACAACTCTCCTCTAAAAGACTTTAGGAATTAAGTTTGGAATAAAAATGGCACTATAACGTGATAAATATTCCGGATAAAGTGCTGTCTTCTTAAGAAGTGGTTAGACCAAAGTTGGGAAGAAACCAAGCAACCTTCAGCAAGAGAGAGAGAGGTTGACAACAGAAAGAATGCTTGAACCCAACACATCAAACATTCCTTAAAAAGAGAGGTTGGAAACAAATCCAAAGCACATTGCTTGTTGGGGGCGACATATCGAGCTTGTGAATTTTAGGCTGAATTTCCGATTAGAAGAAGCTAAAGACAAGTGGAGAGGAATTTAGGATGAAAAAGCGATCAAAGAAAGACGTCATTGAAAGAGCTGTCCTGATTTTTCGATTTTTTTTGAGAAAAAGAACTTTATCAGCGAAGGATTATTGGAAGGAGCTTGGTAAGAAATAGCATCTGGCACAGTACAGGATCTTATTTAGAGTGCGCCACAATGAAGTAGGAGAGCTACAATTTTCGGAGAACCGATTACAGAGATATGGGAATTTGGCACGGTTCACAAGTGTTCGGACCATCTGACGTAGTGTTCTGAACTCTGCACGGTCAAACGGTAAGCGGTAGTGCCACCATGACTTTTCGAGGTGACTACGTAGCATCTTAGCAGCAGAATGTCAGAATTATACCATGACCAACACCATCCAAAACCAGACATGCCACTAGCATATATGTAGCTGGCTGAATGACTTTAATCCAGTATGCGTGAAAGGGATTTCGAAATAGGATGGTTGATTTCGTCCCTGCGGTGATATAATGTGCTGGCAGGCAGAAATGTTTATGGGTTTGATGCATTAAACGAATAACCAGGTAAAGTAACAATGCATAGGTCACTGCAGCAAAGATACAAAGGCATTCTAATGGCGACCCAAACCACGCAGTGAATAAGAAGATGGAGCCTAATTATAAATAAGAAAGTCAAGAACTTTCATCTATGAGGGCCGACTTATAAGCTCAGCGAAACTACAAGTGCCAGACCTACAGTGTATATCAGATTTGGAGCTATGTTAGAGAAATGCTAAAGTAGTAGGGGAACTCGTTACGCGGAATGGAAAGCCAAGCGCACAAGCCCGAAGCGGTGATATGGGCTAAGTCCAAACAAATCAAAGTGGTACAGCGAAAATTTAAAATAAAAGCAAGATATCGATCAAATAGACAGCTTATCTTTTGCTTTGCTCACCCATCAGATTTACAAATAATACATTCGCTCACGGTAATCTCTAACTCTTCTTGTGTTCCAAACCAGAAATGTAGTGGGCTTCAGGAATTTCTATGTCGCCGGCCCAAGGCTCTGGATATCGCTGAACGATTCTCTCCTCTGCGCTGGTTTAATGATATAGTTTGTGGCTGTTTCAAATGGTTAACTCAGTTGCCCGTTTTAAGGTCCCAAGGGCCTCACGGATCTTAAATGCATGGCTCTGGCTAATTGATTATGGTTCTGGAGAGTTTCTAAAGCAGCTAACGACCACAGAAGGTCCTCTTGTGTCGACGACTCAAGACATAAATAATCGTATTGCTGGGTCAGGTTTCAAAACGTTACAAGCGACTTCCGGAAAATGTCACGGGGGTAGAGGTTTGTTTCTCGGTCCTCAATAGTTTTTCACCGATGTCGTATTAAAGACTGACGTTTTTCCTGTATAAAATTGCGACCGTAAACGTTGTGACTGAAATGTTAGACATCGCGGAATCGGTGCCGGTTGATGAAAGCATCGAATCTTTCGAATACCGCGAGTATGAATCGCAGAATCCAGCTGCTATCAACAATGGACAAGTAATACAGATCGATATTCAGAATCAAGACGTTTTTACACAACCGCCAAAAGTTATCTTCTTGTGGAAGGTAGACTCGCATCTACTGGAGCGGCTTATGTGGTTGGAACTTTGATTGCACTCATCAATAATGCTATTCCGTACATGTTCTCCCAGATTCGGTACTTGATCAACAACACCGAAATAGAAAATGTGATGTCTCCCGGACAAGCCACAACGATGAGAGGTATGTTGATTTACGGCGACGATTTTTCCAAGGCTGAAGGTTTGAACATGTGTTGGCAAAAAGATACGACTGATGGCTGCATCATTTCCGCTCAAGGAAATCTCGGTTTCGAAGCTCGACGACAGTTGATTATTGCTAGACCAGATCCCATCGGTTCGTTTTCGTTCGTCGTTCCGCTGAGACATTTGTTTGGTTTTTGCGACGACTATCATAAAGTTGTTTACGGAATCAAGCAATCTCTGCTGCTTAGTCGACAAGCCGATGCCGATGCAATTTTTCGAGATCAAGCACCGGTAAATGGGCGAATCGAGCTGTCAAAACTTTCGCGGTTCATGCCACACGTTATTCCAGCATTGAAGTATAAGAGCGCGATGATGAAGCAGATCGAGAATAAAGTCAAAGTTCCAGTGGCATTTCGTGCTATGAAATGCGACAACATTGCAGTACCACAAGCAACGACTTTTTCGTGGAGGTTGAGCGTAAAATCTGGCACCGAAAAGCCGCGTTGGATTTTGGTCGCATTTCAGACCGGTAAAGCCACGAAACAGCAGCAAAATCCCGCATTGTTCGATCACGTTCGTGTCCGCAACATCTACGCCATGCTGAACAGCGATCGATATCCCGTTGTAGACATGAACTTGAACTTTACGCAGCTAAGAACCTCTCGCGCGTATAAACCTCTGCGGAACTTCAAAAAGGAGTTTTATGGTATAGATGCGCGAGAATCTTCATCCCAAGTGATTCCGATCGATTTTCTTGACTTTTTTCCGATTTTCGTTCTAGACGTGCGTAGACAATCCGAGTGTCTAAAATCCTCCGTTCAGGACATCCACATCAAGATGGACTTTGATGCTGCAGTACCAGCCAATACGACGGCCTTTGCAGTCTTGATCAGCGATCGTCTCTTGTACCTCGAATCCGATGGGAGCAAGTTCAATGCCGTTTACTAACAATTACAAACATATCCCCTTTCGATTTATTATGAAAAATGACTTCCGAATATATTCCATTCGGTCTCGCAAAGAGTAGTACTAGCTAAATCCATCAAAGATGGTACTGGGGCTACGATTCGACTGGCTTCAAACCAGCTTCACGGGGAGGATAAACTGGGGCTAACAGAACAACAGATTGCCCATATCCAGAAAAAGAAGGCGAATGCTGCTGGCATTGAATTAAGGTTTACAAAAACACAGCTAAAAATATGACGAAAATGGGCGGTTTTCTTCCGCTGTTGGGTCTCCTCCCGGCAAATCTCGGTGGACTTGGTGCAGCTGGTATATTGGCTGGTGGAGCAGCTGGGGTAGCAAAAGCGGTATATTCTAAACAAGCCAACGAAAACTCGCTGAAGGTCGAAAATTTGAAGATATAGTGCTCAAACTATATAACTAAGTACATTCTTAGTTTTGCTTTTTGTCAAAAACAATGTCGGTCGATGAATTTGGTGGAAGTGGTGTAGGTTCACAAGAAGTAGGACAGTTTAGCATTGCCAGACTCGTCGCAAAACGAGTGATACTATGAGGGGAATTCTCTCGGCTGGTGGATTTCGGCTGGTAAAAGTTGGAACACCTCTGGCAGGTACAGACGCTGCGACAAAAGGTTATGCCGATACTATTGACCGGGATAACCTATAGCTCTCCGGTGGAACAATGTCGGGCAACATCAACATGAACGGTCACAGAGTGACTGGACTCCCTACAGATGTACCAACGTCTGAAAACGACGCAGCGAGTGTAGCACAAGTGATGAAAGTGGTCACAGATGCCGTAACAAAGAGCGATAGAATACCCTCGGAGCCAATAAACGGTACGTAGACGCCCGGGACGCTGTTGTTAAGAAATACGTTGACGATCAGGATGCTACCCTCAAGAGATATGTAGACGAGAAGGCCGTCGCTGCCAGGCAATATGCCGACGAAAAAGATGCTTTCGTCAAAAACTCACACGTTGCCAAGACTGGTGATACCATGTCTGGTGCTCTTATTACGCCTCAAATCGCCATTGGTGTGAAAGTTGGAGGAACCGAGATCGATATAAAACTCGGAGATACTTCTTCCGCGACTGAGCTGAACTATGGCGTACAGATACATAAGGCAGACAATACGGCCTGTTTACAAGCCACATGGTATTCTGAAGGGTTTGCAGTTTACCGTTGTGACGGAAATTCCACAACAAAAATCTGTACTTTTTCAAATTTGAGGTTGACGGGGCTGCAGAACCCCGAAAATGATCAAGACGCGACAACCAAGAGTTATGTTGACAATGTGATTATTAAACAATGATGGGTACATACCACCCTAGAACGGAAATAAATCAAAATCCGGCTTTATAGTATGTGCAAGTTCTTTCTACGACAAAATAAACCAACCGTAAATAGCATTTAACCCACTTGCTGAAAATGAGTGGGTAAGTGCTAACCAGGCTGCTGGAGCTTGGATTCAGATTCAGTGTCCAACAGCTATACGCATTTGGAAAGTCCGCCTCGCCGGTCGTAGATCTAACACAGAACGGATTATGCGGTGGGAACTCGAAGGCTTCAGCGGTAGAAGATTCACGACTATTCTGAGGTCTACCATCACGTTGGGTGAACTGGCGCAGGAGTTTAACGTTACAACAACTTCACCATATAGCCTATACCGGTTAAACGTACTTGCCGCGGAATCACGTAAAATAGGGCTTTCCCACTTCCGAATCTTTACGCGAGTACATCCTTGGAGATGACAATCCACCGCCCCCGATTAAAAAAACACATTTAGTGTTTTATTACCTCTTTTTTATCTCAACGAACGACATGGCAACCGACATGCACTTCAAAATTCGGGCGTACATAAGGCGATATGACTAAATATCACCTAAATTGGACCAATGGGCAGAGCACAATAGGCTATTGGGGCTATGATAACATTACAGCTCCTACAGCTACCTATCTTTTAACCACCGAGGTAACGGCATTCCTGGATTACGAGGACGAGACCATTCACATATGCGACATCTCCACTCTCTCTCATGAGACCATCAGCCCGAATGAGGATACAGCATTTACGTTGACTGCTTTGATGTTCCCATGTGTGAGTACTTTCGATGGTCTACACAAAGTCACAGTAGGCCCTGGCATCTAGAGATTCAGCGTGTCTGGTTATTACCCCCAGAGTGTAATCATTATTAGACCGGAAGGACTAACTAGTAACCGTTTCACAAGCGACACTGTGAATGGAAGTGTTGATTTTAACTGTATATTTCACACGCTGACACGTCGAGACGTTAAAGTCTGGGTGCACTTGAGGAGTAATTTTGCCGCAATTTCACATTTAGAAACGCTCATCCTAGTAGGAAATCTTTAGTCATGTCGCTGTATCCACCTCTCACCGATCCTCTCTTTTCGACTGAGATGACATAGTCCACGTTTCGCCTGCTGAAAATCGGTGAACTCGAAGCTTTCCTGAGATCGGAGATTGAAGCCCGCGACCGTCTTCATAAAAAGTATCGTAGAGCAGCGAATGCGGTCAATGGTACGTCTGCCGCCCTTGCATTTACCAGTTTTGGAATGGGTGTTGGAGGTGCAGCCGTATTGGCAACTGGAGTTGGACTTATACCCGGTCTAATCCTTGAGGGTTTCACTGCGATGGCTAGCCTGCTTGATATAGCTGGTGTTGGTATTTTCTGCAAAAGCGGTAAAAACACGAAGCAGTTCGTGTGCTAGCCAGTAGCAAACTCAACACCATGCACAGTCACATCTCGAAAGCGTTGGAAGACGCTGCAATTAACGACGAGTACAAACTTATCCTTAACGAATTTGAAAAATATCGGACTATGAAAGAAGAAATTCGGCGTAAATCCGTTGATGTGGCTGTGATGGACGAAAAGACAAAAAACGAGCTGATAGAACGTGGTCGAGAGGAAATTCGGGCAGTATTGATGAAAAAACTTGCAGCACCAGGATCACGTTTAGCTTGATTTGTGTTTGTATGATGACGACACCCGATGTTGTTGAACCATCGGCTCCACCGCCATGTGAGTTGAATTTTTAAAAAAACTTTAAACGAGGTTGGGATGAAAAGGTTTTTTTTATTTCTTGGGCGCACGGATCATGTTGAATTCTCGATAAATTTTCTGAAAATAGGTGTGAAACTTTTCGAGGGCGGTGATAAAACGGAAAAAACGCATTTTTTTCTGATATCACATCCTTTTGTGACGGTATTCAATGAGATTTCTTGTCCCGAACGTCTTAAAACCTCGTAAACGGTTGCTACTACCTTTGTTTTTCTCACCGATTGTAAACCTATATTATTTTTTTTCTGCCACTTGAACGATGGCTGTTATCGCGGGACGTAGCATGTCGTCCGTGATCTGTAATTTTGTAAATGTGGTGATGATATGGGCGTCTAAGCTGTTGAGATTACATCTAAATCCATTTTTTTGTCCGCAGCTAAAGAGCGTATAAAATCGTCGCCACGCGCTATTCCATGGTTTTTAAGTTGTGTAAATTCCGCGACTTCTTTTCTTTCGCGTGTAAATTCTTTGCTGATACATACATGCATCAAAAGTGCTGCTAAAATAGACCGTTTCATCTGACGTCGTTTTACGGAAATACGTTGAACTTGATTATATAATGCAGTCGTATTTTCGAGCGCGGTTTTTGGAAATGGTTTCCCACAGCGGTTGCAATAAGCATTATTATAAGACAGTAGTTCTTATATGATATTACAACGCTGTGTTTCTGTATAATCGGTAATATTGGTTCTGTTGAGATCGCACTGGTAGTAATTGTTGTTTGGTCCTACAACTTTTAACCTAAACTTTCCGATGACTTTTTTGAACCAAGATTAATTTCAGAGATTCTGCGACATTTTGGACAGATAAACTCGAGACCGCTAACTTCCATGTTACACATATACTGCGAACACGTTTCCCATTTAGAATCAGTCGACAGTTGTTTCCGCTCTTCTGCTCCGTCTCTCTTTCCAACAACGATAAATTCGTTGCGAAAGTGCCAGACAACAAAAGACCGAATGGATCGTCCATTTTTAAACGCTTAAAAAGGTTTATCTCTTATATTCATCACCTTATCGTTTCTCTAATTGGTTGTACTCAACAAAAATCTTTTTTCTAAAGTTAATTCTGGGGCGTATCGACCCGGCTAAATTCTCGATAAATTTTCTGAAAATGGGTGTGAAAGTTTTTGAGAACGGTGATAAAACGGAAAATCGTATTTTTTTAAATTTTACATCCTTGTGCGGTGGTATCTGTAACCCCCGTGTCTAATACTCTCTTGTCTAGTTCTAGTGACTATAGATTGCAGTCACTTTACATTACACCATGGTACCTACAAGCTTGTTTAGCCAGTAGGTAGATACACATGTTAATTGGGGTTTAGTCTCCTAATATGATAATTATAGGTCAGACTCAAATCAACATGTGATATCTAGCGGAAATTGTAATGATATTACAATAGCTCGTATTTTTCCACTACCATCTTGTATCATAATCTATGATTGAATAAGAATGAACAAAGTCACTCGTTGCAAATCAATCAATATATTATATAGTTCAATATCTTAATTAATTCTTAATTAAGGCCAGCTTCTTATCAAGCCTAAATCTATGATTCTACCCACCCACAAGCTTGGATGGCCATTTTACCACTGTATACTGACTCTTTGATAAAGTCTGAAACAGTTTCACTGTGAGTTGTAGTGAGTTTGCATCGACGTAGAATGGTTAGATTGTCACTGACCACTAGTTGTCTCTGCGCAAACAATCCTATTCACCACGCCGACATACCTTGTAGAACATCGATTAAATGTCTCTCGTAGTAGGTATTCCAAGCGAGTTCCTTGCAGTTCAAGGAATTGAATTCACACGATTCAATCGTAACCGTCCAAAGGAATGGTTCTTTGACGAGATGGAGTTGCACTGTAGAGTCAAAGACGAGGTATCTTTGCTGTCTTTCGACTCACGCCACTAAGTCCGTATCGACGTACTTACATGGACTTAATCCATAACTTTCTGACGTTAGTTTCTCGACGAAAACTTTGTCATTTCACGACGGAAACACAGGTTAATTACCTGTAAAAACATGATCCTTTATATGCTCATCATTTGAGAATGCAGTTCGACTTGACAAGTCCGCAACTGACCACTTATTTCTCGGAGTCACGTTGGATCACAACGAAGACCTTTACTGTCTAAAATTCAGCCGTGAACTAACTACTTCAACGGTTTTCACAGCGAATCTTCCATCGTCATAAGGTTTCCTATTGGCCGAAATTATCGTCTGCCTCTTTCACCAATACCCGTAGCAGTTTCATATTCCTTCTATGAAATCTTCGTCTGCTCATTTGTTTACAAAGGATAAGGAGTCGCCCTGTGTCCCCTCATTGGCTGACGACTTCCAATAGCAACGCGTCGCCATTGGTCGAAAATCCCACAAGTAAAATCACGATTGGCTGGTAATCAAAACATCAGTTTGAAATATCACTCGTAATGACTTTCAAACTATGGCAGATTGCGATTAAAATAATCCATCAACATCCACGTTGATCACCCGTAAAAATTAGTTCAGAAAACCATCCTTTGTTCCCGTATTTAATATATTTTTAGAACCTATGCTGGCCTTGTTATTTTGATGAGTTTGAACGTCCTAAGCCGGCCAAGTATTTTAAGTGAGTAATTACGATAGTCAACACAAACGCTTATTCTAATATATGCATAACTATGTCAATAATACGCACAGTTCATACAATAGTAAAACCAATTGAAATTGATAAACATAGCGAGAATATATATATATAGATTCAGTCTACAGTATCTAACGAGATTTCTTGTCCCGAAAGTCTTAAAACTTCATAAACAGTTGCTACTACCTTTTTGTCTCATACACTGTATACCTATATTATGTTCTTCTGCCGCATGAACGATGGCTGTTATCGCGGGACGCAGCGTGTCGTCCGTGATCTGTAATTTAGCAAATGTGTTATTAATATGAGCATCTACGGTGTTATTCTCATCACGCCGCCGTTTCACAAATCGTTTTTTTCAGCTCGTTGAGGACCTTCTTATAGTCTAAGCTCTTTTATTCATCACCCAACCATTTCTCAAAATAGCTGTTAACCTCGTCGAGGACCTTCTAATAGCACCTGCTATTGCGTCTCTCAATATTGTACAGTTTTTGCGCCGCTTGTGTACCACCACATGGTTGACATAACCGAGTCATGGACTGTGTGCCTATACCGCAACCGCGGCATGGTACGGTTAGGTTGGACCCGCGTCTAAGATGGGCTCTGTGCTGTCCACAGTACTCGTTCACGCATTGTTTGCCACACGTTCTCGTTTCTCCAACCAAGAGCCATGTGCACTGATTTTTTGCGTATTTATCTCTTCCAGCCATTCTGGAGGTAAGATATGTATTCAATAAATACAAGCTATGTAATTATCTAAATGAAACGTAGCACCAGTTGAAAATAAAACAAAACGTATTTTTTAAAAAGAAATTATATTAACCGCTGACTCAGCACTGAGTCACCTCATGTGACGATCACGCGACGATCGCGTGGCCCCACTCAAACCGGCGGTGTGCGATGAGTCATCGGTGCTGGGGTCGTCGATGACTCGTCGTTGGTTTGATATTGTGACTCGACCGGTAAAAAATGCTGACGCGGCGTTGGTTGATGATTCATCATCGGTTTGATCACGCGACTGCGCTCTAACCGGCCGGTTAAAAATACTGACGCAGCATTGCGAGTAGATGTAAAAGGCCGCTGTTTGAGCACAGTTTGCACTTAAATGACCCCGGCTGGGTTTGAGCGCAGTCGATGAGTCGTCGCCGGCTGCGCTCAAACCGGCCGGGATCATTTAAGTGCAAAATGTGCTCAAACCGGCCTTTTACATCTACTATATACAAGGTATTTACAGCACTTCAGAGTCATATGAATCGTTAGGCCTAATAACTTCGCGTGACCCTGTTTACGAGATGCATAATACCTTGTATATATTTATTAATATTCATATGCGGACAAATCACAACTCGTTACTTCTTGTTATTTTTGGACGTTTCAATTCATGGAACCCATGTGTTGTGAAAGGCATAAGATTCCAGAAGAGAACGCCGACCCTCAATAGCACCGTTGCCACCAAAACCTTTTAGAAGATCTGCGGTCGCTTATGATCCCCTGTCGACGTAAACGCCCGTTATAAGAATCTTGTGTTCAGTACACTCTGAGAAAGATATATTGGAATCAAATATGACGCCCAAACTGTGCGATGAAAAGTGCGAGTGACAACTGATCCAGTCAACCGAATCGAGGTAAGCCAGTCGAACTTGTGCAGCCGCTGACTTGAATTTATATTAGATAATAATTCAGTTTCGGAGAGGTTAAAGAGAAACTCATTGAAAATCATCCAAGCCTGATTATCCGCAACCATAAGTGAGAGAAGTTGAAGGGATGAAAAAGACATGAAACAGTCAAAAGAAATCAGAACCTGAATATTATCAGCATATACTGTACAGTGTACATGGTAATTCAGAGAAGGTTCAGCGAGTAATGCACCGAGCAGCGTAGTATGAATGGTGAAAAAGAAACTACAACGTACCGAGTCCTTTATAGAGTTGACAAATGACAGTATGCATGTTCAGAGTTCACGGACCTAGCAGCGTCCAGCACGTAGAAGGACATCGTGCGATAGCGTCCACAGTACACGTCCACACCACAGTCTGACGCCGTCCCTCGTAGGTGACAGAAGACGCAGCTTCCGGACTTTACTCGCGCTACTAGACCCATCTGTTACAGCCATTCGATTGATGGTAGAATCTGACGTAGTGTTCTGAACTCGGCAAGGTCAAATGGTAATGCTACCAATATTTTTCGAGGTGGCTGCGTAGCCTTTTAGCAGCAGCAATGTCAGAATTATACCATGGTTGTGAAGTGCGTGCCACACACTAACGTAATCTTTACTAGGAATGTGCATGTCTAGTTGTGGGATTTGATTGATTGCTGCTGTATGGGGGGGTTCGGATTCTACCTGAACCGAAGAGGACCCCAAGGCAGAGGCATTGATGTCAGATTTAACGGCTGAAACGTCTATTTTTTATCGAGACTCGGAAGATGATAAAAGAATAAATGAGTAGTGGCTTTGATGGAAGAATTTAGCAGTAAGAGCTGTACGATCTCATAGATATGTTTTAAAAGAGATTTTTAACACTGGAAGAGGAGTAACCGGTTATTATTGTAATTGTAATTTGAGATTTATAAAGCGCCTCTTAGAGGATAAGCTCAACAGAGGTGCTTCCGATCCGAAAAAGTAAAATCACTGTTAAAGAGTACAGTCTTCAGGCGCCTACGGAACACTGAGAGGGGGAGAGAAAGGAGCTCAAGTCGAAATTCTCGAGGGAGACGATTCCAGCAAGTGGGACCAACGTAAGCGAAGCTTTTGGACTGGGCAGTAGCGGTGCGCATTCGAGGGACAAACAGGAGATCTTGAGTGGCCGAGCGAAGGTTGCTACGGCCCGGCAACGAGGAGACCAAAGTGCAGAAGTCAATGAGATAAAGGGGAGCAGAGCCAAGAACACAATTTCGCATGTGGGAGAGGATCTTAAAGTGGACACGCTGCTGGACGGGAAGCCAGTGAAGTGTCACGAATATAAGACGAGATGTGGCCATATTTCGGAATGCCCCCAATGAGAAAAGCAGCAGAGTTAAGCACAGATTGCAGCTTAGCAATGTTGGCTAGCGATAGGCCGGTAAAGATTGCGTTACCAAAGTCAACCCTAGTGCAAATGATGGCATGGACAAGAATGGAGGTAGCATGGAAGGAAAGAGTACGGCGAATGGTGCGGAGCTGACGAAGATAGTAAAAACAAGAGCGAGAGACGGTGTTAACATGAGCAGACAGGGTAAGCTCCTGATCCAACACAACCCCGAGATCCCGGACCGTAGCAAAGAAGGATATATCCGGAAATCTCTGGCGCAATAAGGAGAGATCAATCTTGGCGAGCTGTAAGCGGCTAACAAGCCAGATGAACTGGGTTTTGTTACAGTTCAAACGGAGGCGATTAGAGGACATTCTTAGGTCAAGGACAGAGGTGGCATCGAGAATTCTCTGGACAAGGGCAGGGACCACCTTCGCCGGACCATGGGCATAAGCCTGGGTGTCGTCTGCATACTGAAGGACGGCAACACTCAGTGGGAGGAGGGTCCGAGCTAGATCAGAGGTACATAAATATAAAGGAGAGGAGCTAGGACGGAATCCTGGGAGACCAAAGAAGACGGGGGACCAGAAGGACCGTGAGGGGCCAAAAACAACAGATTGAAGGCGGTCTGACAGGAATGACTGAAACCAGTTGAGGGCAGAACCAGTGATGCCAAAGGAAATCTCCAAACACTCCAATAAGTTGGAGTGATCAACGGTATCAAAAGCAGCAGTTACATCGAAAAGGGCCAGAAGGGTGACCTACCTGCAATCAATAGCCCCAAATACGTCAGCAAGAAGGCGAGTCATAAGCGATTCGGTAGAATGGTATTTCCTGAACCAAGACTGAAGTGGAGGCATAAGAGAGTTAGTGTCGAGGTAGTGAGATAGCTGACAAGAGACGGACCTTTCAAGGAGCTTGGAGAGAAAGGACAAGTTAGAAATGGGACGGTAATTAGAGGGGGCACTAGGGTCAAGGCCCTGGCGCTTCAAAGAGGGAAAATCTACTGCACGCTTGTGGGAGGGCGGGATTGAGCCCTCAGCCAAAGAAGAATTACATAATAAATGAAAAAATGAATAAGGTCATCAATAAATTCCTTAATTAAAAATGGAGGCAGCGTGTCCAGTTCACAGGACTTGGCAGGATTAGCTGACGGACATCATCCAGAGATATAGGGCTCCAAGTATGGAGCCTGGAAGACGTGGGAGGGAAAGAGGGCGAAGGCGAGCCCTCAGTAGACCGACGAACAGTCAATCTTATCCCTCATGTAGTTAAGATAGGCCGTGGCGGTGAACTGAGGCTGAGCTGAAACCCGGAGGCGGTGGAGCGACCAAGGACAGCAGAGAGCGAGCGCCAAAGTCGACGCGGATTGCTCTTCTCTCGATCGATCAGCGACTCCCAGTAGGCCGCCTCCTTGACTCGGAACTCCCGATGCATTGAGCGGAGGTTATGAAGCCACTCTAGACGGTCAGCTGGGTCATGAGTTCGCCGGTATCTTCGCTCAAGACGCCTGACGTTACGACATTACCGCAGGCCCGATCGAACCAGGGTGCCAGTGGCCTTCGACGAGCCCACAACGTACGCAGCGGGAGAAGGCGATCGATGAGTAGGCGAATGGAGGAGTCGTAGAGATCGAAGAGTTCAACCGTAGTACAGGCGGCCAAGGATGAAAGGTCGCCGCACAGGGGAGTGTTGATCACAATATCACGGAAGAGATCACGGTCCAGATTATTCCAGCCGCGGACGGATCGAAGTGCGTAAGACGGCTGGACAGAGAGGAAGGGGATCTTGAAGAGAAGAAGACTGTGATCAGACAGAGTCGGCGGATCGATTGTGAGGTCCTAGATGTTGCAGTCGTCACGAGTGATGACGACGTCAAGCCAGCCACCCAATACGTGGGTGGGTTCAGCAACATGTTGAGTGAAGCCGAATTGGTAGAGTAGGTCATTGAAGCGAACGAACTCCGGAAGATCAGGGTTTTCGAGATGGATGTTGATGTCGCCGGTGATGATGAACTGGGAATTGAAGGTGGCGAAGGTCTCAAGGGGCACGGAGAATTCGGAGAAGAAGATGGAGGAGAGAGGCGCAGAGCCCGGACGATACAGGGCAAGTACCGTGACTGGTCCACGAATCGACGCGCAGGAAAGGCATAAGGCTTCGAAGGAGGAGACAGGAAGAGGGAGAGGAATCGTTTTAATGGAGAGGTGATCACGATGGTAGACGACGATACCACCGTGGTTCTGAGCGAGAGGGTCAGACTGAGGGTCGACCGGACGAGGAGCGTCGAGGAAACAATAGCCCGGAGGAGCAGCACGACGGACAGCGACGTCCGAGGAAGAGGAATGCCAGGATTCCGTTACGACGAGGAGATCCAGGGCTTGATGAGAGATCGAGTTTGCTACCTGTGAAAACTTGTTACCCAGCGATCGTGCGTTGAGAATGCCGAACCTGAGGCCGCCATCGCCATGTGTCCCCGTAGGTGTTGAGGAGACTGAGGACCGAGGAGGATCAGTAGGCGGAGGAGAAGATTGACGATGAGTAGACAGCAGCACAGTCCTAACGCGAGCCGGTGGCCACCGTTATTCATAGATCGACTGTATGGCCCATGTCATGAATTGGAAAGGAAATAAGTTGCTTGAGGTCAAAGGTTCAGAGAAAGTCCTTACATTTTAGTGAATCGTTGTCTGAAGTATCAAAATGTATATTGCAATCGCCAGTTATGAGTTTTGAATAAAGGTGATCTAACACTTGAGCAAACATTTACATTCTGTCAAAAAGCCAGAGAGGCAAAGTGTGGAGGTCGATAAATGGGTTAGCCGCCTAATACAAGAGTTCAATGTTGCGGTAAGAGATTCACAATACTTTTGTAAGCGGGAAAGGAAGGTGGAAACAAGACAGTTTAATAAACATTATAGGAAAGGATACTCCTCTAACTCGACCCTCCAGGGGATCACTAAGGAGAGAAAAGTACAAAGGCATTATATACGAGATAAAGGAAGGTGTGTAAGAAAACAAAGGGAGCCAGAATTCTGTTTTAAAGCAAGAATATTGATGGAATGATCACATGTATGTTTAGGAGTGATGTGCATTTGTTGTGGATAAAGGGAATGTTTAGGTGACAGAATTAAAACGGTTTAAGACAACCATGATTCAATTCCATGTCACAAGACAGAAGAAGCAGGAGACAAGCAAGAACCAGATGAGGACGTAGTATAGTGTAAAGCATGACCGACACCATCCAAATCCAGACATGACGCTAGCATATACATAGCTGGCTGAATGAGTTAAATCCTGTATGCGTGAAAAGGACTTCGAAATAGGATGCTTGAGACATAATGTGCTGGCTGGCTGAAATGTTTATGGGTTCAGTGAAAAAAAATATAAAAAATGAAACTGGCTAACTACAGATGCTTTATTGTAGAGTTGCAATGTATAGGACAATTCAGTTAGGATACAAAAACATTCTAATGGCGACCCAAACCACGCAGTGAGTAAGAAGACGGAGCCTAATTATAAATAAGGAAGTCAAGAACTGTCATCTGTGAAGGCCGACTTGTACATAAGCTCAGAGAAACTACAAAATGCCAGTCCTATAGGACCTATTAGATTCGAAGCAATGTTAGAGAAATGCTAAAGAAGTGGAAAACTCGTTACGCGGAATGAAAGCCAAGCGCACAAGCCTGAAGCGGTGAGATTGGCCAAGTCAAAACAAATCCAAGTGCCTAGCGAAAATTTAAAATAAAGCAAGATATCGATCAAATAGGCAGCTTATCTTTTGTCTTTGTTCAACCATCAAATTCACAAATAATGCATTCGTTCAATGGAATCTCGAACTCTTATTGTGCTGCGAACCAGACCTGTACCGGGCTCCGGACTTTCTGTGACGCCGATGTCACGAAATAAAGTCTCCCCAAACACAGTCTCCCCGGGCTGGAATTACGTCTTCTCTGAGACTGTTTCGGAACAAAGTCTCCCCATTGAAATGGAATCTCCCCCATCTACAATACAAACTCACCCCGATTTAAAAGCCCCCCCCCAATTTTCGGTTCATTTCAAATTGAATTTAATATATACAATATTGAAATAAATGGCTTCTGTAATGTTGTGTTCATTCATCTGGATATGAAAAATGCTTTATAGTATTTGCCCAGTTAACATACAATAACATCACTAGGATATTGAACGCGCTGGCGGTATTGGAACGCTGCCGAGAGGTTAAGTACATCTTTGCATAATAAATAACAGGCCTTAGTTTACTATGAAGAATTAGACTGTAAAGGAAATGACTGTAACTAATTAACTTCTTTCAAATCCAATGCATATTAATTAAATAATCCCTTTTTTAAATAATCCCTTTTCCCATCCATTGGTACTGGCTTCCTGATACCAGTTAGTTCTGGCTTCACTGTGATTCTTTAAACAAGGAGAGAAGATGATAAAGCAAGCAGCCAATGCTGCTTATCTTAAAGATGGTTTGAAGAAAGGACACAGAGTAAGTCTCGTAATTCAGACAAAATAGATCACAGATCACCTTGCGTTTTGCTTAATGGCCATCAGCAGGAGAGAAAACCCTGCATTTAACGATACATAGGTGTGGCGTCTAGCGGGCGTGTTGCACCGATAGTCGCTGGTGTGTGTTTCAGCCAGCTGCTATTAGCGCTTTTGCGGTACATTAAGTTTCATTAACTAGCGCTTTATAAATCTTCTTATAATAATAATAATAATAATAATAATAATAATAATAATAATAATAATAAAGAAAAGAAATTAACCACAAACTTTTAAACCTATTAGAAACTCGTTCTGTTCGATGATTCGCTACCTGCTACAACAACATGTGGGTTAAGAAGTTGAATTTGCACAAGCTTGACCGATACAATCTACTTTCTGGAGAGTGGTTAAACGACAAGCATCAGCTGTCAACCGACTTATCAGTCGACATTTGGGTGACTAAATGGGACGCCATACTATATTGTTGTCCTAGGTTGACAGTAGATTTCGACCAATTTTTGGGGAAGGAATACAAATCATGACACAGATCACTGGGTTTTAACAGCATGCATCGCCAATGACGTGTTGTCTGCTGGTGGAACTTCTAAAAACGTGAAACGTCAGATACGCCAGTTGTACTCCTCGCATCTGACTAGCAGTGGCAATCTCAAACTAAAAATTATCCTATGTCAACGTCAACCAAATATGTCTGATTGTGGAGTGTATGCTGTAAGATTTTCTTTCCAATGGGCTCTTAGATTGAAAAGCCTGGTTGCTTAATAAGATGTCACAGCAGCGCTTACATGTCTATCTCGTTGCCTTTACATATCTATCTCGTTGCCTTGAGAAACTTACATGTCTAATAATTTCTACCTCCCGGAGACTTTGTTTTAGAATATAGTCTGCGGGGAGTATTTATTCTAGAACAGATTCGCCGGGGTAGAATCTGTTCCGAAGTAAATCCGCTGGGGAGACTTCTAGAGTGGGAGACTCCGTTACGGATCACCGGCTCTAAGCATAACCTAGAGTAAGCGAATACGTGTACTCCTGCATTTAATGGGCAAAGCTGTATACGACATCTTCGAAAGATTGGCTGTGGAAGCAGTACCGGACGATGCAAATCCAGGTGAGAATAACATATATGTGTTGATGAAACGTGCACTTGACAAACATACAAGTCCAAAGATAAACGTTGAATTGGTAATATATGACTTAAGCTTAGCCCAACAAAATAGTGATTAAACCACGGACGCTTATCGTGCAAAGCTTCGTTTACTTTCCAAATACTGTAACTATCCGAACGTAGATGTAGAGATAAAATCTCATATAACTCAAACGTACACTTCAACTAAGCTGCGAACACGTGCTCTAGCAGACTCAAAAATGACGCGAAAAGTTTTGTTAGACAGCCCGCGCAATGAAGAGATCTGAACGACAGGTGGAAGTCATTGAACGGGTTTCAGTGAGCGATATACTGATAACCATACCGCCGCTCGAGAGGTCAATCAACCAAGACAACCAGCATGTCAGCACAAGGTCAAGAATCATCTGAGAAGTGCTGAACAGGTATGTCGTAATTGCAGTCTTCAATATCCACATACTGGTGGAAAAGTGCAGTGCCCAGCATGAGGAAAGCCTGCTTTGCTTGCAACAAGCGAAACCATTTCCAGAGAAATATCGTAACACCACTAAGTTTCAACGATCTATAACACAGTAAACGAAGCAGTGGCCAGAACATGACCAGAGCGACACAACAAGTCCATCAAATACACAAGAAAATGAAGGAACATTTGAGCGATGAGAAAACAAAGGATAAGTATGCATTTTTTCTTGAAGAAAAGAGAAAGATGAAACAACCATATGCTCGCGTTCTTATTAATGGTTTTATAATTGAAATGATGATCAATACAGGTGCCAGTGTGAACTTCATAAATGAAAATTCGTTCCAAATGTTCCCTGATCCTCCGAATCTCAGTCTGTAGCAGACTAGAATACACTCATACGAATCTAAATCACTAATAGAGATTATAGGTACTTTTGAAACTCAAGTGAGGCATAAAAGAAACGTCGCAGATGCCGGGTTTCATGTTGCCAGAGGAACAAAGGATAACTGTTGAGTTTCGCGACTGCATCAGAATTAGGATTGAATAAAATCAACCTCAACGCCATGGAACTAATGGAACCAATAACGACTGAGTCGCTGACAAACTCCAGCTTGTTGATGAAATAGGCAAGCTGTATAACTGCAAAGGTAGCGTTCCATTTACGTAACAACGTGAAAGACGAGTTGAATCTTCTTCTTAAGTGAGACATCAGTGAACGAGTCTATGTACCAACGCCGTAGATGTCGCCCATTGTGCCCGGGCAAATGCAGTTGCGGCTTATTGTGATCCAAATAAGAGGTCATACGTCACGGTTGATGCGACCCCTATTGGTCTTAGTGCTATTTTTGCCCAACAAGATGATCAAGGTAACATGCGAGTAGTCGCATAATTATGTTAACAGATCTTTGGCTGATGTTGAGATGCGTTACTCTCACACAGAACGTGAAGCATCGGCATGCGTCTGGGGATGCCAGCATCTAAACAGATATTTGTGTGGCTGTTCTTTCGAAGTGTAGCAGACTATAATTATTCTGTTACTTCCAGAATTCGAGTCCACAAATCTGGAAAAAATAACGCTGCTGACTATTTGCGGCGACACCCGACGACCGATCGGGGAACCAAAGACGACAGATCACAAAAGATCTCTGAGGAATACATTAATTTTATTATTTACATCGTTATTCCTAAAGCTTTGACATTAGAACAGATTGAGGAAGCAAGCATGTTTGATCGGATTCTACAGAAGGCTTCTGCATGAATTAAATCTAACAAATGGAGTGAGGCAGGTAAGTCGACAAGTTTTCGGCATTCTACCATGTCAGATATGAACTATGCTTATCAAATGCGAAGGTGTTGTTGAGAGGTCCTCGAATTGTGGTACCGGAGAGTCTACAATAAGAAATTGTTAGATTTGCACATGATGGTCCTCAAGGCATAACAAAGACAAAGAAGCTTCTCAGATAGAAAGTTGGTTTCCTCTACTAGATAAAGCGGCGAAAGACGCAATCGGAAAATGCCTATCCTGCCTATAGCGTATAGGTCAACAACACACAGCACCACACTAGAAACGTTCTTGGAACCTTTGCAATAAGTCCCTGGCAGAAGCTTGTCAGCTGATGTCTGCGGCCCACTATTAGCGGAGAATACCTACGTGTTATTTTGGACAAGATATCCAGTCGTTGATATAATCACATACTACGTCGGCCAACGCAGTGATTCCAGCATTTGATCAATTTTTCTCATTGTTCGGAATACCGATGACAGTAAAAGTGACAGTGGTCCTCCATTCAGCAGTGACCAGTTCCGAAAGTTTGCTCAGTATTTTGGTTTTATTCATCGAGGCATCGCTCCTTATTGGCCGACAACAAACAGTGAGGTGGAGATTTATGCGCATTCTAAAGAAATCACTTCCGATCGCACTTATTTAGAATAAGAATTGGAAACAAGAAATGTACACTTCTCTGCAAGCGTATAGGTCAACAACACACAGCACCACAGAAAGATGGCCAGCAGAAGTTTTTCTCAGGTATCCAGGTATTCAGATGTTGCATTCCTATGATAACGAAATGAACTCTTCCAGACAAGAGTTAGGAACATGCGTCTGAATAGGCGACCTCCAGAAAGATTCACACCGGACTAAATGATTGTTGTTCTTATATGAACTTCTATAGTTTAATCTGTTATTTATTGACACTACAGAAGTTTGCTTCTAAACAAGAGGAGGATTTAATAATGGAACATTTGAGATTAGGGGATGGGCTACGAAAGAGGGAACCAATAGGGCTAGGGAGTTAAATGGTAGTCTTTAGCAGGAGAGCATAACAAACAGTCGGTTGTTATGGTATAAAAGGAGAAACACAACAGATGTCTGGCGCATTAAAAATAACGGCGCTATAGAAGTTCTAAGGTTAGATTAGATTATATGATAAGTGGGAGTGTTTTTGTTCTAAGTACTTTTTGAGCCAGATAATATAACATGTTATAACAGCGCTACGGACACAAACAATGCTTCAAAAACAAAGTTAAGAACATAAAGTGCAAATGTGTTCGTAAATATTGTAAATGAAGTTTAAGTTATAGTTATACAAAACGCTGAGTTCAGAATCACAAGCAGAATGTCATTAACGCTGACGAACTATTCTTCTACGTTGAACTCTCGTTAATGTTCATCTAAGTCTACTGAGTATTTGGAATACATGTTGTATGCTTTATATAATTGTGGTAGACTTGTTAGACCCAAGACTCCGACTCGAGTCACATCTTATACAATCGGACTGGAATCTACTTTATCGTGACTCGGATTAGGGAATGATGGTTCGGTATTTGGACTAGATAATGACTTTGAAATTTGGGACTATCGAGCATAGAATTCAGATTTTAGAGTTTACTGCTTGCAGTCATTTTGATTTAATGACCTGAGGTTGAGCATCTGATAGAAGCTTTTTTGAACTTTGTAAATAGAGGAATATTCAAACCTCCAACCAATTGCATGCCCAGTCTACTGTTTTTATTGATTAAAAGGGAAGCTTGTGAAAATCGGTACACTAACATTCATTCTATCGACGAATTCCTTGAAATTTCAACTTGATCTTCGAATATTATCATTCGCCATTTTTACCTTAACGTTCAGACAAGAAACGCGAATATACTTTTCCGATTTTCCTCGTTTTTTGACTCGCAACAGCTCAATCACGAAAACAATCTCTATTGCCAACATAAAACCTCTATATGT
This sequence comes from Norana najaformis, assembly GCA_964023275.1. NCBI lineage: Eukaryota > Metazoa > Annelida > Clitellata > Crassiclitellata > Hormogastridae > Norana > Norana najaformis. The sequence goes on from OZ029928.1 coordinate 765,438, forward strand.
CGCTACACGAAAACTTGTTAGGGAAGATATCTGGGTAGAAGGCTGGCGCACGTGTCTGGGAGGATGAGTTCCAAAACTATACAGGGATACTTCTTCGTGGAATGCTATTAAAGGAAAGACATTACGATGCATTACGGAATGTTACTTGGCTCTTTAACAAAACTTGAGTTGTGAAATGAAGACTAGAGATGCTAAAGTAGAGTAGGACTACTAAACTATGCCGTTTAATAAAAAGAGTTTCTAGACCTATATGTAACTAAGTACGAATCTATAAATTGCTATCGCTATCTACGTTCATCATCATGATCATCATCATGATCATCATCATGATCATCATCATGATCATCATCATCATCATCATCATCATCATCATCATCATCATCATCATCATCATCATCATCATCATCATCATCATCATCATCATCATCATCATCATCATCATCATGATCCATGGGCCGAGAGCCTGTAGGTGTCCACTGCATGCATTATCACTTGTCTCCACAGTTCCCGATCTTGCGCTGTTCTTATCAAGGCGTGTGTAGCGACTCCCCTCCCACCGTGTCCTCAGCTCTGTGCTCTTACTCGCTCACTTCAATTTGTTCAGTGGAGCGTGCAAGTCTTGCTTACACCAATCCCTTATATCATCTGTCCACTCCCTACTGGGTCTTCCTCGTCTCCCATTTCAGTCCATAATTCCCATCATCACGCTTTTTATTTTTCTACTGTCATCCATCCTGCATATTTGTCCAAACAAGCGTAATTTCCTTCTCATTATTACTTGTAATAATAGATCTTCTTTTATGCTCAGTCTTCTTCGGACCTCCGTATTTTTTACCTTCATTGTCCAATTCAGATGTAATATTCGTCTATAGCAGTACATTTCAAATGCTAATATCTTATCTTTATCCGTCTTTTTGATTGTCCATGCCTCATATGCATACAGAGCCGTGCTAAACACACATGTTTTCAAGACGTTTAGTTTGGTCTTGTGACTGATTTTCCTGCTTTTCCAGATGTTATTTAGCCCTGCCATAAATCCCTTTGCCTTTGCTATTCTTGCCTTGATGTCTTTTGCATCATTATTCCATGTCATGAGACTCCCTAAGTACACAAACTCCTTTACATTTTCAATCACCTCATCTTGCACTTTAATTTCCATGTCTATTGTCTCCTTGCCAAATACCATTGTTTTCGTTTTATCCACATTTATTTTTAGTCCAGCACGTTAGGCAAGCAGGTTCAGTCCACATACATTTTCCTGCAGCCTGTCACAGCTGTTCTGCAACAGGTCAATGTCATCTGCAAATCGTAGGTTATTAGTGAGTTCTCCCTGCACTGAGATTCCAGTTCCATTATCTTGTATGTCCTGCATGACTCTTTCCAAGTAAGTAATAAATATACTAGGTGAAATTGGATCTCCCTGCCTTGTCCCTATTGTAGTTGCAAACCATCTTCCTAGTTCCCGTCCCACTGCAGATTTTGATCTCTCTCCAATGTTCTGTAGAATCTGTATCAGTCTGTCGCCTACTCCATATGATTTCAGTACTGCCCATGTAACATCGTGCTTGATGGAGTCGAATGCCTTTTGGAAGTCCACAAAACAGTTGTTTACAAGCCTGTTTTTTCGTTTGGCTTTTTCGGCAATCGTAACATCAGAATTTTTTGGACTGTACTTCTATCCTTTCTAAACCCTGCTTGTTCATCTGACATATGTTCTTCAGTTTTTGCCTTCAAACGTCTCAACAGGATTGTCATAAGCACTTTCCCCATGTGGTTTATTAGTGCAATAGTTCTATAATTCTTACACAAAGTTAGGTCTCCTTTCTTTGGTATTGTTACAAGTACTGACTTTGTCCATTCCTCCGGTATTCTTCCTTCTTGCCACAACTGCTTACATATATTGTATATTTCTTGTATCAAATCCTGCCCTCCAGCTTTTATCATTTCTCCTGTTATTCCATCTGTTCCAGGGCTTTTATTGTTCTTCCGCGGTTAATCGCCCATTCTACCTCTTCATATAGGATGTTATCATTCTCATCATCTTCAGCTGGTGGCGTCATACCTTGTAATTCTTCGATTAGCTCTTTGTTCTTTTGCTCCTTCACACTGTATAGCTCGCTGCAGTACTCCGTCCATCGTTCTCTAATCTTTTCCTTGTCCATCAGAATATTTCCCTGTTTGTCCCTAATTGCTGTCTGTTTTGGTTGCCACTTTCCGTTTATACTTTTTGACAGGAGGCATCAGCTTGAACACTTCCCTCGTTTTATATTCCCCAGCATATTGTTCAATATCACCATACTGTTTCTCCAACCAGTTCTGTTTGTCCCTTCTGGCTGATGACCTCACTGTGTTACACAGTTTTCTGTACTCCAGTGTTGCCTGTTCTGATTCCTTTGCCTTCAGTCTCATCTTCCTTTTTTCTTTTGCTATTTATAGTGTTCGTTCACTTATCCATTTCTTCTTGGGTTGTTCTGCTAAAGGTATGACTGCTTCCACTGACTGCTCTATGATCAAGCTGAGCACGGCCACCTTCCTTTCCATATCAAGTTGTTCCATATCTGCGTCTTTAATTCTCTGTGCTATTTCATCTTCATATTCAGCCCGTACCTCCACATTGTCAAGAACTTGAATGTTTGTTTTCTTTGCATATTGGTTGCAGGGTATGCGCCTCAGCTTTAGCTTCAAATTGCAGAGCACAGGTTGTGGTCAGACGATATATCCGCTCCTCGGAATGTTCTATACCGCTTGCCATCTTCTGTCAATCAGCACTGAGTCTATCATGTTGGTGTGTTTTCCGTCTGGTGTTGTCCATGTGTACTTCCTTCAGTCCTTTTGTTTGAATTTGGTGTTGCAAATTATCATTTCATGTTTAGCAGCAAATTCCAGCAGTTTCTCTCCTCTCTCATTCCTTGTTCCGTACCCATATTTCGACATTATGTGTTCCCAACCTGTGTTGTCCTTACCAATCTTTGCATTCCAATCTCCAGATATGATTTTGATGTCTTTCCTCGGCAAGTCATTTAGGGTGTTATCCAGGTTCTCATAAAACTCTTCAATATCTTCCTCTGTGCTGTCTGCTGTTGGTGCATATATCTGCATGATTGATATGTTCAGAGATTGTCCACTGAATCTAGCTGCAATCATCCTGGAGTTTACTGGCTTATATCCCAGTAATGCTGCACTAACCCTTGAGTTCAGTAGAAATCCCACACCTCTCTGGTGTTCACGTTCCTCCCCTGACCAGATCACTTCTCCGTTGTTTAACTCCCCAGTCCCTGTCCATCCCATTTCCGACATACCCAGAATGTCCAATCGATATGCTTCCATTTCTTTCCTCTGTAGCTCCAACTGTCCTGCAGCCCACAATGTCCTCACATTCCATGTTCCAACCGTAAGTTCATGCTTCACAAGTCTCAGTTTCTGTTGATCTCTTCATTCTCCGGTGGCCAACTTTTCGACCCAACCCCGGTCGATCGGTTGGGGACGCGGACCTTGTTTGCCCGGGCGACGTCCGAGCCGGGATCCTCTATCTATGATTGTCACTGCATTGGATTTCCTTCGTATGTTTCCTTTATGAACGGAGTATCTGCACCCATCCGTTCGACCCCTGCACTTCTCTATGAAATGAGTTCCAGGCTTGGGACTGGCTCTGATATCCTTGTGGCACCAGAGGAGGCGTTGCCGCTCACGTTAGCCAGCTGTTTCAGGGTTCTTGCTGAGCCTGTTCATAGTAACTATTGCGGTTGAAGTTAATATATGACAAAAATCGTCATATAGATCTAAACTGAACTTCAACCATTTATTAAGTAATAATAATGTGCAGGCTAATATTACATTTTCCTTATACTTCATAGAAATTTGATTTTTAGAACTGAGCTTTATGAATAAATTTTCAGCAAGCAGCTAGATTGCTTTTCGCCAGTAAATTTCCAATTTATTAGTCGACTGGCGTTGCCAATTTTTGGTTTAAAAAATAAAAATATCCCAGAAGTGTGTATGAAAAACCATGTTGTAAGATATTGAAATTTTAGCCTGCATATTACACTCTCGTTTTGAAAATATTTCATATAGTTCATTTTTTATGTTTCACCATGTAAATTTATGCAGTAGGACTGCGACAATATCCTAAATAAGTCTAGAATGATGTAATATTCCACCTCATTGCATAATCCCATCATGGACACATCATGCACAGTTGATTACGTCATTTTCTGATGCAATGTAAAACTACAGCCAGTCAGCTGCTGACGTAAGATGACGTCAGCAGTGTACTATATAAAGCGAGTCGGAACGGTTGAGCATTTACAATATTACAGACTTTGTGCGAGACAGTTTAAGTTACTGTTTTATAAAACTATTATTACTTTATCCATTTAGATACAATACAGAACAGTAATGCCTCGGAAGTGCGTAAATACTGTGGACAACTTTTGTTACATTTGTGGGGAAGTGACATTTGCCAACCAGAAGAAAAGTATCACTTATCAAGTCAAGAAGGCATATCATGCTTACTTCGAATGCAAGGTTGGTGATCAAGACAAGCCATGGGCCCCGCATATATGCTGTGCTACATGTACAACACAGCTTTCACAGTGGTTGAATGGCAAAAGACCATCAATGCCGTTTGCAGTTCCCATGGTGTGGAGAGAGCAAAGCAACCACGTAGATGACTGTTACTTCTGCTTGGTTCCTCCTCTTTCCGGTGGAATAACGAAGCAAAAGAAGTCGACAATAGTCTACCCAAACATTCCGTCAGCATTGAGACCAGTTCCACATGGTGATGGACTTCCTATTCCAGAACCTCCAGCAGAATATATTTTCCTTGATTCATCTGATGAGGACAAGGGTGAGCCGACATGTTCTTCTCCTGGTCCGTCAGCGTGCAGTGATCCCGATTTTCACTGTGGTGCATCATTAACCCCACACAGAATAACACAGGAAGAACTAAATGACCTTGTTTGTGATTTGGACTTATCCAAAAACAAGGCAGAATTGCTAGGATCAAGACTCCAACAATGGAATCTTCTAGAAGAAGATGTCACAATTACTTCATATAGAAAGCGCCATCAGCAGTTGGAACCTTTCTTTATGAAGGAAGGTAATCTGGTATTCTGTTCCAATATTGACGACCTCATGAATGCCTTACAGATCACTCATGACCCACAAGAATGGAGACTCTTTGTAGACTCTTCAACACTGAGTCTTAAGGCTGTGCTTTTGCACAATGGAAACCGTCTTCCATCTATTCCATTAGCGCATGCTGTCCACATGAAAGAGACATACGATAACCTAAAACAGCTACTGCATTCCATTGACTATAACAGGTACAAATGGCACCTGTGTGGTGATTTGAAGGTAGTTGCCATTTTAATGGGACTGCAGCAAGGATATACAAAATATATGTTTCTTGTGTGAGTGCTCAAGCAGTACCAGAAATTTCGCTGCAATATGTCTCTGAAGATGCATTTCCTTCATTCCCATCTGGATTTCTTCCCTGACAACTGTGGTATGGTTAGTGACGAACATGGCGAACGTTTTCATCAAGATATCGCAACAATGGAGCAAAGGTACCAGGGAAAATGGTCCACTAAGAACTAGTCCACAAAAAAACTAGAGCCAATTCGGCATTTTCACTGTCATATTCGTGTTCAGCACATACAAATTGATAAGAACTGACTAATTTCATTTCAGTAACATGACTTTTGTAAAAATTTGTTGTCCAGTAATTATTAAAACTGTATATAACACTGGCCAACACATAATTTGTTGCCTCAAATGTTAGAACTGTTTCTGGGTATATTTGACCTGCTGATTCCAGAAAAGGCACCAGTTTTCTCCCAGCAGGTCTAGTTTTCGAGATATAGAACATTATGCCATATACCAGTCCTTGCCTCTGCTCGCCCATAAAACATAAGGCTATAGCTATAATTATGTAGTGCTCAATTTATTATGTGATACACTAAATAAACATAATAATACAAATACTTAAAAGAAAATGGTAGTACCTGAAACTGTACTTATATGATACCAAACAGAACAAGTTTGTTATAAAAATTTCAAGTCATTCGACACCGAAGAAGCTCCTTTTGTACGATTTCCGAGTGTGGCATCTGCCGGAACAATCGCGCATAATATTCCAGCAATAGTCTGCCATCATGTGTGCATCCCATCTTCCTTGATATCGATTTTCCATTGTTTTGATGTCTTGGTGAAATCTTTCACCTTGCTCTTCGCTGAAGTCACCAAGATTCTCTGGAAAGCGATCTAAGTGACTGTGGAGATAATGGACTTTAATGCTCATGTTGCAGCCAAGCTTGTTGAAATGAAGAAGCATATCCTCTACTAGTTGTGCATAATTGTCTGCCTTCTTGTTGCCAAGAAAATTTTTAGTTACAAGAACAAAGGAAGACCAGGCACAAGATTCGATTTCATTCATTGATGGTATGAAAAGTGGGTCATTCATAAGTTGCCTGATCTGTGGACCATCGAAGATTCCAGCCTTCAATTTTTCCATTGTAATTCCTGGTAACTTGTGTACTATGTATTCGAAGCATGAACCTTCTTTATTCAAAGCCCTGACAAATTCTTTCATCAGGCCTAGCTTTATATGTAGTGGTGGCAGTATGATCCTATCTCGTGCCACCAAAGATTCCTTGATTACATTTTGAGCTCCAACCACCATGTCTTTCCTCGAAGGCCAATCTTTTCTTGTCCAATGTTCATGCTTGGCTCTACTGTCCCAAAGACACAAAAAGCAGGGATACTTTGTGTAGCCACTTTGTTGACCAAGGAGGAAATTTACCATCTTCAAGTCTACACAAATTACCCATTGATGTTCTTTGTATTTTATCTTTTCCAGTACTAAAGAGATGGCATTGTACTCTTCTTTCATCCTGGTGGAGTGACCGATTGGAATAGAACCAAATTTGTTGCCGTTATTTAAAAGCACACATTTCAGACTACGTTTTGAACTGTCGATAAAAAGACGCCACTCATCTGGGCTGTAATCCGACAGACCAATTTTCTTCAATAAGTTGCTGATGTCATTACAGAATACTAGGTTGTTGTCTTCGGTAAAGAATGGCAGCAAATCCTTTTCTCTGTTTCTATAAATTCTAATTTTCGTTCCAGGCTGAAGTGCATTCTTTTCCTTTAGTCTGGACGCAAGCAATTCAGAGGACTCTTTGGAAAGATTTAAGTCCCTGATCAGATCACTCAACTCTTTTTCGTCAAAACGTTCACTGTGTGAAGTTGATTGGAAATCACTGTCACTGCCCCCACTTTCTTCACTTTCGTCATCTTGTCCGATATTCGACATGCAAGTCTCATCGTCTGAGAGCTGAGGTAGTTCGCGAAAAGGTGGAACTGGTACAATATCCGAATGCGGAACAGGTCTCCTGGCTGAAGGTATATCAGGGTAAGACGACTTGTGACGATTATTTCGATTGATGCCTATGATATTAACCATACAAAAGTAACAGTCGTCGAAGTGGTTTATCTGTTCCCTCCAAACAATCGGTACACCAAATTTCAGGCAGCTTCTCTTTCCAATTGTCCAGTGGTGCAATTGTTCAATACAAGTTTTGCATACTGTATGAGGAGCCCACTGCTTATCTTGATCTCCAAGTTTGACACCAAAATAACCTACATATGCTCTTTTTACAAACTCAGAAATCGGTTTCCTGTTTGCTTTTAGTGTGTATTCCCCACAAATGTAGCAGAATATGTCTGGATGGTTAATGCAGCTCCGTCTGGAAGTAGCCATAACCTTAAGGATGTTCGCATCTGAGGAATTAAATGACTAACCTAAAAAATAGTAAGAACATGTAGTTATTTAATGCTCACATTCACAGATTGTTCTTGCGACCAACTCTTAATATGCCCTAAGACGACTGCGGCTGCTCTAGCTTTCAGGAGGCGGTTTATATAGGCTATAAATGCTGACTTCAGCATAATCTATTTACATAGTTCGAAACCATGAAACGCTGTATAAGCACAAATAAATTCTAAATGAGGCCATGAATTTAGTGCTGAGTAAGCTGTAGGCTACGGAATAGTTATTTCGTTGAATCAGCAATATCTCAGCACGCGGCAAGATATGCTGATTTTACATTATAAGGATGTAGGCATTATATGAATCAGCAAGAATTATAATTAGCCATAAATAAAGCTTATTATGACATTTTAGTTTTGCCAAAGACATCGTTTAAAGAGTGGACTGGGTTTTCTTTACAAAATCGATGATATCTCAGAAACTAGACCTGATGCACTCAATCCAATGACATTTTCTGAATCAGCGCCCAAAATTACCCCAAGAACAGGTCTAAAACCGAAGGCAACAAGAAAAAAAAATTTTTCTGTTGGCCAGTGTAATCAGATCATTCCTGATGCATAATCCCTTTAGACTGATTTTTATTGATTTCACAAAGCATAATGCTAGTCTATTGCGTGTATAATTAAACAGCAAAAGTAAAATAACCAGTACAATAACTAAATTATATAGGACACTTACAGTATCCGACTATAGCAGAAGTATTGGCGATGTAGTTATTGGTCGGAGTATTAGTCGCGTAACCAACGTAATTGCTTGCATTTACGTTTAGCTGAAAGTAGATATGACACGTGAACTGCAGTTTGTCTTGTCTACCAGCTGCAAAAGTAGCTGTTGAAACTGCCTCACTTGGATTTGAAGGATCGTAGGAACTTGAAACGTTTTGTCCGTTTATATCCGTCCAGTACATAATTGGTAGCAGAGTTGAAGCTGGTGCCATGGAACCATTGTATTTCACGGAACATTGCAGACCAACAAACTCTCCTTCTGTTACGTCCGTTGTAATGTTTGTTTCAGCTTTTGCTGGCATTTCTAAAGTACAGTACAAGACAATGGAATACCTGAGATCAAATGTAACCTGCAAAACACAAAACTCGGTCAGCTCGTCAAAATTTGGTCAACATCTCAAGCGCGTGAGGATTTCAACTCCAGTCACACTACCATATGGTCTTACATTAGATGCAATCTGGATGTATTCTGCGTGCCAACTTTGTACTCAGCCTGCCAACGCGCTATCAGTGTGCAGTTACTTTGCAGCGAGGTCCTTTTTAAAAAGCAGTCGCTGTATGGCGGCTTATACGTGCTAACATAACGGCTACTCAGCAGCATATTTTCAACACTACTATAGGGCGTGGGTGCGGACGGAACAACGGCTCAGGTGCGGGTTTCTTCTTGTTCGCATCGTATCAATTCGTTTTCTATCTATTCGTTGATGACAGAGGTCACAGCCGCTCCTGCGGACTTGCGTAGGATTTCATCCTTCATTGTGCGGTATTTTCAACCTCGTCGATGATTTGCTTGTACTCGATACCGTGTAGTAGTATATAATATGAGGCTATGAGCGCAGTCTGCACCCGAGGACCCCGCCGCGCCACCACCCGAGAACAGCGAAGCCTGATCGCATTGCACCCGATGACTCCGCCGCAAGTGCAGCTTTGAGCGCAGCCGGACTGCCGCGCTCTGAGCGTGCGGCTGAGTCATAGAGTGCAGACTGCGCCGTGCTGCGTTCCATTTAGACAATTGCAGAGGCCTGTGTATATCCGACGCACGACATACCTCCAGAATGGTTGGAAGAAACCATAGTGCATGGCTCTCGGTTGGAGAGACGGCAACATGCGGCAAGCGATGCGTATACGAGCACTGTGCGCAGCACAGAGCCCGTCTTAGTCGCGGATCCGTCCTATGCCGCGGCTGCGGTGTACGGACGCAGTCCATGACTCGGTTCTGGCAGCCGTATGGCGTACCACAAGCGGCATAAAAGCTGTACAATATTGAGAGACGCACTAGAAGGCGCTATAAAATGGTCACTGAATTGGAGAAACGACGAGGTGGTGAATAATGAAAGCAACGCAATGGTTGAGTACATGATGAGCTCTCAGTCTTATTCACGCAGCTGGCTCTCCGGGCTGTTGTGCAGAACATCTTGGATAAGCCCATTCCCGAAGCGGTTAAACAGCGCCTACTGAAACCGCTGCTACCAAGGCCAGTTGCTCCGGTGCGCAAGCGCAAGCTGCAAAAACGTAATGCACGTCTGCAGGAGTTGGCTCTTCTGCAATCATAGAATGGTAGAGGTGGCCTCCCGCGGCCTGTATTGCATAAAGAACTAGCCAATCAGCTTCTGTGAGACTACCGCGCAGTAGTAGCTCCTGGCCATAGGCTGGAGGGAGATGCGCTGGCGTTCTTGGACGCTATGGTGCCTAGCATTGAGGCGCAGCTACACGAGGAGTTGGTCAGACTACGAGGTCTTAATCATACGCAAGTACTAATGGTCGAGATGGGAAAAATGATGCTAACCGCCGATCAGGTATATAACAAGAGCGCGGCTCCCAACACCACCACGACAACGCCTACTTCCAAAGTGCTGCCGCGCCAGTTCTCAACGCGGATGACATCAAGGGTAGTATACAGGCAGTTAAAGCCCAGATGATTAGACACCTCGAGGAGTACACCAACGAGGGGTCGTGTCACAAAATCAGCTAGAAGATGATACCCAGTGGGCGCTCTGGAAGGCGTGGGTGGGGCACACGTTGGCCTAGGGGACGGATGGTCTGAGAGGTCAGAAGGCATTCGCTGGTTGAAGTCGCTGAGGAAGAGAGAAAAGGAAGAAGTCTTCGGTCAGAGGGACCAGTGGGTAGAATTCGGAGAATTAGAAGAAGGATTCAGTCGGACGGAAGGACTGGAGGAGCGATGGGAGTCTCAGAAGCCGCGAAGAGCTTAGAGTCGCTTAGTCTGCGTCTTCGTAAGTAAAGATATATGTGTATATATATACTGAGCGTGAAGTTATGTATTCAGGGTATATATAAGTCTGTAGGTTTGTAGGTGCTTATTTCAAGAATATGCTTTAAGTCGTATATATATATATATATATATATATATATATAATCTCGAGTGTGTGTACACTTTGACAATTTGAGGGTTCGCTTTAGTCAAGCTGAATTGCGATATGTACATATAGGTATATAAGTAGCGTGACTGATTCTTTTGTCGAATTCGAGTTCTAACTGAGAGAATTTAGCTACCGGTTGGATGAAGGCTCTTATGTAAATCTGAATATTTAACGACAATTTGCGTATATAGGCTTATACGGTATAGTATGTGAAAGGCTGCTTATTTCAGCGTATTGTTTAGAAGTTTATTGTATATATTTAGCCCGGTTGGCTGGCTGGTTGGTTGTTTTGGAGTGGACCAGTGGACCAAGTCGAGCTCTTTTGATGGTCATTCTATTGATAAAGAGAAACGGAGCTGAAATCGCGCTGGAAACCGCATCTTTCTGCTGTGACCTATGGACTGTGGTTGTGGCGTGTGTATCGTGAGAATTAATTGCATTTGTATCGAACTTTATGAACAATATATATATATATATAATCATGTTGAAGGAAGGGTCGATGTAAATACGAACTGTATATAATCTGTTTGTAAATAACTCACTCGTATGGAAATATAAACCTGGGTTCTGTGATTCAATTACGTGTAGGCCAGAAACGAACTCGTAACAGGTCGGGATGGAGACTTCGGCTGGTTGAGGCGTTGGACTTGGCATCGGTAGATACCAGCCGTTTCGGGCTAGAAGCTATTTCCCTACACCGAAGAGCATTCCTCCGCGCTCGGTTGTCAATGTGCAGAACGTAGACAACCGCTGCTTCGAGTGGGCTGCATTATCGGCAAGGCATTCAGCAGAAGAGGACCGAACCCCCAACGCCCAACCAAGTATCAATCCCATCTTGGCAAGCTAGACTTTACAGGAATCGTCTTCTCAGTGAAGGTGAAGGATATTAGCCATTTCGAACTCCAGAACCCAACCATACAGTAAGAGTGTTTGGGTGGAAAGGCGAACCGTATCCGATTCGCGTCTCTAACGAGACTAGAGTCCACAACGTCGATCTTCTGTTATTGGCCGACGACGAAAACCAGCACTATGCTTGGATAAAGGATCTGGCCCGCATGCTGTACAAAAACAGCAGTCACAAACGTAAAAGGCACCCATGCCGCCGCTGCCTGCACGTCTTCTCCACCGAGGCCCTCCTGGCTAGCCAAACCAAGGATTGCCAGGTCATTGGTGAGAAGTCGCAGCGGATTGTGATGCCGCAAGAGGGTAAGAACATCCTAAAATTTCCAAACCACCACAAGCAAATGCGCGTCTCACTCATCATCTACGCCGACTTTGAGGCGCTGAACGTACCAGTGGAAGGTACGGTCATGGATCCCAACGAAAGCATCACCAAGCTCATCGCCAAGCAGGAACCGTGCATCTTCTGCTATGTAGTGGTCCGCGGCGACTTCACGGGGGTGAGAACGCCGTAGAAGAATTCTTGCGGCGTTTGCAGGGCAAGCTTGCTACTATCACGCAGAATCTGCCCACAAGGCAGGCATGGTGATGACAGCGGCCGACTGCCAAGCTTTCCAAGCGGCGACCACGTGTCACATTTATGGTCAGCCAACAGGCGCCCACAAGGTTCGCGACCACTGCCACATCACTGATAAGTACCGCGGGGACGCCCACAACGCCTGCAACCTCATGCTGCGCATATACCCAGACAAGTGCAAGGTGCCCGTTGTTATCCACAACCTGCAATGCTACGATAGCCACCTCATCATGCAAGCGCTGGGCAGCTATGAGGCCGCGCAGAGCCACAGAATCAGCTCTATCCCTTATAACAAGGAGAAGTATATGACTTTTAGCCTGGGGCGGCTGCAGTTCATCGACAACCTCCAGTTCCGAAACAGCTCCCTTGACAACCTGGCGAGGAACATATCAGCGTCGGACCTGCAGATTACCAAGAGTTCCAGCCGCGACGCGGCAAAGCTAGAGCTGCTGCAGAAAGAAGTCATCTACCCATACCAGTACTTAGACGGCCACCATCGGTTCGACGAGGAGCATCTCCCACCACTGGAGGCCTTCTACAGGCGGCTCACACGCAACAGTATTAGTATCGCGGACTACCAACACGCACAGCGGGTGTGGGAGGCCTTCGGTTGTAAGACCTTCGGCCATTACCACGATCTGTATCTCAGTAACAATGTGCTCCTTCTGGCAGACGTCTTCGAGACTTTTCGAGGGACAGCGATAAAGCACTACGGCCTCGACTTTAGCCTGCCGTGGATGACATGGGACTCCTTGTTGAAGAAGACCAAGATCGAGCTCGAGCTCCTGACAGACATCGACATGCACCTATTCGTTGAGAGTGGTCTATGTGTTGCTATCTCGATGGTGTCCAAGCGCTTTGCCAAAGCCAACAACCCACAGTGTCCCGATTCTGACACCTCGAAGCCAAACAAGATCGCTATAGACTTTCAGGATAGCTGTTGCTGTGGAGTGAAATTGCCTGAAGCCTGACTGGAGGGTTGGGAGCAGATTGTTTGCAGAGAGGTAAGAGTAGAGTTGTGTATGGACAACTCTCTCTATCAGCTTAGACAGGAAAGGAACATTGGAGATAGGTCTATAGTTAGAACAGAGTGTGGGATCGAGACCACTCTTCTTAAGACGAGGACGTATAGCTGCCCGCTTCTGAGAGGAGGGAAGTATGCCAGTAGAAACAGAAAGGTTAATTAGGAAAGCTAGGATAATAGCAAAGATCTAAGGTTGTGATTTCAGAAACCAGGTAGGGGCAGGATCAAGTTCACAGTGCTTGGAAGTAGATTTCTTTAGTAGGTCAGTGACATAGTCAGGAGTCACAGGATCAGGGGTAGATAGTGAGGTTGTGGTGAGAACAGGTATGCCAGGAGGGGGAGAATTGACAGTGCTATCAATTAAGATGCTTAAGAGTTGTTCGTCGTTCTGTTTCTTCCCCTGTCTTTACTATTATGATTCATGCCATGATATGCTGTCGCATTGATTATTGCAACTCTGTACTTGCTGGTTTGCCTCCCTTCAGTCAGTACTAAATTCTGTGGCCAGGTTAATATCACGTCTTCCTCGTTTCTTTCATATCTCTGATTACATCACTCAGCAACTTCATTGGCTCCCTATCCAATCTCGTGTTCAGTTTAAACTGTTGTCACTGGTAATAAGAGCACGCATGGGCCAGGGTCCAAAATATCTTTGAGATCTTATTCGGCCTCCACACTCTAGTACCTCATCCCGTCCTTCACGTTCTTTAGATCGTATGGATCTATTTGTTCCCAATGTTAAGTCCTCCTTTGCTCAGCAGAGGGCTTTGCTGTTGTTGGCCCATCTCTATGGAATGAACTTCCGCTATCGCTTCGTGCCAGGGTCACTGTTGTTAATAGAGCTCAGTCAGCTCGTTGTTTAAAGACGCTCTTATTTTCCAGGGGCTCTCATGCTGGAAGCGCCTCTGAGTAGTTTGTTCTGAAAGAAGCGCTATATATGTTATCAAATACAAATACAAATACAAGTCAGACGGAGAGACAGCGTGGCAGCTACGGGGGTGGGGGTGTTTGGGGTTGGAGAGGAGAGAGAGGGATAAGAGAAAGAAGGAAATAGGCGCGTTCGAATACTCGTGTCGAGAACTATCACCAGGTATCGTCCAATTTGGTAGTGGTAAGTAAATCTGGACTCGTACCGCTATCCATAAGTGCTTTATAAACGTCGTGTTTCTAATTACTAATCTAACCAATTGTAAATAACGATCGCAGCTCATAGCATTTATTTACGTCCGCCATATTGCATAGATTTTAGATCGTTTGCTAGTGCGCACAGGATAGATCGTGATGACGCAGCGTATGTATAAATAGCTTTCTTTTCTTTAATATTAGTGCGAGTATTTTAGAAGTTGCTGCTTTTTATGTCAGGCTATACAAATGCAGCACATGAAACCTTTAACGTAATGCCTTTGTAATCCATATGAACTTGCCACATTAAAATATAGATTGACTCACTAACCAACTCACTCGTTGACATGGACTGAGTGACTCATTCACTGACGTACATTCACTCGCTTACCTACTAACGCGCTCGCTCTCCCGCTCGCTTACTAGCTCGTTCATTTTAGTAAGAATCGTCGCCCCTTAACGCCGACTCCACTACCGTGGTAGCTTACAGCGTTTCCACGAACCGTCAAATTATCATGCGCGCATGCGTGCTGTAACCTAGCGGTGGACCAGTAGCGAAGAAGGATTATTAAACTGTAAGCTGCGCACGTGCACTTGATAGCATTACCTCTGAAGACGTAGGCTAAATAATAACTTTCACAATTAAAGCCTTAATTTCCCTCTCTCATTCTAGCAATCGGTGAAGCAAAGGTTCTGCTCTTTAATTTTACATTTTTAATATTATTATTAAAGTTTTGATAAAAGAGCATCAATTCTGATTGCAGAGAGAATTGCAGCGTGTATGCCGTATGAAATAATGTCCACAGAACATATAATGTTACTATGAACAGCAAGACGGGCGGAATCTGCTGAATGAAACTTACAATATGCAGACTGAAACAAGGGGATTTAGCGAGTTGGAAGGTAAAATGAATTTGCATACGATTCGTCAACAACCGTTCAAAAGTTTTAAATAAAAAATTAAAAGTCATAATTGTAATTAATAACTTCTAACACGACGGTTTTTTATGCACAAGGCATCGACCGATGGCGCACCAAAGCCAATGCGCAAGCAGATGAATATCCAGAAGGTTAGTCCACAAGTCAGAGAGACAGCCTGTGGTGGATAAGCAATTTGAAAAGTAAGTTTTAAGCTGGGAACAAAATGACACAAGCAACTGAGCAGAACGAAGAGACAGGGACAGAGTTCCAAAATTTAGGTCCAGCAAGCGAAAAGTAATCAGGCGACTGCAGACCAGTGCGTTGCCAAGGGTATTTTGGAAGACATGGGGATACAACGCCTAATTCTGAATATTTCACAAATATGCAAATAGCATATACATCGTCGGTGAAAGGTAGAATCAAACGCAAGACTAAAGTTACAAGCAATACCAGTCAACTCAACAAACGAGTCACTCAGCTTTAAGGATTCAAGCCATTAAAAATTCGTAAATTTCTGTGTGGTGCCCAGTAGTAGAAATGCAGTCTTGGTTGGGTCAAGGAGGAGTTTATTAGACGCCATCCAAGACTGCATCTCCTCAAAGCAATCGACAACAACTGCACAGACGAGTGACAAGACAAAATGTCAAAAATGTAGATTAAAGTATCATCCAAAATAGAAATGATATCCTAGAGAATGATTGTCGAGCAGTTGTGGGGCGTATAATGTAAACAAAAGAGGACCAAGCAGAGAACCCTACGGAACACCACATGTCAACAAAGCACTTTTGCCTATCGATTTTGTTTTGACTGAGCGCCTGTGAATAAGCTGGTCCCCGCGGCGCGGCTTTCGTTGGGCGCTGTAGAAATCTTGGAATTACGATTAGACGAATAATGTCCATTTAGATGTATTGAGATAATTGCAAAACAAATGCAGAGCACGACCACAACTCTCAAACTAACGTTGAAAACGGTTCAGAAGGAGAGAATGGCCCACCGAATCAAAGCCATCAGACAAATCTAGAAGAACAAGTGGTGTCACCTTATTCATGGAGCACATGATGTCATTGTGAACAGCAAGAAGGGCAGGTTCTGTGGAATTAAACTTGCGGTATGCAGAGTGAAATGGAAAGATTAGTGAGCTGGAAGATAGATGCATTTGCATACGATTCACGACTACTCGTTAAAGCATTTTATATACAAACTTCAAAGATGAGATGGGTCTGTAGTTAGACAGGTCACCCGAGTTCAGAGAAGTTTGCTTTAGCAGAGGCATGAGTAAAGCATATGGAAAGGATCCATCATGCAATAAGAGATTTATAATAATAATTGATATAATGGTTGGACTTAGGACATCAAAGCATTCTTTCAGTAGAGATGTAGGAATTGCGTCAATAAGAGAACTTTCGTTATGTGAAGAAAAGATGAGGCTGGAAACCTGGATGAGATTTGTTGGCTGAAAGCATCCAAGGCGTGAGTTGAAAAATTAGGATGAAGATAATTTTATCATATGCTGAATAACAGACAAATTTCGGTCTTAATCCAGAAATTTTGTTAACAAATAAGGTAACAAATTTACTGGCTAGCTTTTGGATAGCAGATAACACAGCATAGGATAAATTTAACTTCTCTTCAAGCCATCCACAAAGAATTTGGTGATGCAGAATTGTCAGCAACTAAATTTGTAAATATGAAGATTTGGCAGATGAAACAAGTTTGCGTACACGTTTACAGTGTTGCTTAAACCTATTGTTGTTAAATGGAAGGCGAGAGTGGCGCAGCCAATGCTACAACTGATATCTGCGACGCCTAGCTTCAGAAATGGCGTAGTTGAACCAAGGCTGTGGTGTGCACTCTACTACTTTCTCAGTTCTAAAAGGAATTTCAGTTAAAGCTGAGTGAAACTGCATTGTCAGCTCGTTAGGTGTTTGTGCTGGAGGTAACCATAATGGGGATGCTAAAATATCATGCTTTAGCTTATTTTTAGTTTGAATAAAATTTTGCAAAGATTCGGTCATTTTGAAATTTGGAGGCGGTTCAATAGGGAATATGTTAAAATGTAAATAAAGTCAAGCTTTGAGAAAATGGAAATTTATCGGACATATATGACTCTGGGAGTAAATGAATCAAGCGATTGCGAATCAGAACGAGTAATCAGGATATCCAGCTTATGATCTTTGTTATACTGTATACTGGACAGATAATGAGCTTGTCAAACCCCTCCAACATATCAAGAAATGCCAAAGAACAAAGACTAGTTGAATCCAGATGAATGATAAAGTCACCCATAATAACGATTTTAGCAGTAGAGGAAATTAAATATTCAACTAGTGACCAACATTCAATCAGAAATTCAGTCAGAGACGGCTGGTGGGCAATACATGTTCACAAGAAATACCAGCTTGTTGCCAGAAATAAGAGTAGTAGCCGCGACCTCAGATGTTATGGATGCTGGAATAGGTAAAATGAACTTATGCAGCTGTAGATATGACCTGTAGAGAAAAACAAGTGCTCACCTTTACCATTGCACCAATGGCAAAATTCGGGGGAAATAACACTAAGTAGCACAATTTTTGTGCCTTGGTAGTAAGTGTTATTTCTTACTTGCTTCAGCCTCAAAAGTATAGAAAATGGTTGTTATTCTCTTCAAACTTTGCTTTTGTGACAAGGATAATGACATTTCGAAATTTACCCATTTCCAATGAAGAAACGGGCGAATTTGCGAGTTTTCGTGCAAGTAAAGGAAAAAAGACAACAAATAAAGCAATATTAATATGTATTTACACTACAGTTATACAAAAATGACCACAAAAGATTTAGAAGTGAGTAGTTTTTCGAGATTTACGATTATACTGTAAATCACTTTCACGAATCAGCCACCAAATGTAGTCTCCCACCATGTTCTCATTATACTGTCTTTGGTAGTGATTTCAAAGTCTATTTTTATTTGTTGACTAAAGTTCAAAGTATATCCTGGTGGAAGCGCTTGCCTTGCTCCTCCGAGTACGCTCTCGTGTTCTCTTTGAATTTATAAGTATCAAGGATATGAACTTTGAGGGACATCCTGCAGCCCATTTTGCCGTAGTTCTTCACCAGAGTCTCAACCAGCTCCAGATAGTTTTCGGCATCAGAACCTTCTGGTGCCCACCAATGGCTCCCACTTGACGTTGTTCCTCCCCACAGAGAACATGGTCGGCTGTGGAGAGTCCTGCCTGTGGTAATGCATCTTGTGTCCCTTCTGTCCCAAAGGCAAAGATACCAGGAAAACTTGGAAAAACTGCCTCGGAATCCCACCAGGAAAGTTACCATTTTTAAGTCTCCGATGACCTCCAAGCCGTATTCATCATACTTCAAGGCGTCTAGAAAGCTCTCGATGCTGTTGTAAACCTCTTTGAGGTGCATCGAGTGAGTCAGAGGAAGAGACGGGTACTTGTTTCCATTATGTAGCAGCACGGCTTTGAGGCTCCTAGATGAACTGTCAATGAAGAGACGCCACTCGTTCGGGTTACAGTCGATTCCAATTGCATCGAACAGACCAGTCACATTGTGGAAAAAGCTTGGCGACGCTTCCTCTGATCTGCGACTTGCACATTTTTATCCAACAAATTCTACTGCTTGAGCCTAGACGTCAAAAACTCGCCACTGGACTTGGTGAGACCAAGATCTCTGATCAAGTCGTTGAGGTTTTTTGGTAGGGATAGGAGGGGGTTTTCTCCTCAGCTCGGAAATTGTGATCTGGATCTCCAACGTCTTCCTCGCTCTGTAACTTACAGCTGTCTTCTGAAGATCGCTGCTTTCTCTCTGGAGTAGTGGGTACGGAAGCTGAGGGCAGTTTGGCATCGGGGCGATGAATGAAAGAAGGTCCGGATTCGTTATAGCAGGTGGAGTCTTGCCTGTCTGACGTTTGGAAGGATCCACCATGCAGAACTAGCAATTGTTTCAGTGGTCAGTGGGTTCTCGCCAACTTCTTAGGATTGCAAAACTTCATAGCTCTCTTTTCCCCTATGTACCATTCTACAAAATAACAAAATGAAATTGTGATCATAACATAATAAATGTATTTCACCCATGACTAATGTGTAAGACATTCTCGCAGCATATTTCATATAATTATCATATATTTGTTCAGTAACAATGAAAAATTTCAAACATTTTCGCCCCTATGAATATTGTCCATCTTACCATCCATCGTTTTTTTTGCAATGCTCGCAGGTGAAATGAGGTGCCCAGGGTTTGTCTTGATATCCGACATGCATGCCGAAATATGCCTTGTAGACTTCATTCATCTTAGCAGATGCTTTCACGGAGTACTTTTTCGCTTTAGTCTTGATAAATTTACCGCAGACATAGCAAAATGCGTCTGCCTGATATTTGCAGCCTCTTTTTGCCGTCTCAGATATGTATCCACTTAGGCAGCTACAACTAAACTGAACTGGTGGGCTTAAAACCCACCATTTATGCTGCTATTCATACATCTGGAAAGTTCCAGAAGATTTTCGGTCGTTCTAGACTAATCTTGAAAGTTCTAGAAAGTTCTAGCAGTTACTCCAAGTTTACTCAGCACTGAAATCATCTTGAATGTTCTGTAAAATTGGTAGATTTCAGAATAGTACTGTTCTGATCACAAAGCAAAATTTTTGGGGAATAATAGCCAATTTCTATACTTTTGAGGTATAAGCAATTAGGAAATAACACTTACTATCCAGGAACATAAAAAATGTAAAATTTTGTTATACAGCCTTATATCAGAAATAATGCTGATGTATCATTAGATTTAGGCCTAGCCTCATTAAGGATCAGTAAGGAATGTTGACAAAGAAAATCGTGCAAAGCCGCAGCTTTACTTCGAAGAGAACAAATGTAATCGACCGATATCAAGACGCTGAATTCTAACTGGTCCAGGATTTATTTAAATATCATGAAGCAAAAGAAGCAACAGAAGCTGAGACAAAGACAACCCGCATAAACTCTCCTTGTTGGCGATTGTTCTACATGAATTTGCATTAAATACATGATATAAAATAATAACGTTACTGTTATCACACATCACATACTACTGAAATAAAAAATCAGTACCAGAGACTATGCAAAACGAATGTACATGAGCCAAGTTTTAAAACAGACCAGTACTCAGCGATGCATATATGGACTCAGCAACAGACCTGTCTCTGCAAAATTTGATACCGCACATCATCAGGAACAAAATACAACAGAAAAACAGACACCGTAATTGAGCAGTCATAATCAGAACCAGAGAAATTGAAACCACAAGGGAAAACGAACACAGCAACTAAAAGGTGTGATCTAAATAAGAAAAACGCATTTCTTCAGTTTATGGGCGACTTCTGAACCCAGACAAATAAAAGAATGCCAGCTAATGTCAGTGTGGAGGTAAAACCATAAAATAAAAACTGGTTGAAAAATGTGTTATGCCCATACAGACCATAAAGTCAGAAAACACAGGTCTGTACGCCCACAACATGAAGCCAATACCAACATTTTAATGATTTACGCCCCATAAATCAATAAAAACAAAAAAAAACTTATATCAGCAGTAGAAAAGGCAAAACTTATCCGGAAAATTACGAAAGACAAGTCAAAACCGATTATTGAGATGGTGAAAAGAGAATTTTACGTACAAAATAGTACTAAGACATTAAAATAATGACACCCGGAGAGGTGTCTGCCGCCAGCCCCTAATGCTAATTAGTAACGAAATCGCAGCAGTAGGATCCGTCCTTAATCTGCCAGTAATATCTACAGTAGTATTTGTATGTATGCATGTAGTGTGTATGTACGTGTGTATGTATGTATTTCTCTATGTATGTATGTATGTATGTGTGCATGTGTGTATGTGTGTATGTTTGTATGTATGTATGCACGTGCCTTACCTATAACTGTGAAAATCGACAATGCATTTGATGTTTCTATACATTTGTAGACACCGGCTTGTTCCATGGTTATGTTAAAAACGATTAGGTTGCATGTTGTTCCTCCTCCCAACGACTCCACTGTATAATGATCAGCAAATGCAGGGTTGAGGTTTGAACAGCCTAATCCAACGATTGTCAACTGGCCATTTGCATCTCCGCCCTTCGATAAAGCCCAGTAACCGATGGCCATATCAGCAGTGCAGTCAAGTTTTACTTGTTTTCCAATCTCTGCCACTGTGTTTAGCGGTCCCTGAGTTATCGCTGCTTCTATCCCTGAAAATGCCAATTCATTGAAAAAATTATAGTTTTTCATTGCATTTTATTGCTTTATAAATCGAAGTATGAAATTGAAGAAATATGGAAATTAAAACGGTAAACGAAGATGAATTACTGAACAATTTCTATACAAAATGCTTGTTTTTGATGTTGAGTGTGTATTTTGTCCAATTTTTAAATCGCGCTTTTGCGCTTCCAAACGCACGAAACTCAATCAGTTTATCTTAAATTATTGCCTACACCAAAATATCAATGATGACAATAGTAAAACGCGTTTAGCGATTTACTCACAAATTTGTTTTAAAAGTTACACATTAAGAACCACTGCAAAGCTAGTTCCGGTGGTATCAGGCTTATTGTTCCGCTAAGCAATGTGCTCTGAACTTCATTCTGAAATCTCTTATAAAAGATTGCTTAGCATTTTGGGCACAGTCAACACACACAGTCACTGTCTCATTCTATATGTCTTGCCTTCATGAAGGCGACCCCGCGTCAGTTTTGCGCAAGGTGACGGTGACGTGCTGCGAAACAAAACTTCAACGGCTACATAAATCGTTTTCCTAGCTTCTTTAGCATAAGCATAAAATATGGTAAATGTTATTAATAATAAAGATTTCATCAGTTAGCAAACGATGCTCAGATAACTAGAAAAATTGCCAGTGGCTGACTCTCTCACAAAACGTAGATCCAAACCAACGGTTACCCTTCCAGAGTTGTAAATTGACACCATGCTAAGAGTGGTTGGAACATGTTGCACCGAGAACAAGTAGCGACAGGCGATGTTGTCTGCCGCCAAGGGCACACGGTTTCCTCACCGTCGAGCAGTCCCTCACAGTGGGTTGATGGCATATCACATCCGTTGGTCTTTCGTGCAAGTAGGGGCTCAAAACAGGCATTCGATTAATCGCATAAACTCTCCTTGTTGGCGATTGATGTTATTCCAAACTCCCCTCTCACCTTTCTTTCACCAAATTCAAGATGCTTCTAGTTTCTGACAGGATAAAAATTAGTAGGTCTCAGGCTCAACTCTCTAGTTAGGTCTAGATCTTCCGCTTCAAATGTAGATAGGTCGAATAGCTGCGAGGTATCCATCGCGTGGGACGAAACAACGTCCAAAAGCGTATAAAAGCTTGCCGAAATAAAGTAAAAACATCTAAACACAGACTCAGTCATAAAATCCGAAGAAAATAGAATTATCGAACAAATTTCGCGCGAGGAAGATATGTAAAATTACATAGAGGGCAAATGACGACCAATATCAAATGACTGATTGACTAAAATCCGGATCTATTGGGATTTTCTGTAAATCGTCTGAACAGTTCGACAGCCTATGGACTACTGAAGCTAGTCCGTAACGGTTACCCCAGCACGATCAGATTTCGGCTGTTCCAGCAGACGGTCAGTTGGTCTCGTAGTGGTCATCCACAAATTCAAATTCACTACGTCGCCTCTGCTATGCGTATTTGCATTGGCAATCCACTGGAAGTTTGATGTTTCCCATGCCAAATTAAAAAACAAAGCTATACCTTAAGATGCTGATGTTTCGAAGCGGGTAATTTGCATAACTTAATAATCATCTACACTGCATATCAATCTAACTGTTAACATAAAGAAACATATGAATTTCTATTTTAAGTAGCATCACTGCAATGTTCATCAAGGCCTTAGAGTTCTAAGCTTAAGATTCAATTAATTCAGCATGCTGACCACAGTAACCTGACTACTGGTTCCTCTAACCTATTGGAATTTGCCTAACTTTTCCAACGGATCATGCTTTTCACTATGGCTTCACTTAAAGCGACCATCGATTGATGCTTTGTGTGTTATGTTAACGGCTCTTCTAGATTAGATTGGATCAGTTCAAGTTAAGATCAGATTATATAAGATTAGATGTTCTTTATAAGCACCAGACGAGGCCTAGTTTTGTCAGGTTGCGTTTTTTCACTTGATAATTCTAATGCAACATCCTACCAGTTCGATAGAATATGGGTCCATATAGTGTCGCCTGAATTACAAAAGCAACGCTTAGATGGGTCGCAACATTAGGAAGCGTCTGGACGCAAGTGCTTTCTCTTTCTCTGAACAGCTGATTGCTGTCCTGTAGTAGTCTTAAAACTGTGTCGCAGGTTCTCGTGTGCCAATCCAAAGCTTGGATAAAGGAGGAACGTTGGGCCGTAAGGTACATATAATACCGGCAAAAACAAAAAAACCGACAGAAATCGATGGCACAAAACGGCATGCAGAGGTCCTTCGCACAAGATTATTATCAAAAACAGCACCAGTTCATACGTCGCCTAGGTCAAAAAAGGTTCTTAATCTGTCGCCTTAACCCGTTAGCACCCAATGATCCCCTTTGGGAACAACAGTTCATCTGCACATATTTTTTCAGTGTGCACAAACATTTAATTTAGACCTACGTGTGAAAATTTGCTAACTTATTAGACATTAAATTATATTGTTCTCGTTATTTAGAGTTCTATTTCCGGGCAGTGCATTTGTCGACAAAAATTGCGGATTTTCTTTAGCGACAACAGACTAACAAATGACGTCATTACGAAAGGTACTGTAATTATTTCATTTTCAATAACTTTTACCTGAATTAGTTACATAAATGCTTCTTCTTGCAAATTTTATATTGATAATGCTGGTCTGAGATGTTTATGCTATGCAGTAACTTGAAGTTTGCGAGTGTTCCCTTTTGGGAACATTGAACACAAACGAAGTCTGTTCCCAAAAGGGAACACACGCCAGTGTGCAGTTTGTTGCCATGTATTTATGGATACGGTAATTATGTCTTGTTATACACTGTGAAATGGAGTTATTCAGGAGCACAGGTCTTGAAAGCCATAATGGAAGATCCAGATATAGAACCGGAAAGATGTTACGATAGTGATGTGGCGTGCTCTACGTTACAGAAGCTGCTGATAATATAGCTGCGTCTAATAACAGACGAATCGATATAGTCATTGTCCCTATATCAGCAACAGATGCAGTGTCTGATGAAGAAATAATCGACGACGACGATCTGTCACCAGCAGAGGTGGCCGGTCCTCTTGTTCATTTTCATAATGACGAAATCCCAGATGAACAACTTAGTAAGACTATGAAGCAGAAAGTGGGAAACCGTGTGAAATTGCAGAAGCCTGTTGCACCACATTGGGAAAAGAAGTGCGAGTATGAAAAGGCTGCTGACACCCAACCGATTACCATGTTGTCTGAATCCCAACCACATTTCTTTTAAAGATATCCGTTCGAATTGTTTCGTATGTACTATGATGATGAATTATGGCGTTTGATCATTGACGAAAGTGTGTGTTAGGCTCGGCAAAAAAACAACACATAGTTCATTTTGGCCCAATGTTCTCATTCAGGAACACAGAGCCATCTGGCGGCCACATATCCGATTGATGATCTGAATGTATTTCTTACTTCATCTGGCTCAGAACCCTCAGAAAATGCAATTTGGTGTGTGTGAGTTGTACGACTATCATTTGGACGCTAATGGGTAAAGTGTAAATTCTGCTGATCTTCTGGCCGGTTTGTTTTTACGATTTGTTCTTGATTCTGCCAGCGAACGGGAGGGAGGTGGAAAGAGAAGCGATTATTCGTGCAGTGGACGTTGGTGTGGCCGGTGGCACTATACGGATGTGAGAGCTGGACTTTGAGGAAAGAGGAAGAGAGGAGGATAGAAGCGTTCGAGATGAAATGTCTAAGAATGATCATGCAAATATCGTGGGTGGAAAAGCGGTCCAATGAATGGGTACTGGAGGCGGCTGGAGTGGAGAGGAACTTATTGAAGACAGTAAGGAAAAGGAAAATGATATATTTTGGCCACATCATGAGGAAGGAGGGAACATGCATCGAGAAGGAGATAATACAGGGCACAATACCGGGAGGACGGAAAAGAGGAAGACCGAGAATAAACTGGTTGGGCAACATCAGGGCATGGACTGGGCTAACAATGGAGGAGATGCTCAGGCTGGTGGAGGACAGAGGACACTGGAGGAACATTGTGCATGATGCGGCCGAATCTCGGAACGAGGAGGGCTGAGAATGGAATGGAATGGAATGGACGGATGGAAACATGACGATGGTATATGTAGGATGAGTACACCTGCAGCATCAAAGAAGTTGAGGCGTGCGATTGACACCACAAGGCAAATGACCTGGGTGATTATTTAAGCAGGTCACCTGATTGCCTATCTCTGGTTATAGCTGAGACTAGAACTGTGATTGGTGAACGGGCTTTTTCTGTTATTTGACCTTGCGATTGAGCAACAAGACCGAGTGTCATCTGGCGTTAATGTCCGATTTGCGCACCTTCTCGTGGCGGGAAGCTCAACTGCTTCTTGCCTGGAAAAGGCCAGGAGCTGGTAGCAAAGACTATAAGGACGACTGGGTAGTCTAATAGCGCTTCTATGGGCGAGAAGGAGCAGACGTTTGGCAAAAATTACAGCACATGCACGGTAGAATGCAGAAAAATGAGCGGAAGTACTACGATCGACCCCTGAAGCGACTTGGAACAAATAGAGGAAGAGTGAGGTAGCTTTTCACACCTATTCCTTTCGGTAAAATATGCCTACGAGAGAAAACATCGGGAAACAACAATAAAGAAGAGAAATTATCCGATAGCAAACAACGTTATAATCATTCGTGCTGTTGCGGACTCAGCAGGGACAACGACGACTCAAAACAGCAGAGAATCAAATCAAAAAAAATTGAAACTGCAAAAATGACGTGAAAGCAAACAATGACAACTACAAAAGATAATTTACATCGACGTAAACTGTCCCTGCTACCACACGATATCGTCGTTAAGTATTGTATGGCACCAACGGCAGTTGACTCATGTTGACAGTCATTAATGTGAATATTTAAAGAGTTCAGAAAACAATAATAACTACAAATTTGATGCTGCTTCATTTGTATACTTATTACTGCTGCGTTTTTCCGCCTCGACTGTTCCGCGTTCTGTCCGTTCGCCCATCCCCTCTGTGTGCAACCCGTATCATATATATATATATATATAATATATATATATATATATATATATATATATATATATATATATATATAATCTCCCCCTTTTATAAACAATCTTTCCAGTGCAGCAACCATTCAATGTTAACGATCAACATCTGCAGATAACTAAATCCCCAACTAGAACCCCAACTAAAAAAGATCACGGAAATCAGGCTTGGTATCGTTCTACTGGTTTAGACTGTCTGACACTCCGCCGCAACCCCCGGTCATTCTGCGATTGATGGCCCGGTTCGAGCTCTTCCATTGGCTGCGATGAAGACTCCGGCGAAGCCGAATGCTCGGAGCGTTTCTCTGGGACTCCTGGGGAATAGCGACGAAGATGGAAGATCAATACTTGGAGTCATTTGAATTTCTTCGGACAATTCACCATCCAAAATTCCCACCACTATTCGATGGCGTATCAGTTCCTCCCTGAGTCCTCCGAATTCACAAGTCTGAGCCAAAATGTGCAATGCAGTCACGAATGCCTCGACCGCCTCTCCCTCTCGCTGTACACGGCTGTAAAACTTGGCGCATTCATAAATTACATTTTTCCTGACTACAAAGTAAGTATCGAAACAATTTCTTACTCCGTCGTAGTCCTGGGGTTGCTCTGTCGTCAAAGCGAAGGGCGTCAGTATATCCTCTGCTTCGTCTCCCATACAGTAAAGCAATGAATCCACCTGTTGTCTCTGGTCTTTCATATCAAGTCCGGAGACAACGCGAACACGCTCGAAACATATGGCCCATTTCAACCATTCCGCCGGTTTGCAATAGTTACAAGGTTCCGGGCGACGAAATCCAGACTGCGCCATTGTTTGAATATGAGTTCGAAATCTTAGCTCTTACATCAAAACATCTACGCAGTTCGCTAAAATTTACCGCTGCCACCATGTTGCGTGGTCCGCCTCGACTGTCCCGCGTTCTGTCCGTTCGCCCATCCCCTCTGTGTGCAACCCGAATCATATATATATATATATATATATATATATATATATATATATATATATATATATATATATATATATTATATATATATATAAAACAATTACTAGCTGCCTGTTCTGCTAGTAAGGTTTTAATGAAATTGGATTTATATTTCGATGTGTAATTTGCTGTTTAATTCAATTTTTATTCATTAACTTTCAATCTTTTAATGGTTTCGACTTTCAGCAGAATAGCTGAATAGCTGTACGCATCGCTGATAGATGGTAGCTTTACGGTTCGAATTACTCTTTTGAAGCGCACATTTCAAATTTTGGTGAGCCATACATATACCCGAATGATTATAATACATTATGGAAATAACAAGCTAATATTCAACCATTTTTATGTAATCTAAAGGCGGCATTAAGAAGGCGAAACTATTTGAAGAATTATAATTGTTAAATACGTTTTGTACAGGTTCTTATTATTTTCATATCATTAGGAACAAAAAGTATTTAAATAGGTTTCGGAGTTTTCAGTTCACGCCAAGTTTATGGCAGATATTTAAGTTCTTCGCTGAAACAAAACACTATTTAGGATGCATGAATACCCAATAACGGTGTTAAATTTCATTTCAATGGCACAGGCCGATTTTCTAATTTGAACGTTTAATAATGTTCGTATTTTCATTCAAATGTTTACTACCAGATTATGTGCTTTCTGTCAGTTCTTTATGTCATCAAGGTCTAGACTCTTCTGTTGAAACTTGCTTACACATTGGAGCCTGACTTGTGGTTTCTCTAGCCTTCGACCAACCCTAGTCATAATTCTTCTACAGATTATGATTTTTTACTGTGGTTTCACATAAAGCAACCATCGATAGTATGATTACGGCGCTATAGAAGTCATTACGTTAGATTATGTTAGACCTCGTTGTCCATGGAATTACTTGAACGCTTGTATCTAGGCTTTCAACGTGTAACCTGAATTTAAAGTTGAATTATGTGCAAAAAACCCACAACAATATCACTGGACTACAATGTACACAATAACTTGATTATCATGACTAATTTTTTATATTCACTAAAAATTACTAACCTTTTCTAAACAGAGAAACGACAATGATAAAGCTATAAAATCCGTTTTCCATATTCATGTTACAAATTTGTCACCAGGTTCAAATGCCCACGAAAAGTAATTAGCCAGATCTCTAACGAATAATCCTGAAAACGGCAATCGAATCTTGCACGGAATTGTGGTGCCCAGCACTGGCTGTTAGCTTATAGACGAATAAGAAAACCGTGCCTATTATTCACTCATGAACTAAAGGTTAAGTGGTCTTTCGTTAGAACGAATATTGATTGCCGAGTTCACTAGATGGCGTATTTTTGCACCAAAATTCAACGCTCTCAGTTTTCTATTTATAAGAAATTCTCACGTTGGTTAATTGCAGATGTGATACGTTACAGACTCGTTTCAACGAGAGAATGTGGATATTGCGACACGCTATTATAATGAGAGAAGTGCGCATATTAAAATGCATGACGTAATTTGGATAACTAGAGCTTTGTGCATGCAAGTAGGTCACTGAGTGGGCGACTGCGATGATAATCTGACTAGCTGAACACAAGTGATAGGAGCCTTGATTACACTAGTTAAAACATTCGATTAAGAGTTAAGAGCAATGCGCTTGCACAGTTTTGAAGCAGTTGAAAATCTGTGGATTTTTCTGTCAATAGCTGCAGGTGATTATATATAATTATAAATATAAGTCTATAGTCCATATATATATATATATATATATATATATATATATATATATATATATATATATATATATATATATATATATATATAATTTTCATCATCATAGGTATGCTCATCTCCAGGCTGTGGGTAAAGGAAGGTAGCACTCGACCGTCCAGGTCCAAATGCGCTATGGCCGTTCAATTGGTCTCTTCCAGGCTTACTGGAGGACATGATGAACAGCCTATCTTCGTAAAACTCGAAACGCCCTCTTAAAATGAAATAACTATATCACAATATCTGGGGTCTCCCTAATTGGATCGTGTTCGAAGGTTCGAAGAATTTTGCACTTATCATGTAAAATTGAATAGGCTACACGGAATACATAGGATCCTTCACGTATAGGGCTTCGCAACAGGCAGTATGTTTCAAATCCGCTGCCCGAGCGAAAGTCAGCTATTAGGATTCAGTGCTCTAGGCTGCTGATGCCGGCTTGGACAATGGCTACCTCAAGTTCACTGCGAAGCATGCGTCAAGTTAAATTCGAAGTAGGTAAACTTTCAACCTAGCTCCGCCAGCTAATTTTCCACAATGTTCAGTGATGAGGATGGTTTCCACAGTTATCTTTATTTGTTTCTTGGCTCAAACATGAAATGTACCCAGTCACGTATTCCTCTTCAATGTCATCAGGTTTTTATGTTACTGCAAGCATTTGTCAGTTGTTGTTGGGATCACATTGTCACGGCTTCATGCCCTGCGATGCCTGTTTAAGCAATCTAAAGATTATGGCATCCTAAAATTCAATGGACATAGCATCGTGTCTGCACGTATCTTGCTTATTTTTAAAATCAAAATCGTAACCAATCCCATTCTAATCTCCAGATTCCGTTAAGGATTTGTTCTCAGACCTCTTTTCCTGCATAACAATCAACGGCAGACCAATCACGATCGTTCTATCACTTGCGTTTCATTTATTATTGCCAAGTTATGTTGGTTCTGTTTGCATACAGAAAAATCTGGAATGAAAAGTCGATAAAATGAAGCTTCCATGTCCATAGTGGAACGTAGGGTAGGCGCTCATTTCCCGCTGTTCGGCATTTGAACTGACAACAGTGTATCTCCCACGGCGCAACCTCATCGCAGGACTCGCCGTTTATTTGTCAGCTGACGCCGCTACCAAATTTACTGCTTGGTGACAGAAATAAGTTGTGCGTGAAAATGGACAAGTGAGCAGTGAAATGTGTTTTGAAGGGCGAATTAAACTGTATTACAAACAGTTTATGATTGCTTTGTTGAGGCTAAGAAAGAGGCTCGCAATCTTGCAGTCTCTTTGGCAGTCAACTCTTAGCAATATTCCGCATCAAAACATAACTATAAAGGTTTTATGATATTCTGAGACAAAATAACTGGAACTGATTAATGCACTTTTAATTCATTTCGCCTACCCATGTGCGTGAAATAGCCATCCAGCTTCTGCTGAAGAAGTGAAAGCCTTGCATTCTGAAGAACTGAAATTTTAGTTATTCCTCCAAATCTTTAGCCCTCACTGAGATTACTGACTGCGCAAAATACCTTAAATTTGGTTGCCAGTATAACAATGCTGAAGTAGATTTGTAAAAACTAATACACCAGTAATTTTCGAGTACACACATTTATTAGCAGAGATCTACTGTATATAAATGAACTATATTTCTCTTATCAAATAATTCTTGATACAATATGTATGTATGTATGTATGTATGTATGTAGGAATTTGGTATAGCGCCTTTTAAGTGCCTCACAAAGGCGCTTCCTGCGCTAACTTAAATGATGTTAAGTATCATTAAGAACAAAACTTCCGTCATTTAGCAAGCAGTGTTCAGATAACTAGAAATGTCACCAGCTGCGGACTCGCGCACACACGCTGAACCCAACCAACTGGCTTCCATCCCGAGTTGACTGATGACCACGTGTTCAGAGTTCGTGAACCGAGTAGTTTCAGAATCGTAGAACGGCGACGGGCGATGGCGTCCGCAGTACACGAGAGCCCCACCGTCCAACGCCGTCCCTCGCAGGTGGTAGATGTGACGTCCAGGCATAACTGGAGCACCAGGTTGATTCGCGACGGACAGCCGTTCGATTGATGGTATGACCCCTCTCCGCTAGACAGTCGAAACAATTCCAAAGCGTTAGGCGTGTGTTACGACCTATCATCCCTTGAGTGTAGAATGAACTATTCCAGCGAGAAGGTGTGTCGATCATGAACAGAAAAACCATCCGAAAACTGATAAACCATGACGAACTCTTGTAAAAAAACACCTGAACGCCAAGTCGGTCACAACAGCAGTCC
This sequence comes from Norana najaformis, assembly GCA_964023275.1. Classification (NCBI taxonomy): domain Eukaryota; kingdom Metazoa; phylum Annelida; class Clitellata; order Crassiclitellata; family Hormogastridae; genus Norana; species Norana najaformis. The sequence goes on from OZ029928.1 coordinate 797,149, forward strand.
GAACAGAAAGAATTTCCGAACAAATATTTTGCTTTAAGACGAAATTTAAGCCGAAATAACAAGCGGCGAAAACACGGCCACATCATGGCCGCCGCACATGCGCAGACTATATATATATATCAATTCAATATGATTGATTAGCTTTAGACCCAGAGAGTAGATATATTACAATTCCTATTCGTATATTTGAAGGGTCGTCCATAAAGGATGTCCGCAAAACTTGACCTACTTTGACCACTCGCGTTCCCTTGTCTGCATTTAGAATTACTCCCCCCTCTTTCCAATGGAATACTGTGATGTAGATCTGTCTGCAGTCTGACTGAAACCTTTTTTAAGACATAGGCTGCAGAGAAATCCAAATTACCAAATTTGGAGACCGACGGCAACATTTGGGCATAAGTCTCTTGTCCGCAGTTGAATGAACCCTCAGCCTCTCTATACGGACGTCCTTGATGGACGCCCCTGATGCCTTTAACACTGACCTGTTACACCCTATAATTTTCTATTACAAAAAAGTTTCAAAATTCATTATGTGAATGAATTGGCATTTTCAGGGATAGAAACAGCGATAACTCAGGGACCATTAAACACAGTGGCAGAGATTGGAAAACAAGTAAAACTTGACTGCACTGCTGATATGGCCATCGGTTACTGGGTTTTATCGAAGAACGGAGATACAAATGGCCAGTTGACAATCGTTGGATTAGGCTGTTCGAACCTCAACCCTGCATTTGCTGTTCATTATGCAGTGGAGTCGTTGGGAGGAGGAACTACATGCAACCTAATCATTTTCAACATAACCATGGAACAAGCCGGTGTCTACAAATGTATAGAACTATCAAATTCATTGTCGATTCTCACAGTTATAGGTATGTCGCATTCTGTTATAATTGAACGTACGCCTGGACAACAGTTATGATTTTGCTGTCTTGCAGTGTTTTGGTGCTAATTTAAACAGGTTTCAAATCCAATGCTAAATGCTTTAACCGACTTTCCATAAAGTTCGATTTTTGAAATTTTGGCGGGCCGCCAAAATTTAAGAAATGAAATTTATGAGCACGAAGGGGCCGCAGGTAAAAAAAGCGCAATGCCAAAATTCTAAGACAAGTGAATCTGGGGAGATTCTTACGCTTCCCTAATTGGATCAAGCTTAGGAGCTTTCTATTCAAACTTTGACTTTTAAAGCTTAATTTGTGCACAAACGACTTGGATTTACCAATGGGTTTAGACCACCACCAAATTCCTTAAATATTTAATAGAACGCATAAGTGTGACCCATAGCAAGTATCTAGTGAAGATTTTTGTCGTAAGTTTCAATTTTAAAAGACAATTTTCTGCAGCAATGATTTTGATATTATAAAGAAGGTTAAATATCTTAATTTTAACCACTATAAATTCAAAGGCCCTGTGAACTGTTATTTTTTACTTTCTCGAACACGACAACTCCAATCTTGCCAGTTACCGACATTTTATTCTTCTAGACACGTTCTTTTTATACACATAACACGCCACCAATCACTGTGCACACACATATATACACATGAAGTGTACGCCCTCATCCCCTCACGCCTCACCGGCTAGCAAAACCGTGCTTACATTACCTTTATCCCTCATTTTCAAGCTCACAAATTATCTTTCAAAATTTGTGAACTTGCTACCATCACATAAACAACTTATCAACTTATAATGCAATCTTATCAACTTTTGACTGATAAAAGAACAGGACGTGGAATTCCCTCACAGTCTACTAGTGTTAGAACAGCCCCTACAGCAAACTCACTATTATCACAAAATGAAGTAAACGATTTCCCAACCTCAAACACATGCAAAACCATATTGCAACGTACCATATCCTTATTTAAATCAAATGCTTGTTGATGTTTATCAGTCCACACAATCTTATCCGGCACCTCTTTACGTGCTATTTCAGTTAATGGTTTCGCTAACTTTGCAAAATCCATAATGAATTGTCTATAATGTCCAAAAAATCCTAAAATCTGTTTTACTTGTTTCTTACTTTCAGGTGGTTTCATCTTAACCAAACTTTCAATCCTCTCTGATTCATCATTTTCTTGCCAGATTCCATTATATGCCCAACAAATTTCACTTCGCTTTTAGCAAAAATGCATTTATTTACATTCAAAGTAATGTCATGTTCCCTCACTCGTTTTAAAAATGCCTCTAAATGTTTCAAACGTAAATACCAGTCTTGTGAATGAACAGCAGAGGCGCCGATCCGTCGTAAACATTGGGGGCCCGGGCCTATGATGGGGTCTGGATGCGAAGCCCTATTGGGTTCCATGGGCTAACCCCCTGGTATAGGGGTCAAGATCGAAGTAGGCCTAATGCAGACATACATAAAGTCTAACAGCTCAGTAGACAAACAGTGAGAAATGTCGCTAATATTATTTACAGTGGAATGTCAACTGAGGCATACACAGCAGTTAGGCCTATATGGCAGTAATACTAAAGCAGCGCAATATGAGCACTTAATTAGTTATTCGACAATGAACTTGCCGAAAATGTTCTCCCTGATTGTGCTTCTTCTAGCAAACAGCCGCTAGTGTAGGTTTCAGATTACTTGTCATCTACTTCAGTTTTTATCACTTTAATCTAAACTAATATAATACAATCTAAGAACTTTTATAGCGCCACTGTAATAATGCTCAAGGCATCAGTCGATGGTCGCTGCTAAATAAAATCATTGTTCAAGCCAAATTCCTTGGTGAGTCCGGGTCGAAAAGCCAGAGACGAGTCCAGAATACAGAGACGGCCTACGAAGTGTAATGAGTCCAGGAAGAGTTGAGTTTTTAGTCGAGGTCTAAAGGCCGAAACAGACTTTGCCGAACGAACATTTGCCGGAAGAGAGTTCCAGAGGTCAGCGACAGAAAATGCACGCCTGCCAAGAGCTGTTCTTACCCACGGAATAGTCATATTTAGACAGCTAGAAGACCTGTTCAAGTAGAGATAAGTCTTGGGAGTCAGTACAGATCAAAGATAGTGAGGTTGGCTGAAATGTATAGTCTTGTATACAATTAGTCCATTCTTGAAAATTTTGCGCTTTTCTACGGGCAACCAATGCAACGATTTTAGAAATGGTGATATATGATCATATTTTGGAGTTTTAGTGATAAATCTTGCCAATGTATTTTGAACTCTTTGAAGCTTCATCGAATTAGCTTTAGAAATGCCAGTAAGAAGCGAGTTGCAGTAGTTGAGGCAGCTGGAGACTATGGCATTAGCCAAATAAACCAAGGCAGAGAAGGGAATGTGACGCCTAATCCTACGGATATCACGAATGTGGTAGTGGGCAGACCTACATATAGAATTAATATATTCACTGAAAGACAGATTGGAGTCAAATACAACACCCAAATTGCGGGATGAACTGTTGCGTTGTACGACAGAGATGCCTAGATGAACGGAATTTAAAGAATTAAATTTAGTCAGTTGCTGTGAGGTTCCAAAAAGGAGAAACTCAGTTTTGGATGGGTTTCGGAGCAGTCTGTTTTCTGCCATCCATGACTGGACTTGGTTAAAGACTCTAGTGTCAGAACACACAGTTGAGTCACTTGCCTTAAATGCAGATTATGTAAATGAAAACAAATTCATATTTTACGTTTAATATTGTTGTAATACAGCATTTGTATAGCGTCTCGCATAACCTCTCAAAAGCGCTCTAAATTTATTAATTACTCATTTATACCTAGATGTCAACATAATGAGACAGCTGTTTAACCCACGTATGTGATTCTTTTCTTTCACCTACAGATGTGATGGTCAGTTTAGTCCAGAGGTGTCGATCCATCGTAAACTTTATGGGCACGGGCCTATGATGGAGGTCTGGATGCGAAGCCCCTATTGCTTTCCAGAGACAACAAAATCATTTAATATTATTGTAATACAGCATTTATATAGAGCATCTCTTAACCTCCAAAAGCGCTCTAAATTTATTAATTACTCATTTATAATCGGATGTCAACACAATGACGCACTATATAATCCACTTCCGTGATTCTTTTCTTGTACCTGTACAGATAGGATGGATAGTTGAGTCAACTAGGAAAATTTTCTATACCTGGAGTTGAACCTTGGGATACTAAGTAACTGGCTTTCAATTTCATCTCAATGCATCTCCACAAAAGAGTGATGAAAAGCTGATGAGCCTACCTCTACGAGTGCAATTTCACCATCAATACTGTCATCTAGTCGTTTCCGTTTTATAACAAATTTATCCATTTTCGTATCACCAATTCAAACCCAATGTGCCTAAATTTTACTTGTTCAAAATTGACGAAATCCTATATCTATATACTGTATTTAACAGAGGGAGCTTTCTTCGGCTAGCGATGCAGAGACTGTGTGGGGAATATAAAGGGCGACTATACGAGCATGGGTATATATATATTCACCCCATATTTACAAAACCGTACGCATGTACTTAAGGTACAAAGATATGGTTTTGTAACTGAAGAAACTAATTTAGCGGGTCGGCCTACATCACTACTGCCCGACTGGTCAAAGATGACATCCAGATGGCGATGATAGTGATGTGAGGGCGAGTTGTCTGACCTGCATCCATTAATTTTTCAGGGTTCTGTCACATCTTGCTATAGATCTCTGCCCTCTGGCGACCTGTGTGGCTTAAAGACTGTATGTCTGACTGCCTGTTACTCAGTTCGCTTGGTCGACCTGCGTATAATTATAAGTATATATGTACTGATGTAGTATATATTCATGTATCTGTCTTTCTGTCTTTCCGTTTGTCTACCTAAGCAAAGGTAGGAATAAGCAGCAATACCTAGAGAGGTACAATTGGAAATTACGGACTGGCATTGTTTACTAACGTCTTAATGTGAAGAATGACAGCTTTTGTCAGTCCAGAGCTGCCTTGTACCGATTTTACAGCCAAAATATTGCCGGGGCCCGGGCCCCAGGGGCACACATATGATCAACGCCACTGAATTGAACAGCAATGATATCCACATAAGATTCTGAGAATTCATGTATAGGCTGTAAAACCATGTTAATAGCCTTAACAGATAAATGTTCGCCCAGAATTTACCATGCCAAATGGGACTGTGGTAAACTCGTACAGTCCATTCTGGGTCACGAACGCCGTTTTCCACTTATCCTCTTCTTTTACTGGACAAGTCCAATATGCGCTTCAACAGTCTAAAATTGAAATGACGTTGGATTTTCCGACCTTCTTCAAAACATCGCTGACGATCGGCATGGGATATTTACAGTCCATGGTATACGAGTTAATATATCTGTAATAGCATGCAAGTCTCAACGATCCATCTTTCTTTTTCACGATGACCAATGGACTCACCATTCTGCTCGATGAAGGTTTGATGATCTTGTTTTTTAACACTTCGCTGGTTTGTTTGTCTACCTCTTCTCGATAGATGACAGGAATTCGATAACCCATAAATTCGTTTTCTTTGAATTCTGATTTCAGGATGATCTCATGTTCCACCAAAGTGCATAATCCTGGTCTGTCAGAGAATCGATCTGCGTATTTATTTAAAAGTCTATCAGCTGTTTTTGTTGACTTGGTGTCAAATGAGTAATTTGCTCATAATCCAACTCAATCGGTTTCCCATCTTCCTCTTTCTTTTCGGTACCCTGTGGCAATTCAACTACCGTTCCAAAATCTTCGTCTTCCTCCACAATCAGACCACAACTTAATGTTCTTGTTACATACTTTCGCATTTTGTTGGCATGTATCACCCTTCGACTGTCACCTCCCATGTCAACTAAATAAGAATCTTTTGATCTTCTTTGTAACACAACACATGGGCCGTGCCATCTGGATAATAATTTATTCGTTGACGTCGGATACAGGACTATCACCTTCTCTCCAATTTCAAATTATTTCTCTTTTGCTCTTCGGTTGTACTGTTCGGTGTATTGCTGCTGTTTTCTTTCTGCAAAACCTTCTGCATATGCCATCGCTCTTTCCATATTTTCCTTCGTTTCTTTCAGATATTTTATCGGTTGAACGCCAATGTGAGGTGGTAAGTTAATTTCTTTCGACCAACTTTCTTTCAGAATTGTTAAAGGTCCTCTTGGATGTTTTCCATACACTAACAAATACGGCGCTACTCCTGTCGTTGCATTAGGAACTTCTCTTAACGCCCAAACTGTGAATGGTATAATCTTATGCCACTGACGTGGATTATCAATAATCACATGATGCATCATTTTTTTAAACGTTTGATTCCATCTTTCAACTAATCCTGCTGCTTCTGGGTGTCCAGGCGTATCGAATCTTGGACTACATCCCATCATTTTAAGAAATTATCTTGTTAAATTGGCTGTGAAGTTCGTTCCTTGATCGCTGGTAATTACTGATGGAACTCAATTTTTCTTTAATGCTTCACATACCGCTTTTGCTGACAACGATTTCATTAGATATATCATAGGCCACCTTGTACATGAATCGACGATACATAGACAATACTTGTGTCCCGCTGCAGAAGTTGGTTCTATGGGCCTACAACATCCATAGTCATCCTTTGGAAAGGAATTTCTTCCCTAGGTATAGGATTAATTGGTACCCTATCCATCACCAAGTTTCTTGATTTCAATTGGCAGTTTTCGCAGGACTTACAATATTTTTCGATTTTTGGCATATTCATGCGCCAGGTGTCGCATCTGCCTTCCGGTCCACTCTTTCGTCTACTTCGTCCTCGAGTTCACCTTCTTTCACCACGTTTACTTTCTGTGGTATGGAATTCCTTGCAACTATCAGCTAAGGCGTAATCAAGGTATCTCTGTAAACACATCTCCTGCTACAGCTTCATCAACTTTCAGCCTCCAGTACTTCGGCCAGAATTTGCCCACTATGTTTGTGGTAAATATACTCTTTGTGACCAGCGCAAGAAGTTAACTAAGAGAGTGATGATTGCTTACAAGTATTATTTTGGAGTTGGGCACCTCACGTGTGGCGCGAGCCGAGCCAGTGCCGCCTGAAGGGTAGGCCGCATACTAGGGGAGTGAAACTTGCTTCAAAAAGGTACCACAACATCACACTTCTGTTATCGTCACAAACAGTTAGCTACATATTACAAACAGATTCCAGCTAAGCAGTCTGAAAGCTGTGGCCGTCTGTTCTTATATCTGTGCGGACCTCAAAGTGGTAGCACTTATTCTAGGCCTACAGCTGGGGTACACAAAACATATGTGCTTTTTGTGCTTGATCTGAGCACATTGATGGTCGGCACAACGTGCAACACGAACCATTGGTTGATCCATTGAAAGTGTACTTACCACCACTTCACATTAAACTGGGCCTCATGAGGAATTTCGTAGTGGCAATGGATCGTACTGGACAAGGTTTCCAGTATCTGAGAGATAAATTTGGAGCCGTCAAAACTGATGCTAAGCTGAAGGCTGGAATTTTTATTGGGCCAGAAATCCGCGAATTAATGCGTGATACTGTATTTAGAACCAAGCTCAACACTGGAATTTGTCGCTTGGGATGCATGTACGTTGGTGGTGCAAAACTTCCTTGGGAATCACCGAGCTGAGAACTACGCTGAACTCGTTAGCAACATGTTAACAGCATATAAGCAACTCGGCTGCCGGATGTCACTAAAAATACATTTCTTACATTCCCATCTGGATTTTTCCCACCAAACTTGGGTGATGTAAGAGATGAGCATGGAGAGAGATTCCATCAAGACATCTCCACCTTTGAAGCAAGATATCAGGGCCACTGAAATTCCAACATGTTGGGCGATTACTGCTGGTTTCTGCAGCGGGCAACAGCGGCCACTCAGAAGCGCAAGAGCAAGTGTCTAAAGCACTTTTGAACTCGTATAGAGTTAAGCTAGAGACAAGATTTCGAAATGTATGCTTTCATCTGAGTAACATACATATATTTATATTACATTTTAAAACATATTTTAATTTCAAGTTATAAAAGAATAACATTTTGTTTCTTGTTATGAATACTCTGAGTTTGCATAATTACACAGTTATAAGGAAATACTAGTTCTGTAAAGAGTTTGCATAATTATTAGCATGTATGCTGCATATCTTAAGATCCTGACGTGCTACACAAAATCTGACTTCAGATTTGGAATCAGCAGATTCGACTTAGTGTAGTACACATAACATATGCCTCGTAGCAGGCGAAAAAATTTTTCGTGTGATCAAGTGTAATCACTGGGATCTCTGAGTCGATTAATGCTTTGTTCTTCCTTGGTACTCCGTCCATACCACACATTTTCACATCCATATACTGCAATGCTGCTTTCTTAATCAAAGTTGACATCCTGTCTTTAACTACAATGTTTTACTGACTGTCCGAACCCATTAATTCTTCCTTTTGTAGTTCAACTTTCATAATAGTTTTTACTTCTTTCTTCTCTTCAACTTCTTTTTTTGACATAACATGACCTCCTTTTACAAGTGGAAGTGATATGCTTTGTAGATTATCGGGCATATTCATCACTTTATTTCGATTAACTTGTGCGCTCTCTGCGTTATTCTCTCCTTGCCATCTGTCTGAGTCTCGTCAATCACTTGCATCTGATTAACTTTTGGATTTCCTGTATTCTTTGCGTAATTGATATTCGTACTCGAAAGTACATAATTTTTTTACGAAATGTTTATCAGATCCACATCCGTGACATCGTTTCATCTCACTTCTCTGTTCATTACCGCTTGTTCTTCTGAAAAGACCATTTGCTTCTCTTTTGACAAAATTCTGTGACGACCTGTTGTAAGTCTGTCCATACTTAACTTGTTCGTTTTGTTCCGTAACCATTTTAAAATTTGTTCTAATCTCCATTTTAAACTGGTTGTCAAACCCTTGCCCACCGGTCTCTTTAATTCCTCTCCATTTCTCCGTCGAATTTTGGTTGCTTCCCCAACGTTCATAGTTATTCTTGTTCCACACACCAGCTCCAATCCGGTTATTTACATGCATATCAGCTAAATCCGCCACTACACTAGATTCAAAACATTCAACTCCCTCTTTCGACAAAACAAAATGCATTGCACCTGGTGGTAAAGTCTCTTTTAGCTTATCTGCCACAAACAGATCAAATAACTTGTCGTAGTCTTTCTCCACTAGTCTTTCCTACTCCTGACATAATAGTTTAGCAAATTCTTCAGTCTAGCTGCAAGCATAGTGTACGTCTCTTCTGCCATCTTTTTAGCATCTATAAATCGAGACATGTACTCTCTCGGCGTTAGTTTAAATTATTTCAACAAATGATCTTTGACCTTTTTGTAATCTTCCATATCCGCATTTGATTATCTATTCAAAACAATACGGGCTTTTGACGTCATCAGTGGCAACAATAACTTTACCCAATATTTTTCATCGACCTCAAAACTGTTGAACGCGTTCTCCACGGTCTCAAAATATAATGGCACTTCCATCATGTCAAAGGGCATGCTCGATAAACGTGCTTCATGGCATCTCCTATCTTCTTGACCTTCGATAACAACGTTTCACTTTCTTGTTGTTTCTTTTCTAATAACTCTGTCTGTCTCGCGCTCTTCCCGTTCCTCAGCCAATTCCTTCATATGCGCCTCTTTCAGTGTCCTTTTCTTTTGTTCCATTTTTATGCGTTCTTGCCTTTCCACTTCTGCCCTTTCCATAGATTCCTTCTTTAATTTCAAATCTTCTTGTCTGGCTTGTTCCGCCTGTTCTCTTTCTAATATACGTGCCACTTCTCTTGTTTTTTCTCTTTCTCTTTGTTCTTCCATCTTTTGCAGACTGTCTAATCGCTCTCTTTACCCATTCTCTTCTATCTCCATCTGTTGTTCCATTCTCCTCCGTTCGGCCTTTTTCCGATCTTTTCGTGCTTGTTCCATTTGGAACTCAAACTTTTGACTTTTCAATTCCAATTGCTCTTTGCCAGCTTTTTCTGCTTTCTCTTCTTTCTCCCTTTGCAACTCCAATTCCTCTTATCTTCGTTTCTCCTCTCTCTCTCTCTCTCTCTCTCTCTCTCTCTGTTCTCTCATTATCATCCATTGCAGAAATACTTCAATAGACGTCGTGCAGGTGCTTTCTCGACTTCTTTTTCTACAATACCACCTACTGCTCCTTCAGTTTCTTCTTTTAGCCACACTTAAGCTAAAACCTCCATCAAAGCCTCGCGTGTCATGTCCTTCGTCTGTTTCTCCTAATAGCCCACTTTCAGCAACAGTTGCTTTAACCTATAGACGACATTTTCTTTATATCATTTTGTTTTTCCGTCGTTAACCGCTCCGTCTTACTTGGTTACTTCAGGTGATATTCGACTTATGAGTTCACCTTTACAGACAGTGGTTTTGTTTCGTGCCGAACAAATAAGTTTTATACCTGTCCACGTTTGTTTCTGCGTAGTTTCACCTTCTGTGCGTCTTCGTTCACGTCCACGTCTGCCCTTGTTTTCTCTCCGGTTGCGAATTCTTCTCTGCATCTTTATCACGTTCCTCTTTACATTCTTCTGTTTCCTCGACTCGTTCTCTCTTCATTTGGGATTTCGTATCCCACCACTGCCACCAAATGTGAACTGTTATTTTACTTTTCGAACACAACTCCAATCTTGCCAGTTACCGACATTTTCTTCTTCTAGACACGTTCTTCTTATACATATAACACGCCCCCAATCACTGTGCACACATACACACATCAGGTTACGCCGTCATCCCGTCACGCCTCAACGGCTAGCAAAACCGTGCTTGCAAACAGTGTTCCAGTTGGTCTGAGATGCATGCATGAACCGGCGGAAGGATTCGGGCAAATTCTTCTAAGCAACAAGTGAAGGGCTGGTGCAGGTGACCAGTAGTACTGGCGCTTCATATTTACTGTTTCACTTGTATCATTTGTATTTTCTTATCGTTAACATTCATTCATAAACTATGATATTTAAAAAAATTGTTTTCTACCTTTACCGTGGGTTGATTAGATAAATAAGCATTATGCCGCATAGACCTATTTTAAATGTTCACCCATTAATATACGTTCTGCTTTTGATAATGTTTTTGATAATTTTTGACTGCTCGCTGTAACGTAACTGCACGCTGATAGCACCGCAAGCTTGCTGAGTACAAAGTTGGCGCGCAGAATACGTCCAGGTTGCATCTACTGTATATAAGACCATATTGGAGTGTGTCCGGAGTTGAAATCCTAACTCGCTTGACATATTGACCAAATTTGTCTTTTGCAGGTTACATTTGATCTCAGATATTGTCTTGTACTATACTTTAGAAACGCCAGCAAAAGCTACAACGAACATTACAACGAACGTAACGGAAGGAGAATTTGTTGGTCTGCAATGCTCCATGAAATACAATGGTTCCGTGGCACCAGCTTCAACTCTGCTGCCAATTATGTACTGGACGGATATAAACGGACAAAACGTCTCAAGTTCCTACGATTCTTCAAACCCAAATGAAGCAGTTTTAACAGCTACGTTTGAAGTTGGCAGACAAGACAAACTGCAGTTCGCTTGTCATGTCTACTTTCAACTAAACGTAAATGCAAGCAATTTCGCAGGTTACGCGGCTAATACACCGACCAACAACTACAGCGCCAACACTTCTCCTATAGATTCATACTGTAAGTGATCTATAATTTGGTTACTGTGCTGGTTATTTTTTATTTTTGCTGTAATGGCTATTTCTTTATTTCAGCGAATTATACACGTCATAGATTCAATAAAAAGCAGTCAAAGAATGAATTATCCATCAGCAATGATCTAGCTATTTTCAGTTTTAATGATATGTCGGCTAATTAATACCACAATATCTTACAACATGGCTTTCCTGACACACGGCTTGTAGTCTTATTTTGCATATCAGAAATTGGCAAATACGTGTCAACTAATAAATTGGGAATTTACTAGCGAAAATGTGATAAGCCGCTTCCCGATATTTAGTCGTAAAGCTCGGTTCTAAAAATCAAATTTATCTGGCGTATAAGGAAAATGTAATACTAGCCGGCATAGTATTATTATAGGTGTAGGGAAACGCTTTTTATTAAACGGCTTCGTTTAGTAGTCTTAATTTACTTAAGCAGCTCTAGTCTTCATTTCACAATTCAAATTTTCTAAAAGAGCCATGTAATATTCTGTTTTTCATGGCAATGTCTGAATTTCAGTTTAAACCTATATGTTTTCCATTTAGTTTTAAGAACAAGTATATTGCATCCATATATACATATATATATTGTGTTGTAGGGTATTATAACATAGACTTTCAAGCGATAGATCTAATAAAAATTCCGACATGTCATCATATACTCGGACGGAAATTTATAACATTCACTAACACTATCGACGACCCTACAAATTTGCAAATCGAGCTTTGAATCCAAGGCTTGTTGTATTTCTAGCCAAGACTTAACTCGAAGAAAAATGCAATCACTTGGATTTTTGTCACACATTAACTTACTTCAACCGCAACGGTTACTGTAACCGAGTTAATGTAAGTACGCAAGCAAGTATGAAAGTATTACCAGACTCACTCATTAGTAGTTGTTGAAGTTTGGGAGAAAGAGAGGGGACAGCTAGTGCGGAAATATTAACCGATGTCAACGCCTTTTCGTGCCAGTGAAGTAGGTGTAGGACGCCTGATTAATTGGATTGTTCAGACAGAGAGATGGTATCTGATAACGGGGAAGTGAGTCACCCTGCCCACGTAGAGAGCGATTGCATAATTATCAGAGGCAAGACAGACAGGAAGCCAGACGGGTAGAGGTACAGGGAGAGATACGCAGACAGGCCACGCTGAGTAAAGAGTCCTCTTAGACGTGAGAGAAGTCAGTCGAGAGTTAGGCGTCAGAGAACACAGTCGAATAGCTCTGAGAGGTTCCACTCTCGGAGATAGGGCTCAGTTGAAAATGTAGACGAGTTATAGAGTCCAGCGTCTACTGGCGCTGCAGCAATCGTTACGGGAAGAATATAGTTCAAGTTTGTCACGGGCTAGGGATCCTCGCTCGCTCCGTAATGTAACTCTGTTAAACTAGAATCACGCTTGCATCACGAAAGACTATTGTATCTGATGAATGACAATCCGAAATAAACGATGAAAACTAAACAGTATGAACTGGAAGAGAAACCTCTTATCGTAACTGATGCAAGCAGAAACTATACCTTAAACGATGCAGGAAACAGAACTTTATCATATTACTATGAAAATAGATAACTATAGCAATTTATAGATTCGTACGTAGTTACAAGGTCTAGTACAGAATACCGAAACCTCAATCCCTAGTCCGAGTCACGATAATGTAGATTCCATTCCGATTTTATGGAAATGGGACTCGAGTCGGAGTTTTGGGTCTAATAAGTCTGCCACAAGTATATAAGGCATACAGCATTTAAATCTAATACTCAGTAGACTTAGATAAACGATCCAAATCCATTGGTGCCACTAGCAAGATATCTTGATGTGGGACTGTCACGACCCTACTTCACTGTGACGTCGTTAGGCCAGATCTTGACGTATTCAAACTAGAGCAGAGAAGGGTGTTTTTGAAATTTATTCACTACAACTACGGAGAGTTATCTGTATAACGAAGAGAGTCTATCTACTGCAACATTAACGAGATTTCAACACAAATTAATCGTTCGACGTTTAATCTGGGCCCGCAGCATTCTCCGCAGGTGTTGCTTAGCGTCGTTTAGAGCGATTTGGAGTCGCGTTCTATCCGTCTTATATATCGACTTCGCCCGGGTCTAGTCAACTGAAGTCGATCCATTGTGTATTTAGAGTCCGCTGTAATCAGTCTATTAAATGTTGTGCTGCTACTTTGATTGGGGCGCTAGATACCATCAGCTTTCATCGCGTTAGTCCGACCAGACGCCGTTGACGTCGTTAACGAATGTCCGTTAGTCATTAGGTTGGTCGGCGTTGCGCGGAGACTGACACCAGGGGTCGTCTTGTTGACCCTCGCTGTGCTCCCGTCTGGCCTCGCGTCGGCGCCTCTGTTGTCGTTCAAAGCGACCTTGGCGATTTCGGCCGTGACAGGGATTAACCACGGGAAAAAACTGACCTTCGACATGATGGCAGTTAGACGATCAATTTTCTCTGCTTGTAACTGTATTTATTCACATGTCAACGATCGAAATTAGTCACATACAATTTGTTTAAAATTAATTACACTTCTTATTTTCAACTACTAATCAGTTCACTGGTTTGTTTGGTATTTCTGATTCAGTTGCATATTGATGCCTTTAATAAAAGAGAAAATAAAACAAAATAAACAGTGAAACATTAGCTTAAGAATTACAATTTATCGACTACGTAGCCATTAGGCAGGCCAAACTAAAATCAGCTTAAATTTCTTATTTATTTCCACATTTAACAGTTTCAGAGATTCAGTAGCGATTAACATATGGTCCTGCAAACAGTGTCACTGAATAAACTCTATCACCGGTAACTAAATATTCATAAATTTTAAGTATCGACAACTTAATAAATGCAAGCCTACTGTGCAGGCCATTTAAAACATGCCATTTTGTTTTCTTTTTCTTTTTCTTCTCGTTATTCTACCCGCAGGCAGGTCCAGGTTTTCAGTGATTTCATTTTGGTTCCATTTCCTTAATTCCTTTTTTGCTCCCTCTGAATCTTTTATACAGCATTCCAGTCAATCAGCAATCTGAGCCGACTGCAAGCGTCATCGTCAGCGTAATGAAGAGCCAATCGTTCGTCAATGAAACATATTGCGGACAAGCATCGAAAATGTGAGCCGTAGTCTGCATTGCGCCACAGCTTCACGAAGGATTAGTGGTTGTTTCCTTTTGAAGAGGTTGCAAACATAGCAACCCTGGCCCAAAATAATAGTGCCTAGAAAAAAACAAAAGAACTGCAGACCTGTAGCTCTAATTTTGCTGTGTCAGTACATTTGCGCCTTAAGCGAATTCAAAATATGCGTAGTTATTACAAAATAAGTATTTTGGATTTATCTAAACTTACCTGCATATAGGTAGGCATTTTTAACTGGGCGCATTCTTCAATGTGTCAATTTTTAGCTCATGCCGTGGATGTCAGCAACACCGTTTTGAGCCGTGCTCACTGTTGGGGCACATTTTGTTGATTCAACTGGTTCAACTGGTTTGGCTAGCTGACATCACATTCAAAGTAGCAGCTATTTGACCAGCATGTAACGAGTATCTCGAATCAAAACTGTTTGTTTGCGTAGTTTATATTAAGCTATGTAAAATGTAGATATCCATTCATAAATTTGCTGGCATCTATATATGCCAGCATCTTAGGGTCTACTGTAAAGCTATGAATATTAGGCTTTAGAAAACTTTCGCTGCGAGCGGAATGCATTAAAAATTCAGACATGAAGAAATTTGAAATAACAGTCGACTCAAATTCGTCCGATTTGGAATAGACGAACTTTGCAAAGCGCTACAAAAGCTAACGCAGTTGAACAGGAAACTTCTGACTCGTAACACATTTCGAGAGTTTGAGCCGTTTACTCCAGAGCTGGCCGAGAAAGGACTGCTAGATCAGTGATTCTAATAAAGGCATTCGTTGTGAGAAGATTCATGCATCATTTACAGTGTTTCGACCTGATAGTCGAACGATTACGAAGGTTTGCGACTTGGAGTGCGATCCGTGCTTACGGATAAGAGGCGAATAAACTCTCAGGAGCATATGTCGTAGGTTATTAGACAGCTTATTCGGAAAGGTGGATCAAGCAAGCAAAGCTTATATAATGAGCTGTGGAATTTCGAGCCAGCGAGACAACCAGGTCACCTTTCATGGCAAAATGAAGGGATCTGCGGCAAGGAATGGATGAGACTGAAATGCATTGCTCCTTGAGATAAGATGAAGCACAGCGTGCAAGACAACTACTTAATAGCATTCGGTTCAAGGTTCTTCTATTTGTCCGTTCTTCTACGGTTGGCACTGCGCCGGCTTACATTCGGGAGCTGTGTGTTCCTGTTTCCAGTCGACCTGGCGGCTGGTTGCTGCGTTCTGCTGCTCGTGGAGATATGCTGATTCCACGTTACCGCACGTCGTTGCGTGCTCATCGTGCCTTCTCCTGCTTTGGTCCCTCGTTCTGGAACAGTCTCCCTTTAAACATTCGTACTTTTCCACTTAGTTTAACTCAATGTTCATTCTCTGTTAACTTGAAAACGCACTTGTTTAGATCGGTAGGATAGCCGTGTCATCAGCGCTGTTGAGAGGTACTTGAAGAGCGCTATATAAGTGTTTGCATTAAGGTCATGAACTCAGCCTGTTTTCGCATCGATAACGTCTAGTTCATCCAATATGAAACTCCATATATGCCCACACCTAAAGTAGGTGTCGACAATCTTTCCGAGTTGACACTGATCGGGTTTCGAACCATTGACTCGCTCGTTACGTAACGTAGGATTGCTCAGCTCCAGTGAAGACACATGGCATGGGTGTCGATTCGAAGACTGTTATCGAATGTCATCAAATTTTCCTGGTGTTAGCTACGAACTTAAGTAGTCGAACGCGCCTATTTTCGTCTTTCGTAAACGATACTGAATAGTTGGTTTATCCAAAAACCTGCTGACTCATTACAGCAGAGGCCCGACGCTAACCGCGCGAACGCACACGCAACAAAATCGTGTGTGCAATGATTACTGCTTCCAACAGTTCGCCTGCCTACGAAAATTCGCCCACCAATTACCCCAACCCACCGCGTGTTTGACTCGTGTCATCCAGCACGTGATCCGCATGTGCAAAATCAAATCAAATATACCGATGATTATATGAAAATTTACTAAATAAACGCTGGCCCAAAATTTTGCTGACTACGTAGTGGGGTGAATCGAAAATTATAGTAATTTTTTTCGAATCTGCATTTGGCAGAGGGTGCAAAACTTGTGTTTTGGTACTACTTTTGCTAGGGCAAAATATCTTGCCTGTAGAGTTCAGTTTTGAGGTGCTCAACTGTCAAAACCTATCTCATTATAACCCAAAATTGCGAATTTGAAGAAAGTACACTTACACTCTAACCCCACGGGTACAATCCACTAAACTTTGCAAAATTGCTTTCACGTTAACTATGCAAGTTTTTTTAAAAACTGAAATTAATTTGATTAAAAACGTTTGCTGAAAATGTTTCTGTCAAACTGCTTGTTCAGAGTCTGGCTTTAATCATGTCTACGTCACTCGAAAATCAGATTTTTATCGAACGTTTTAATTAAGCCTATGGATTCTATTCTTGCCCGTATAAATCCATCTCTTTGATCCTCATAACGCACAGTGCTGACGCTTCAGTTACCAGTCTTATACATCTTTCAGTTGCTTGGGTGTGTCAAGGAAACTTCGGAAATTCAACAATGGTTTCAGTCATGTTCTTGTTCTTAATGAATTCCAGGATTTCTTCATCTGACAGCAGCTTTTTAAGAGGAGATTCATATTTGTTCGTTTCTTGCCAGCGTATTAAGTCATTATAATCTGACGCAGCAAAGTTCAAAATTGGAACACGGAACTGTCGAACTTAAGCTGGTGTGCCTTGTTGTCTTGTAGCCTGTATCCTCCGGTATGCCAGTTCTTTTATGTAACTTTATTATCGGATAAAATAGCAAGCAATAGATTCTCAAAATCTCCGAAGAAGACATTCTCTGGTATTTCTAGATCATCAATCGCCACTATATCCTTGGACAGTTATCTGGAAAACGCGATCATTCGATAAAGATGCCGAGAACCTTCTGTGCAGGAAGATGCGGTCTTGATGTTAAAGTAAATTGGAGCATAAATTTTCATAAAGAACGTTGTGAGAGTAATAAGTTGCTCTGATGGCTTTGCAAATTCAACATACAAGAACAAAATTCTGTTAGCAGCTGTTAGCCATCTTGAATGAACTGTCGGACCCGGTTTTCGGTTGGCGACATCATCAGAGCATTCACCAAACAGCTACAGCTTGACATATATCGTACAAATACTTTTTGATCGATATTGAGATCGGCATTTTCAACACGCGAAAATTGTCAAGTGAGGTTGCTGTAAATGGAACTACTGGCATGTCTTCACATTTTTGCATCGCTTTACCTATAGGACCAGAAAAAGCTCTCGGACCATGCGTTACACCATCTAAATTCTGTCTCAAAGGCAATTCGTTTGCGTGCAACTTAAAAACGAGCCACTGCAGTGGTCTTCCTTTCTCCAATTCTAGCAATCGAATGACACCTCTTACGCTACCAGTATTAACATTTCTGCCATCGCACCCAACAGCAAGCAATCTGTCGGTTGTTATTCCTATTCCACGAAGTAGACCTGATATTCCTCTTGGGATAATTGTTGAGTCTACAACTGATGGAGTGAAATGACCTACATATTCTGAATCGGGTTCTGACACAGCTGTAACATGCTCCTCGGTTATCGTATTTGGATAAAACCTTCTTCCTTTCTTGACTTACACTTTAGTCTTGTCTTTTCTACCATCGAAATATAACCCTGTTATGTGCTTCGGTTCAGAGGCTTGTAAATCTTTTCTGGCTGTCTTTCTTTCTGTTCGAATTTTACTCCTGTCGATGACTCGCGATTTCTCATCTTCATGCACTGGTTCCACATCTTTTAAAACTGCAGTTGGAATTCCAGCAGCACTTCGATCGGAAACATCGTACCTGTCACATTCTCTTGCCACATTACTCAAAGTCTTTCGCATTTGTGAGTGAATCTTAGATGTAGAAGGCGATGTTACAGTGCAAACAAGCCTGTTGTCAATATCTGAACTGTCAAAACACATCATGTCAGAACTGTCACATTCAAACTATGGCTTTTAACAACCTGATGGGCCAGCAACAGGTTCTTCAACAGTAGCATTCTCTTCAGTTGAAAACTTCCTTTGTGTATACACTCATTCCTTTTCTTTGCGTTGTCTTTCTTCCAGTTTTCTCATTTTTCTTGTCATACCTATATCCAATGCTCGAATCATCATCTCTCTGCGATCTCTGATCGGATAGAAATGTTCTTTCTTTGAGTGGAACTTTCTTATCTTTCTCACAGCGGCACAGATGTCTGCACACTTCAAGCATCAACGTCAAAAAGTTCAGAGGTGTCTTGTTTATAGAAATCTTCCAGCTTTGCAGCGTACTGGGGATTATTGTACTTGGCATGATACAGCCTGATCTTTTCACATATTCGTTTGTGAGATATCGTTGTGATGGAGGCTTTACATCACAGTTTTCAAAATCATGGTTTTGCATGGCCTTGGGGCACCTCAAGAAGCAAACCAAATCAAATATTATTTCACCTGCAGGCTACTGTGCACATTAGGCAATTTTCTCACACCCTGCCGATCCCGAATTGTTAGTTTTTTTTTCGCTCCACCCTACTACGCAGCTTAATATTATGTTCACGGTAGTATGCCGCCAGTTTGGCGGTCTACATCATTTAATACATATTGCAGTTGGTTGCTGCGAGAAAGGTTTAGCCTGATCTACTGAGCCACAGCAGTTAAACAACGCATATTATGAGCATAACTGCTGACTGAAGAGACGTCCGACGCTACGTCATCTACCAGCAGGAACTTCTTTTTGTATGCATCCCATTCAAATTCATCGTATTGGACCTCACCCTTGGTTTCTTTCCCTGCTTCAATTCTGATAAGGACTTGCAAAGGAAGTTCACTTAATCAACCATCGATGAATTTCCGTCCAAAAGCATTCCCAGGTTGCGGAAGAAGAGCTGTTGATTCCAGCCAAAAAACTAACTTGATCGCACCTTCATCATTGTTTGACTGCTCCTGGTGTGTGCTCAACGAAATACACTGCCTCTTTGTCGGATTCAGCCGACACCCATTCTTGTACTTTTGATACAAAGGCTCGTGTAGAAGAAGAACGTCACATAGGTGGCTTGCAAAGTACGATTGTACATAGTCAACATATTAGTAAATTCACAATATCATTCTAATGTGCAAACAATGCAGTTTAAGAATTACTGTTATCGTCTACACAATTGAAGTGATAGGGTAAAAGTATATTTTAAAACCGTTTTCCTGGTAATAATACATTAATGACACATTAGCAATCTTATGATAGATTGGCATTCATTTCATATATCACTACCCTAACCTTCTCTATCCTAAATGAACCTCTGTGCAGTGGTAGAGATGGGGGTTATCTCTTCTTTTCAAGTCTTATATCCTACTGTACAGCTTCACTTTACCTATCCTTGCATCCGAGTCATTTGAGGTACTGGTTGCTACTCTCAATCCTGGCTACAAGCAGATGTTGCTTGGGAACATTTATTTCGGACCATCCCTGTCTTGGACTGAGTTTTTCAGTGAACTTTAATCACTACTCGAATATTTGATTATCTCTCCTTCTGAAGTAGTTATTATGGGTGAGTCTAGTATTCACCTTGATGTAGCTAATCGTTGCTCTATAGCATTTCATGATACGTTAGAAGAGTTTGACATAAAACAGCTCATTACAATTCCTATACAAAGGCAATTCCCTGAATTTCCTGAAAACGTGGTATGGTTCACAATCGCATCTTACTACTGTCTTGTTGCAGCTTTCAGATCATATTGTCATCTTCTGAAAATGTGACTGCCCATTTAGACCGCCTCCATATACGAACTGTTAAATTTCGACCTTGGCATAGCATAAATTAAAAGATGCTAACCTGCTTATCTGCAGCAAAACAGTTACTGAGCTGGCTGTGCAATCAGTGTACTTTAACTGAACACCTTTATAAGCAAATTCCTTTCAGAACTAAAAAAGTTACTCAGTGCACGCCACATCCTTGGTTTCATTCTGCCATTTCTGAAGCTATATACCGCTTAAGTTAGTTTTTATGTTTGTGGCTCCATTCTCGTCTTCCCTCTGGCCGCGCTAGATTAAACAACAATACAAACTCATACGAAAACTTATTTCATATACCAAGTCTATAATTGTAATTAGTAATTCTATCGCGCCTGTGTCTAATGCACAAGGCATCAACCGACGGCGCCTCAAACCCAAACCGCAATTATGTCAATATCCAGAAGGTGAATCCAATATGACAGAGGGGCAGCCTATGGTGGATGAGCAATTTTAAAAAGTGAAGTCTTAAGCTGAGAACGAAATGACACACGCGACTGAGGAGAACGATCAGACACAGGGATAGAGTAAAAGTAGATGGAGAGGATCCAGTGTGCTATGAAAACTACATGATGAGAATTTTGCAAATGGTAGCCATGTATACAAATGAGTGTCTGTGTATCTTTGAAGATTCGCCTTCAGTCCCGGAAATTATGGCCACGAGCTCTGGATTTGCTGCCTGTGAGGCAAAAAATTTAACGTGTTACTCGGATGCAAATCCTCCACCGAATTACAATTGGGTGGATTTAACATCTGGAAATGTGACAAATGAACAGAAGATCATTGCAGAATGCGGAGTTAACTACATCTGTAATGCGTCCAACATATTCAGAAATGTCGTCTACGTCAATTCATCGATGTTCTATGAAACCTCAATTACAAATACGACATGTAGTTAGTATCTGTATCTTGCTTTTGAAAGCGATCGTTTCAAAACGCTTGACGGGAGTTTATACTGCGTTGCTGACATTATTGCCAGCTATAAGTCTCGCTAAGTAAGCCACAGCTTACTGGCTACCATGACCAATACATTACTCATAGGATGAGGCAGGAAATAGTATAATAATGACAACAATGACAACATAATAGTTTAAATAATGTTGGCGGCCTCTAGATGTAGAGTCTCGAGATGAATTCAAAATTTGGCTGCTGCGTAGTTTTAACAGCTCGAACCGCGTCGGTTGCAGATATCTTTCCTGCACGGCTAATGGGATAGGAGATCGTTCGCATTGCACGCATAGGCCTATATTAAACGCAACGCCATATATTAGTTGTAGCGCAACCATGTGTCAATCAATTAACAAATAATCAATTAACAGTTAATCAATTAATGTATCAATTAATATAGGAGGTCATTCTATATAGATATATGATTGTGCTACTACTAACATATCGCGTTTGACTTCATCTTGTTTTAATATGTACTTTATGCAGGCTTGAATTTCCGGGTCAAATGAATAACACATTGTCATATTTTAACTTTTGAAAGCTGTCCTTTACTTAACAGCTGATCACCTAACAATTACCTGATTAACCTTCACCTAACTGCTGATTAAGTGTTTGCCTAAGTCAAAACCTTTACCTAGCAGAAGCATGTAGATACATAAAAAGTATCTACATGTATAAACATCTCTTTTACATTACAATACGCCCTGCTTGTGCACCAGCTGTGGATTACCGACGATCGCTTGGCTTTGAAACCCGTTAGAGTCTGCTGATTAATTGTTTGCCTAGGACAACCTCCTCTGAATATTATGTCAGTAGAGGCAGCTTAAATTGTGGGTATTTGCAACCTTCTTGCTCTAAAGTAATCATAACAACAGAGTTTACGTATTAGTTTTTCTAGTACTCTATCTCTCTTTAAGGTGAAATTTGGTTAAGATTTTTTAGTTTTTTTACAGAATTGCCTCGCGCGACAAATATGCACATTTCTGGAGACTTTTGCAAGGAAGATTACTGCGAGTGTGAGTGCAACTCAGCAACTATCCAATGTTTTGTGGACGCCTACCCAGCGCCATCATATGAATGGCTCATTCCAGATGGCAGCAGTGTTCAAGACAAAAGTGTTGAAGCGAATATAAATGGCATATTCGTCTGCCGGTCTTACACACTAATAGACGGATGGTATCTCGTAGAAGCCTACAAAAGTATCAACATAACAGGCTGTTGTAAGTACTGAAGAAAAATTTCAAAGCTGTATACACATTCAAATACAATCTTCAACTGTCACGTTTTGCTTACTACTCGCTTACACAGCTGATAATTAGTAAATAGAAATAGTAACCGAGCAGAATAGGACGAGAAAAGCTATTCGTATGAGACGTGTGCTCACCTTAAACCCCATGAAAAACTGTCAGCGAGACAGCAAACATCGCGGTTTTGTTGACTTAGGCAGATGCAGAAGAATCAACATATATACTTGTGAGAGAAAATGCAAATTGGGGATGAGGTCAGTTGCATCTACAGGATGTAGGCCAAGTGATAACTAGAGATTTGCCACAGTTAAGATCAATTAGAAATAGTGCTGTAATTATACATATTCACAAAACCGTGGAATCTAAGGAAGAATTATGAGACTTTATATATTCCATTCTATCATAATCTCAGAACTTGTATTGCGCAGTTATATTAGTGCATTAGATTCAGACCATCTATGCATGTTTGCTACTACCCATACAGGAGAGACTTGTCGCAAAGCATAATCTATCACATATTAAGATCCATTTTATGGATTTTGTGATGGAAATATTCTGATTAATCATGGAACAAAATAAAAAATAAAAAATGCGAAAGATATGGTTTGATATAATGCTAAATTCAGAGGCGCAAAGAGTGTCAGCAATATCTTTTTGTCAAACTCCGGCTCGAAATTCGTATTTTAAGTTCTGAACAAGTGGGATTTTCTAAAGACGGATTCATTTCTATGTTGCCTTATTTGCTAAATGGAAGTTGCTAGTGAAACGTCAGTGCTGTTTTTTATTGAAAGCTTATTCTCCCATAACAACAACTTATTCTACGGAGAACATTTTACGTAAGTTACTGTGTTGTACTTTTCAGCTAATCAAATAGTCTAGCGGTTTCATGCTTTTTTTCCTACATTGATCCATCTCCATGGAATTCTCTACCTTCAGTTTTAGGGCGACTTCTGTCTTTCTGTTTCCTCAATTCCATTCAAGTTAAGATCCTTCATTTTCGGAGAACCGCAATTTTTAGGTAAATTAATGATTTCTTGTTATATAAATGTCTGACTTATATTAATAAAAATAATAACAGCATAATCAATTCATCAACTTATTTGTAGTTGATTTTCAAACATTCAATGGCTGTTTCTTTAGAGCAGTACAGTCTAATTTATGAAATCCTTCAGATGTAATTATTCATTTCCCACTGCCATTGCTCACCAACTTGATTGTGAGAAGAAATTTATCATCATGATTTTTTTTTAAATTCAGAATGCTCATCTTCTGAAACTGCGGCAATCGTGTTGGGCGTCTTACTCGCAATCTCCGTCACAGCGCACATAATCAGCCTTGTTGTTTTCTATCGCAAGGGTAACTATTTTCTTTGATTTACTCAAACTAAGAATGTGGTCAGGCAGTGGATGCACTGGCAAGACACACATTTGCTCCTTCTGCATTGCATTATTACTGAGTACTGAAATGTACAAAACACGAAAGTTTGTGTGTATAAATATTACAATTATTGCTTCATCGACTTTTCAGTATAGATTGAAAATAACCGTTTCATTTAAATTCCAGATCTGTTATTTATGTATTTTGTTTTTTTATCGATGATAATTATTGAAAGGTGCCATCAATCGAAGAGATTCCAGTGAGCCTGAAGCAGCACAGCCGACAAGTAATCCAGAAGAACCACACTACCAGGATCTTTTCAAAGAAAATTTGGCCAAGGGACCTGAATACGAAGAACTTCATCATTAGATCCGCTATTTAGCGAATAACAATTCATAATGAATTCTGGAGCAGCGTCTTTAATTTTATGCGGTCATATGAAAATATTTTTGTTTAGTCTACTGTCTACTTTTAGTAAATAAGGTTTTGCAAGTACCTCGGTCGACTGTGTGACACGAGTGGCACGACCATATTATGCGTCGTTGGTTACTTTCTGTAAAAGTGGTGCAGTAGAAATGAATTATTGTTGCATCACTCTGTAACGTTCTTCACTTTCACAACTTAAGCTTAACATATTGTTATGTTGCATTGGCTATAACTCCATATGAAATAGGCCTAACTGAATGACTTTGATATTTCGATTGTTTCAAATTTTAGAGTGGCGTTTTGATTTCACGCAGTAAACATCAACCTTAATCAAGATTTTTAAAAGCATTAATATGGTGCCTGTCTATATACCCCATGAAATGTTTTCGATATATACAAAAACAGCACTTTGAACGATATGATTTTCAAAAACAAGCATAAATATGTCTGATGACTTAACGAAAAGTCCATGATCAGAAACATTTTTCAGAATATTAGAATAATACATGACTTGGAATATGTAAACAAACATTTATAATCTAAAATAGTAGCTCATATAGCCCTACTGTGAAAAACGATTACTGCCAAGTAAGTGCTGCTCATGAAAAACGCTGTTTCAGTTGATAAATCGGTAGTAGCACTTACAAAACTCAAAGTACATCTCTTTCTTATCATTGAATAGGCTATCAGTCCACACTCTACCTGTACCGCTAGTTATTCAATATTTGCTGACAGGCCTCACTCGGAGAATACATTGCTCTGCTTTTGCTCTTTGTCCGATAAAGTGTTGAGACTAACCTGTCAACGATCAGACTGATTAAACTACTTCACTCCAAAGCAGTAATAAGCACGTAGAATATTACCGGGTTAGGGCCACCGAATACTAATAACTCGAAATGAAAAGAATTATTTCGTTTAAACAAGTAGGTAACGCATTAGTTAAGACGCCATATGACCATGGACAGAGCTAGGTATCGTAGGCGTAGAACACCCTTTATAAACCTTTCATATTTACTTGCTTTACGAACTTTTGCATAATGCTGTTTCATGTCTAATAGAGGCGCTAGGATTTCTCTATAGGGGACACGGGAAGCCAAAGCTTCCAAGAGAGCTACACAACCATCTTAGGGTGAACGAAGATGCTGTCAGTTTAAACAAGAATAGTAAAATTTAGTTTGGGGCAGATGGATCGATTGATTTTAGTTCTGCAGCATGTTCCTTGGCTTGCCATAGAGCAAACTGAGGCAACGTTATTCGCCAGATGGCAGCAGTAAGACATTCCGCCTAGCTTTGAATTGCATGATTTGTTACAAGTCCGAAAATATTGATGGAATATTCTGAGTGAAAATTTTAAAAACTCAACTGTAGTTATTTAACGCTGGGTTTTTGGCAGTTGAAGTCAATGTGGAAAACCATGTCTTGTTACAAACGTGCATTCAGGTTTGTTTTAAAATGACCAACTTCTATGAAAACAGCTGAATACAAGCTGAAATCACGTCATAAATTGATGTCCCAGGACATCAAAACATCAAGATTAGTCAATGAGCCATTTTTATATAAATTTGGCACGAATTGGAAAACAAATTGACAGTTGTGGCCGTTACTAGTGGCGCCTAATTGAGTTGGTTAATAGAGTTTCAGTAGTGAAACAGTGTTAACGATACAATAACTCAATATATTAAAATGTGACAATACTCAAACTGTGCATTTCTTGTATGTTTGTTTACTTTCAACATGAAACTTTTTAGGATTAAGTTGGATTTCAGCATTCTGTAACAAGTAGGTATTCAGTACGGTTCTAATTTTAAACACTGTTGAAATACTAGAGTTATAGTAAAGCTACGACCTTTGACATCTGCCGCAATTTTAAGCTCACTGCCTAAAAGACGATGGCCGATTTTGACGAAATAATATTTATATAACCGAAATCGCGAAATATTCGTGTTCATTAATGAGATTACATATTCTTTTTGCAGCGAATTGTAGTTGGCCACCGTGGTTGACATATCCAAGTGAGTTTTTAATTGCTGAAATAAACTTTAAAGCTATCACAGTTTAAAATCTTGTAATCGCGGCTTTTAAGGCTTTTAAATTCTACTGTTTCTGTGCAGCTTAGGATCTTTTGAATTGTGTCGTTGCTGTTGCTGTAGTGTGTTTTAAGCAATTTTAATTGCAATTAAATACCAAATGTTTCGCATTTAATCATATCACACAATAATTGTAAAAACTATATTTTTGATCGCTTAGTCAAGGTTTTTATATGTAGAGTACATTGAATAACCCGAATTCGCGCGATAGAAAGGTATATATTTATTTATTTCATTTATTAGAAGCATTTATAATGCATGCAAAATCAGTTAATCTGAATCTGAGTCCCGGAGTTAGCCAAAAGGGGCTGATCGATCACCACTGTGCTTTCCAGTTACATTTCTTGGGTGCATATGAGGTTTATAGTCAGGTTTTTCTTCATGAAATAATTTATCATCAGTAGAAGAAGAAGGTCAGCCTCTTTAGTTTAATTCCAAGAGGCAGCCACGGGCATGAAGCTCCTAACGATGTCATTTTTCTCACCTCCGCTCATGACTGGGTGGCCAGTCATCTTCGCTATCTAATCTTCCAACTGACAGTCGATTTAAACCGTTTAGAACTGAGATCGCAAGTGGATGCTAGCATGAAAGAAATATTTCTGTCCTGGTAAGGATTTAAATATGCATAGTGCCTTTGCGAAGTTCCAAAAGGTGCTATGCAAATATCCTTATTAAGGCACAAACGCACACATACATACATACATAATAACAACCATATAAACACACGCACAAACATGCATAGGCAACACACATTAAATTCGTCTGCACGCTAACCAGTAGTTGACATGCTTGTGTCTGAAGAAATAGCTGCGCTGAAATTCAGAGTAGTCTGGTTGAAATTCATGCGCGACATTTATACATGAGCTATGACTCGTTTACTGACTAGTTTTCTTTGATGTCGCACAAAAACATTTTGTTTTAAGCCGAATGTTTTATATTGTAGAGAGTAAATACGATAAGCAATTAGTTTGCTTTCAATTGAGACAAGATTTTCACGTAAAATTGAAGCTATGTTCTCGTGAGCTCTACAATTCGCCGCATTAGTTAAACGTGCATTCATTTGTTCGTATTTAATTACAATTCAGCGCTAACGTAACCCGTATTATGAGTTCAACTTTTCTCGGTTATTTGAATTCAAATTCTTGCCTAGATTGCATCTGGTTAATGAAAAGAATCACATATAATTCCTCCAGGTTGAAAATAAATAACAAATCTTAACCGTATGGAAGTAGTTAATGTTAGGCGCATAAAGTGTCAGTAAAATCTACCTGTCTAACTTTGACTAATTTTGTATTTTTAGTTCTGAACAAGTGATATTCTCTAGAGATAGTTAAACATCTGTTTTGCCTTCTCTGCTAGTGTAAGTGATTTTGCTATTGAAAGGTCAATGGTGTTTTTCTTGGCAGCTTATTATCCACAACAACAACATGTTCTACGGAGAACACTTTACGTTAGTTACTGTGCTATACTTTTTAACCATTCAAATAGTCTAGCGGTTTTATGTTTTGTCATTGTAATTGTAATTTGAAATTTGTAAAGCGCCTCTTCAAGATCAACTCGTCAGAAGCGGTCTGTCCTAACGCTATTTAATGTCATTAAGAACGGAACATTCCTCCATTAGTAAACATTGCTCAGATGACTAGAAGAATCACCAGTGGCACGCTCGCGCACAACCCTATCCAACAGGTTTCCAGCTAGAGTTGACTTGTAACAGTATGTTCTGAGTTTCTGAAGCATGTAGCGTTGAGGTTGAGGAAACGATAATGGGCGATGTGATCCACCGCCAATGGCTCACGGTTGTCTCACCGTCCAGCAGTCCGTCGTAGATCGAAGACGACGCAGCGTCCGGATATCCCTCGAACCGACGGATATGCGTAGGATAGGCATTCGTCGCCCGGCGGCCGGTGGGTAGTTGAGCCATTCCGTGGTTGATGGTCAGTGCCACTCCAAAGCCACTTTTCACCTTCCTTCTCCAAATCCATGATTTCCCGGCGAAGGCGGCGTACGTACTGGAGTGGGTCTAAGGCTTGACTGTCCTCTCCCTCCTCCGTTGGTGGACGATTCCAGACATAGGTCACGATAGCATTAAACAAAACCGTCCGGTGCGCACTAAATCCGTATTAGAAACGAACAAAAAATTCTTCCGATACGCAGACTCGGCAACAGTAAAAATCCGAACTGCCAGAATTATGCGCAAATTTCACATTTGGACAGTTTCATCCGTCAAAACAACGTGAAGAAATGCAAACGACCTATAATATGGTCCCTGGAATGCGCAGAATTCCTACATTGATCCATTTCTATCTTCAGTTTTAGGGCGACTTCGCTCTATCTATTACCTCAATTCCATTTAAGTTAAAACCCTTCATTTTCGGAGACCCGCACTTTTTAGGTTAATTATATAGGTGTCTGACTTTTATTAATAATAATAACAGCATAATCAATTCATCAACTTATTTATAGTTGATTTTCAAAAATTAAATGTCTGTTTCTGTAGCGCAGGACAGTCTAATTTATGAAATCCTTATTAACATATACATATTAGTTTCCCACTGTCATTACATGTCTCAGCTTGACTGTGAGAAGAAATTTATCATTTTGTTTTATAAAATTCAGAATGCTCATCTGCTGAAACTGCGGCAATCGTGTTGGGCGTCTTACTCGCAATCTCCATCACAGCGCACATAATCAGCCTTGTTGTTTTCTATCGCAAAGGTGACTATTTTCTTTGATTTACTCAAATTCAGAATGTGTTCAGTCAGTGGATGCACTGGCAAAACACATATTTACTCTTCTACATTGCATTATTACGGGGTATTGAAATGTACAAAACACGAAAGTTTGTTTGCATAAATATTACAATTTTTGCTTTATAGACTTTTCAGTATAGATTGGAAATAACCGTTTCATTTAAATTCCATATCAGTTTTTTATATATGTGTATTTTATCGATGATAATTGTTGAAAGGTGCCGTCAACCGAAGAGATTCCAGTGAGCCTGACGTAGCACAGCCAACAAGTAATCCAGAAGAACCGCACTACCAGGATCTTTTCAAAGAAAATATGGCCAAGAGACCTGAATACGAAGAACTTCATCATTAGATCCACTATTTAGCGAATAACAATTCATAATGAATTCTGGAGCAGAGTCTTTAAAGTTAGGCGGTCATGCGCAAATATTTTTGCTTTATCTACTGTTTACTTTTAGTATTCGTGTAAATAAGGTTTTGTAAGTATGTCGGTCGACTGTGATACGAGTGGCAGGACCATGTTATGCGTCGTTGGTTACTGTCTGTACAAGTGGTGCAGAAGAAATGAATTATTGTTGCATCACTCTGTCGAGTTTTCACTTTCGCAACTTAAGCTTAAAATATTGTTTTATTACATTGACTATAACTCCAAATTAAATAACTGATTGACTCTGACATTTTGATCGCTTCAAATTTAGAGTAGCGTTTTGATTTTTCACAGTAAGCATCAACCTTAATCAAGATTTGAAAAAGCACTAACATGGTGCCTGTGTAAATGTGCCCATAAAATGTTTTCGTAATCTACAAAAACAACGCTTTAGCATTTTCAAAAACATGCATAAATATGTCTCATGACTTAAGGTAAACTTCATGATTAGAAACATTTGTCAGCGTATTAGAATAAGACATGGAATATGTAAACAAGCATTTATATTTTAATTTAATAGCTCATCTACAGCGCTACTGTGACAAACTGATTACAAAATACGCTGACAAGTAACTACTGCTTAAGAAAAACGTTGTCTCAGTTGTTAAATTGGTCTTGGA
The DNA here is from genome assembly GCA_964023275.1 of Norana najaformis. NCBI lineage: Eukaryota > Metazoa > Annelida > Clitellata > Crassiclitellata > Hormogastridae > Norana > Norana najaformis. The sequence continues at coordinate 827,565 of OZ029928.1, forward strand.
TTATGTGAAAACTGCCGGATTTCGGACAAATTTTATAAAGTTTTTAACTAATTTCATCGTTCTTGTATGTTGGTTCATATTTTATGTAAAGTTGTAATTGAAGATTACATATAAATCCATTATTATAGATCCGCTACTGTGGTTTCATTATGGTTTGAATAAATGCCCATAGGATGCATATCGATTCATATTTTGCTGAAGACTTAATTTTAGTGTCTGTGACAAAATCTGTTGTGAATTTTATATGTTTATTTGCCAGTATGGGATGTGGTGGTGTAAAGGTATGTTCGATGCCTCGTAGAAGGAGGGTCGCGGGTTCGAATCTACCTCACGCCACTGGGTAGCGACCTTGGACAAGTTGCTCACCCACAATTGTCTGCGAGGAAGGCAACGGGAAACCACCTCACTCATCTCATCCCCCGGATGGCTTAAAGCCAATGGACCTGCCTTGGGGCAGAAAACATCATCATCATCAGCATCTTCATCATCATCATCATCATTATCTGCCAGTATAGTAACTCTGCTCAGAAAACTAACTTCTTCATTGATAGCTGTAGTGGCACTTACAAAACTCAAAGTACATCGCTTTCCGCTTATTAAATAGGCTATCAGTCCACACTCTACCTGTACCGCTGGTTATTCAATATTTGCTGGCTGTTACGCCTATCTTGGAGAATACATTGCCCTGCTTTTGCTCTTTGCTCGATAAAGTGTTGAGACTAATCTGTTAATGATAAGAGTGATTAAACTGCATCACTCCAAAGTTGTACTAACCAGGTGACCAATAACTCAACATTAATAGAATTATTGCGTCTAAACAAGTAAGTAATGCATTTGTTAACAAGCAGTATGCCCATCGACTGAACAAGGAATCGTTGGCGTCTGACTAAACACCATTTATAGCCTTTCATATTTATTTGCTCTATAAACTTTTGCATAATTCTGTTTCATGTCTACTAGAAGCGCTAGAATTTCTAAATAGGGGATACGGAGTGCCAAAGCTTCCAATTGAGCTACAGCCATCTTCGGGTGAACGAAGATACTGTCAGTTTAAAAAGACTAGTAAAATTTAGTTTAGGGCAGATGGATCGGTTGGTTTTAGTTCTGCAGCATTCGGCCAAGGAATGTTTTGAAGAGTGTGTAATTTTTATTAGCGTCATGGCTAAATTAATAAGGTAACAAACACTTCAATGCAGAACAGGCATTGTAATATACCTAACTATGAAGAACCGCATATATTCGCCAGGTGGCAGATCACGATTCAGTATAATAACTGGCGCTGAATTATACACTTCTATTCGCTAGGTGACAGAGAAGTTCGCGATCACTTGCACTTTTTGTACCCCAAACAACTTTAATAAACTTTTATTCGCTAGGTTGAAGAACAAAAAATCCTCATATCAACTAAAACGATGCAAGTGATTATGGTAAAGAATTTTCATATGGACGAGAGAAGGTCATTGCCAATGTACACATGAAAACCAGATTTAATCCAAAGATCAGATCATTTAGTGTTGTAACGGTTTAAGCGCTGTAAAGGCACTCCATACGAATTTATTACACGTGACGTTATCCATAAGCAAAGTAAAGTTCTCATTTCCCATGAGGAACGTAAGGAAGGCACTCAATTCCTTTTCTTAGGCCCTTGAGCCGGCAATGGACGAATTCTAAGGTCTTTGACTCGGGGCAACTATCACAGGACTTGCAGTTTACTTCTCAGTTTACGCCGATACCGTTCAATTGCTTTAGGCCTTGTCACCAACTTGATACAGGTGCAAGCTTAAAGGCTTGCATTGTAGTATATTACAGGGTTAGGGCCCTTGAATACTAATAAGTAGGTTAGCGTACTTTATTATTTTCATAAGTTATATTATATTATTATGCATCTACGCATCTGGGCTTTTGTACAGCGCCCTTTAAGACCTCTCAAAGCGGTATTATGCACATCTTTAGCGTAATTTATGCATGCTAGAGTGTTTACGCTAGAGTGATTCGATTGGCCATTAGAGAAGCAGAACAAACAAAGAGAATGCATGGCCTCTTTTGTCGCAGACCTACGATCGGCTCTGAGAGCTGAACGAAGTGGTTTTGTATGCAGTGGAAGCTGTAAATCACCTACCTGTTGATGGTCACGATGCATAAACTCGGGGAAATTTTTGGTTTATCTTAAGATTACACGCAGCTTTACTTCCTTGTTCAACTCAGCAATGTTTGCACGTGAATTTCCTGCACTCGAACTCAATGACGTAATTTGCAAGCATCATCAACGCATAAATACTTCACCTCGAAAAATAAACCCAACTTCCTGTATCGTCAACTGCGTAAGAATGCAAATCTTCGAAAATTTTCTTAGCGCCGCAATGAAGCCGCGTCAGAAAGACCAGCTTAATCGCCGGAGTTATTTCAAGTCAAGACCAGAAGAGCAGATTATTTGATCACCTTCGGGCCAGGTCAAGCGAGGGAAATAACAAGATGCTACTGTGGAAATCGCTGGTGATAGTGGTCACGGGGTGATGCAGGAGCGGAAGCAAGACATAATAGAATACGTGAAGCTCTATCTTCGTAAACTCTTCCCACCTTAAATCTAGAAGTTGTGAAGAGTAACAAACACAATCACTTTCATTTGTCCATAAAGAAGAGTAAACTCTTGGAACTTTCTAGATCATTAGCAAAGGTATGACAGGAAACAGGATTCGTGATTCATAAGCATTTTCTGTTAATGTATACACACTAAAACTAGGGATGTATTTTAGGTGGGAGATAGCCTGAACCAGTCGAAGGGGTCCACCCTTTCCCTACAACCCGCACAGTGTATATGCCATGTGCAAAAGGTGACATTTCTGAGGCAAAATGTGAGGTAGCTCATCGTCTGAAAAGGAAGAAATATCCATCGACGTCAGAGGCCCTGTTCGTGTAGCTTTGCTCCGTCCCTCTGTTGTATTTTTATTAAATGCCTGCTGAATGGTTTTGCAAACTATCAAAGTTCTTAAGACCCAGGTTCATCCTGTTTCATACATCCTATCGCTCGGAATTTAATGGAGAACGCAACTCATTGCCGATTACGCTTGATCCTTTGATATTTTTAGGTGTACTCCCTGAACGTTGACTTCTGATTTTGCTCTGTCGATGGATATAAGTGCTATACAATAATGAGTATTTTGCAGGCCTTTTTCACGCATTTGTTTTCTTGTCTGTTTCATTTCGGCAAATGCATTTGCATCTGTACGCCGCTGGAGAGCTTTACGATGCTTCTATGACCCAACTGATCGTTACGGGTTTCGTGTCTTAGACGCTCGTTAAAATTTCATCCAGGTACTGGACTGTCTAACATAGTGGCATAAACATGTAGCCCAAATGCTTTTAGATAAATTCTATATGCTTCAAATGCGTTGGCTTCCCCGGCGGTTCCCAGGACCGCGCTGGAGGAACTTACGACACTCCCCAGGCCCGTAGTCGTGAGGGGTTCGCTGTCCAAGACCCCTTCAATTTTAACCACGTACCAACTTTCTGGCCAAAGAGTTGCGTACGCCACTGCTTGCACTGCTCAGAATATGTATTTAAGCAGGGCTAACAGCGATCAGCAAGTGATCAGGATTAAGTTTACTGATTAATTTGTGTTTCGACAGAACACTGATCCATCTGCAATTCTAAAAAGATTTTATGCTTTCGATGTTTTTGAATCATGAATTTCAGCTAAATTTCTTTTGTCACAGTCACGATTTCTAACTGAAATTGGTCGAACTCATTCAAAGCATACATTCAAATAGGCCTAGTTTCCGTTGCACTACGCGACGGCGATTAGCCTACTGCTAGAGCAGTTCGAATTCGTTGCACACTGATTCGATGTTAGACACACTCTTAAATTTGCCATGCTTTGATTTTAGTAGCTCTCTATAGGAATAATAAAGGCAATACTTTACTGTCGAACAACGACTAATTGTTTGGCTTGCCATTGAGCAAACCGAGGCAATATTATTCGCCAGATGGCAGCAGTAAGATATTATGCATTGACGGTTTACAGCCGATGGTTTTATCTGCATCGTTCTGCAAACCACCAGTTATATTGGCACCAATTGCACAGAAAAATTAATGCACAGATGGAAATCATTTGTGTTTGTGCAACAATTTTGAATATTTTAAATGACAAAAATTATACATTTTATTTCTCATACAAATTGCGTTTTAGATGGCGGGAAGTAGGCCTATTCCAATGAAATTAAATGAAGGATGAGTTGCTCTTAAGACATGGATCCCTAAGAAAGTAAAAAATTACTCAATTCATTGCTTTTGAAAATCCACTTGACGCTACGTTTATTTACACATCCTGGTTTGGATGATGCTTTTTTTCGATCAGCTTTCAAATCAGGTAGAAGGATCCAGGTGCGTTTGAAACCACTCGTTCTCTGCATAATTTATGCAGACAACACAAAGACGGCAAACATCAACGGTTTACAACCGACGTCGTTGTCTGTATCGATCGACCTCGTTTGGCCTCAGCCTACCTCTAGATATTGAGTCATATCATGCCTAGTCCTATGACTGCGCACCTACGTGATGCTTCAGTGTACATGAACCGTAAACAGCCAACCATGCATTGTTATTTCGTGTTAGTCATCGTTCCTTTAGAAACCACAAGTATATCATGACAAACTTCCTCTTTCGTGTTCAGTTCTTAGCACAAGGCGTCTAATGTATACAAACACTAAAGTGTTATGCAGTGAGAATAATAAGCTGTAAAGCTCTTGTGTTGATGGACTGCTTTGTTATCGTGTTTGCGCTTCAAACTGTAAGCTCTTCAAACCCGGGGTTAGTGAATCTGAAGAGGTTCTGTTAAGGCCATCGAGGCTCATGTGTCAACGCTACCTCTTCCATATGTGTAGACCTGCACATATCTTTACAAACCAAGGTGTATAAGTAGGGCGCCATGCATAATATCTGAAGTTGAGAAATAGCTTACAGCCAGACTGAGCCGGTTGTAAAGGTGCACTTGGAGTTAGGCTGAGTTGAGTTGGACTGAAAGAGTTTGATGGATGTTTAGTTGCCTAAGCTTCATGGTTATATGGGTTTCTACGACGCAGTGCACGCATTTGAAAATCAATGACCCACATGGACAGAATGACTGCTATGGAAAGCCACGGGCGTCACTTTAAAAACAACAACAAATGTGGCGAGACACATTTCTTCTCCGGATCGAGAACCAACCAAACCAATGAAACTTTCCAATAAAGGTTTAAGTTTTGCAGTTTAAGGCATTTGCCACTGATAATCAGCTATGAAAATTTTGAAGCAGTGAGTAGTAAGGAAGACATTTGTTAAGCCATGTGTCCATCAGCTGAGCGAGGAATCGTAGGCGAAGTCAACTTGAATAGATATTCCACAAGCGCCAACCGTCCAGTGTTAGCGTCTGACTGTCTACCTGTCAGACCCTTGAATATTGACCTGATGGAACTGAACCTAATATTGTCTGCCTATAGATTTTGTTTTGACTAAGCACCCGTGAATAACCTGGTCTTCATGCACGACGTAGCTTTCTTTGGGCGCTGTAGAAATCTAGAGATGACGATAGTGATAGGATTAAGAAAAACGCCATATTCAAAGAGAGACAAGAAAGTTGAAAGGATGAAAGTCAACTTTATAAAAAGAACGTTTTGCTGTAAAAACAGGTCTATTATATCAGCCATAATATGTTAGATATAAGGGTCGTGTGTCTTACAGTTTAAAACTATAACTGTCTTGCGGTCGTCTTCCAGTTTTCTCCGTTTTCACTATCCAACTTCCATTACATGATCAGGGTTAATTGCCTGTATACATGTAGGCCTGCATAATGTATTGCTCACTGAATTAACAGTTATAACTGCAACAGCACTTAGCACTTTGCCTTTTGATCTCACAAGACAGAAGAAATGGTTATTGCACTGAATAAGTGATTTGTGGTTAACATTGTCTCCTCATCTATTACTAGACATCTGTTTCCATGGTCGCCTATAGTGTTCGACGCGGTGTTGTAAGTAACAACAGACATTACTCAACTGCATGCAAATGCTGTACTTAAATCTTATATTTCCTGGTTCTAGAGAAGAGGCGAGAATGTTGTGTATTATTCTTCAATGAATTTACTTTTGGATAACTCAGAGCTTTTATGTTCATGTAGACCCTACATATAGTTAATAACATAAATGCATACTTTATGAAGAAGCATTTTAGAACAGCTGTACATGAGATCATTGTAGTATATGGTGCTTTGGGAGCTAACAGGAAGTAGGTTTACGCATTCAGCTGCATGAACCATGTCGATAAGTCCATTAAATCGTAACTTAGATTCTCTTTAAATCAACAATTTACTATTAAGACAAGTATAGTATAAGAAACGTCTGTTTTGAGCTGATATTCTCACGAGATCCTCATAATGTTCCACTTTCTGGAAATTAGAAAATGCCCCTGATAAAGGCATTATTTCTGAAACCGCCTTTTCAGTTTCTTCAGCCTAATATTACGGCAACGAAGCAAAGCAATCCTTCAACACACAGCGGTGTAACCTTAGAACCTTTCACTGTGTTGCTATAAGTTTGTTGAATTTGGTCTTATTTCAGCTATAGTGAAAGGTGTTTATGTTGCAAAAAATTAACTAATTAACATGGTAATGATCTGTGGGATGACTGTGGCTGAGTTGACTACTATCTCTGGAGCAGAGAGCCAGAACTACGCATCTGAAGACCTTTGCCGGTTAATGTCAATAAACAACGTCGTAGTTGTAACCAACTTATAAGAAACTATTGTTAGATTCTATTAACCTTTTTGTATTTACATATAACCTTTGAGTGGTTAAAAGGCGATATATTAAAAGCAAGACGCCAAAGCAGAACATCGTGCTTCTACCAACGTGTGTGTAATAATAACAATTGGCCATGCAGCATGTGTCCTAGATTCACTGGGGTCGTCATTCGCTGCACTTGTTTCTCCACTGAGGGCTCGGTTGTATGCATCAAGGACTTAGGCAGACGCACTCCAAAGTTTAGCGTCTGAAGGTGGCGATAAAGAGGCAAAGTTTTATGTTAAAATGAAATGCAGTCAACTGTTGTATTTCCAAAATAATTCACAAATAGCAAATAGCATTTTGATCTCCAAAGAACCTAAATGATCAACAAAAGCAACAAATACAAAACTTAATTCAAAATATCCACTTAAAATGGTGCAAACTGAATACAAATCATGAAATTAATAAAATATTACACAAACGTTTAAATAGTAAAACGAATCAGTTTTCCCATTCACAAGATTAATTACAAAAATATTATACAGAAATACAATCTCTTATCTTCAAGATAACCCCACAAGGCAGGTATGCAGTACATGTCGATATCCGTTAGTAATAACAAACCAAGAATGAAAATCGTTTCCATGCCCATTAATAGGACTGCTTTTTAGTCGAAACGCTCAATACTAGATAGTCCAAACCGATCATCCTATTAAAACATTTGCATCAGACTTAGACATGCTGCAACGCTATTGTGAGGTTCTTGAAACGCGCTATATAAGTCTTTGGATACATTCATACATACATAATTATCTGTGCATCTGAACGACTCCAGATGGGCGCCACATTAATGCTCGATTAACAACTAAAATTACATAAACAACGTAATGAGGTAATCATTTTTGAAAATATGAATTCAACGGATCTTTACAGAGCTGTTATTGTCTTGAAGTCATGAGTAACATTTCTCATATACAGTACAACGTGCCAGATTAAGAAGAAACAATACTTGAGTTTACATTAGATCATCAATCACGCAAAATACTTAGTGCAAGTTCGCTGTACAGCGAATCGCAATGCTTCAAATGCCATAACCACCGGGATCTGATCTTCCGTCGCATTTTGAAAGACTGACTTGTTTTCGCGTGACTGCAATGTGAAATTATTACCTGATACATGATACATGCAAGATATAAAATCAGGAAGTCATCCAGAAAGCAATATGAAAATTTATTTAGTACTACAAGATCAAATGCCCTACTTACGCCGTCATACTTATTATTAAATTCTAATATTAAAAAGCCATCAAATTCGTTTTGAGATATAGTTTCATCATCAGACAAAATGTCACAATCGTAAGAAAGCACCAGCGCCGTAACTGATATTCTGCGACTGTGGAAGAATAAACATATTTATACCCTGAAAACGAGCACCAGTTCACAATCATGATCACGTTGAAATCACAATCTTTTCCTCATGCTAAATATCAGCAACGGCCGATTATGCAGTTTTAATTTAGTCTCTTAATTTCTACACAAAGCGACAGGTTCGTGAATGTTAAATCATTGTGCGGATCAGATTGCCTCAGTCATTAACACAAATTATGTCTGGAGAAAAATTAAATAGTAATGGCAAGTTTCTTTAAAATATTACGGTATACTTAAAGTAGAATGATAGAACTGTTTATGACTTGAAATAATAATGTTGCTTTTGGTTAGAAATTCTTTTAAATAGGAATTATTCACAGTCGTCTAAAATACCAATACGAATTCTGCATTAAAGTATATAAGTAAGTAAGTAAATAAATAATGCTTTGTTAACACGCCATATTTCCATCGACTGAGCCAGGAATTGCAGCAGTTTACATATCAGCAGAAGTGAAGTCAGGCCTTGAAAAACTTAAGTTATTCAACGATTTTAACATAATGAAACGTTCGTTGTGGTTACAAAACAAATATACAGTACAGGTTTTTGTTGTAATAAAAATATTCATCTCACAAACTTAATCATAACATAAGCAACACGTTAGAATTGACAAAATTTTGTCTTGGACAAGATTTCCAAGTAATCGAAAGCGTTGTTTGGCTTGAAAGAATTCAAATTACTAGTTTATTATCTATGTCGTAAAAGAATCATACAAAGTATTTAAGTAATCTTATCAAAACTAAATACAGTACTTTGAAAACTCAAAGTTCCTAAAACAGACAATACAATACTATTTGTTGCGCGTAGCCGATCTAAGTTTTCTTCAGAGGCGCATATTGCTGATTAGTTTCCTCTGCCAATCACTGAACGGGTAGTTGGGGAGTTGACTGAAAGGCAAGATTTAGTTCTCCGTAGAAAGGCGCATTCGGATTAGGAACAGTGGTTTCATGAGGCACTTTAATTGATGGTAAAGGAACAGCTGCCCTAAGAATGAAGTCATCGTTGTCTGGATTACGTAGAACGGAATAAGCACTGCTTTCCTACAAAAACATACACGATGCCGCCTTTCATTCACACGTTAAATCATTCCTAATTGAATTAGGTTCACAGTCTTAAACTCTTGCTATTCAATGTGGCAATATAAATTACCTTTCTCAATTTTGCAATTTTAAGCCAAATGATTATGAATTAATACATATCTTTAATAAATCACAATTAGCAGTTCTGAGGCTCTAATATAGTTGCTCATTTCATAGCACATACCGCCCTCTCAAAGGAACAATTTTCAGATGTTCCATTCAAGAGCGGAATGAAGCAGAATATTACAAAGAAAACATTAGAAATCTGACATCGAAGCACTTCCAAAAGTTTCCTACTGTAATAATGGCCAATGATAATGAATATTCATAAATTCCACACAACGCATATGGATTCAAATGGCGAATGCAATGGCGAAAAGCTGTTAGGCTGACATTAGGCTAATAATCGGTTTAATAAAATGTCAAAAACTACAATTATTCATTTTAAATTATGAGAAACTGAAAATAAGTGAGATGTCACAAGTTTCAATCATTTCTCTCGTGAGCCACGAATTGCCTACACGCGTATGGTCGTAAGAACATATTATTTTAGAAAGCAGTCAGTGAACTGTGACTAGTACATCTTCCGATACAGCATTGCATTTTCCATGTTTACTAAGCATCACTGCGTTTCCTACTGTTGATGCTGCAGGTATCTGATAGTCAATTAAGTCAATTTGAGTGAAATTTTACCTGATCATCTTCTCTTGTCAATTTGAGTGAAATTTTACCTGATCATCTTCTCTTGGTTTCTTTTTATTTACTACCGTGTAATTGGGTATCATTGAAACGTCTTTCTGCTTCGTTTCTTTGTTTTCTTATGGGTGGCTTTTTGGCTTCCGAGGATCGGATGTGGTCTTGGGTCGTCCCTTGTTCGCGACTTCTGGCGGCGTCTTCGTCTTTTGGGTCGCATATTTGGCTACAGAAAAGTAGTTACCGTAAGAGAGCACGAAATAAAGTTCATATGAATGTGTTGGATACAGGGAGGCACTCAGATGATGGCATCGGAATGTTACGCACAGTTCTACAATATCATCTATGTCGATTTAACATGAAGGGCAAAAGGATTCTTACACTGTCGTCGCAGATGAGAAAAGCTGATATGTTAGCCACCTATAATGTCGTTTATACCTAATCTCATTACAAAAGCTATAATGTCGTTTATACCTAATCTCATTACAAAAGCTTAACGATAGAGTTATCAATGTAAATATAGTCGTATTTAATCAGACTATATAATTAGAGCAAAGCAATGATTTTTGCTGTGAATTTTTAAAGTAAATCACAGGAAATAACGTACCAATGTAAAAACGTTAATGACGGTATTACAATTAGTAACAAAACACCCGAATAAAAGCATTAGAAATTAAGAGTGTATTTTAGTTGTATTTATTGAAGTAGATAATACAAACTAGAGAAAAATTTTAAGCGTTTAATTTGCAAAATAAATTTAGTGAACATGAATTTATTCAGGATTCAACGGAAGCATGACTTAGTTTCGTAAGGGCTACGTCAACTTTTCATAGAATGTTACGTGAAATAAGAATCTTACTTGAACTTGAATTCCATTTCTACAACGCAAAACAGTTCATTCGTAAATACAGCTGCCTCTTGTATGATTGTCTAACAATGATGGGCTAAATAAGACAAAGCGGAGACTACGTGATCCTTGTTTTATAGTGAAGAATCTGATATTACTGCTTGGATGAAATTAAAATATCACATAAATAGGTCAATAAATCACCGAAATTTTCCGGAAAATGACGTTCAGAAATTTTTCGTGCTTTTTTCAACAAAGTTCTGTATTTGTCGTTGACGAATTCAGAACTCGACTTAAAATAATTCATACTCAAGTCTGACTTTCTTTTCTTATTCAATTTTTGATGCAATGATCTTAAAACTAGCATTTCATTATATTTCATAATTGCTGTTAGTCTAACAATAGGATTTTCAATATTTTTAAAACCAATGTTCTGTAGAGCACACGCTAGAGAACACACTAGCAATTATTTCGTGTATTTGCAATTCATCGGATGATGAGAAAACGCATTACTCTCACAACAACAATTTACTATAAAATCAACATAATAGGAATTACGGTTCATCTTTCAGGCGATGGACATATTGTGTGCTAACGAATGCTACATACATTTAACTTAAAAGAGTGTTATGCGTATACTAGTAATAACCAAATTAAGGTTGGCATGGCATGCTCTTCTTTAGAATTATTAGGTGAATCATGCAAAATGTCGACTTAAGCTCTAGGCAGCGAAATTAATTCAATATCTGTAAAGTCAGACAAAGCTAAACGTGTAGCACGTTGATAGCCAGCTAAATCAGGCAATCTACTGATGTATCGCTTGAATGAAAGCTGAAGACAAAACTTCTATAGCGATTGAAAGTAAATTATGTCAAGACTTTCTCAATTTCCACTTAACATGATGAAGTGTTGAAATGTTTAAAAATTACATTTGTGCCAAATATATTTTTTTCAAAATTTCTAACGGTTGATTGTACTCGAATCTGGTAGTCTAACATAGCCTACTTTTACAGTTCTTGACTTGCATAAATATGCATATTTCTAAAAAAGGCCGAAAAGATAAAAGTTGCGTATGTTAGTAAATGGTGACAATATCAAAAATGAAGATTAATAACTGGAGACGAAACTTAGGAAATTCGCTCCATTCTTTACGACTCGGACGAAAATTGTTACTCTGAAAGCGTGGCTGAAGCTGTACAAGAAAAAAATAACTGCGACCAATGATTGCAGTTAGGTGACCTTACCCAGTTTCAACTAAAACCATGGGATCTGACATTGCCGAAAGTTTCGGTAACACTGACAAGACATTTAATGCATTTCATAGGTACATTTTCCAGATACACTATTTGACTTCAAAGTTTTGAAAACGAAATTTGATAAAGACGCAATGTATCAAAAGAGTTTAACCAAGTCAGAATTGAAACTATCTTGGTCATATAAAATACTAACAAATTTCCCTCAATTTTTAAAGTCAAGATATCGCAGCGAAAACCTACTTTTGATCTTAGACCTAATTTAGATGCAGTTGAGTAGTTCGAAAATCTAAATTTACATAAAATATATTATAGCGTCTTTTACAGCCACAATAATCATATTGTGACTTCAAAATTTTTTGCGAGGTGAATGAAAACGAAAATGTGAGATTACCTTGGGAGGCTGACGTAGGCATAGTTGAGGTAGACAATTTGTCGGCGTCATTAACAGAGAAGTTGCACTTGGCTCTGATCAACAAGATTGGGAAAACAATCAAACCAACTGTTATGGACATTAGGACGAAAAGGAAAACCCAGAGACATTGGCTGCATCCTCCGTCTGCGAACAGTAGAAACAATGAATGTGAGGGCTGAATAAAATGGTAAACTAAAAACTGAACTTTGCACAAATGGTTCCGGATATTAAAAAAATATGTAATTTGGAAATAGAGGTAGCCAACTGGTTAGATCGCTGGGCTTGTAATGTGAAAAGTGAGGTAAAGGACCATTCTTGAATATTCCATGTAACTGCGCATTCGAATATGAAAGTTTCGGTTTTCTAAGTATTACTAATGTTGAAATAATTACAGGTTGTTAAAATGCCTGCATTTAATTTAACCTGAGCGTTGTACTTTAAGCAGAGCAGATTTAAAAGAGTTTCTAACCTTCATGCAGCTAGTTATAGTGTTATAGTTCGGCAGAAATGCGGAACGATTTCTTTGATAATGGCTCTTACATATAGTGCCACATTTCAATCTCAAACTAATCATTTGCACTGTTTAATATAATGCTATCAGATACCTCTAATATTAAGCAGGACTAACAGTCGAAATGTGGAATGAAGTTCTTACCAGAGGATTCGTTGATACACGGCAACATAAGCTTCAACCAAGAGAACGAATAATTCAGCATCTTCTTGTGTTCATGTTTGTCATTGGGGTCTCTTCCATTGTAGTAAATGAGGAACACTGCCGTAGCGATTAGGTTGAGGAGCACCCAACATGGCACAACGACAACGGGTATAATCACGTCTGTCAACGAGATAAACTGGTTACACTTCTAAAATTCTAGTACGCGGAGTATTGCAATAGCCACATACAATGTCTTCCTAATGTCGACACTTTTCTGGATCCTGGACTTCTGGATATTATGTTCACAATTGTAGTTGAATTACTAACACATGCAGCCTGAATAAACTGCAAGATGAATATCAAACACGTAATGCCAGTATATAAGCGAGAGTATAGTTATAATTTGTGACTAGAGGAAACGAAAAAGTGAAAAGTTTCAGCATAACTATCGCAATTAGTTTGTAGATATCCATTAACAAATATTTTCCAGATAATACGACCGACACTTTAACACTACTCTAAAAATGTCTTAACAGCCAATGAATGTTGGTTGTTAGTGTATATTATGATGTATATGTATATTATGTTATATATGAAACTCTAAATATCCAAAATATTCATCAAGTAACGCTTTGAAACTTTCATCCTAATTTGTGAAAATTCAAAGATAAATCCACAAAATGTGAATTAGTTTTCTTGTTCACTTAATGAGTTCATTTAACCCCTAATTGAACTATTAATAACTAATTCCGATATCAATCGAAAATCTCTTCGGTTTCTACGTGCCAAGATGCGGTGATGCTGCTTTATATATAAAATTACAAAAACACTGCCTTATAACATTTGCTTCGTGTCTAATTTGTCTAAAATTTTCATATTATCGAAGTTTTATAGTAATCGTATTAAATATGCAATATACAATTGCATATACTTCAGAAAATATCCCAGACGCATCAACAACTTAATGATTTTACTAACAATACCCTGTTACAAGGCACACAATTATATATTATTTATAAAATCTCTCTCCTTCTAGCTGGAATTAATTCCTACTGGCGAGGGGTCGCCATGCGAATCCTTCCCCTCCAGTAATATCTGTTTCCAGTGCCCTCATTCTTTAATTTGAGTAGTTTGAGGTCCTGTTGGATCATGTCCCTCTATCTCTCCCTCTGTCTTGAATTCTGCGGTGTCCATAAATTTCTACCTTCATAATTGTTTGATGAAGCTTTCTTCTTCTGCATGCTCAACATGATCATACCATCTTAGTCTGGCCTCCCGTACATTCTCATTTACACAAGCTACTCCAACCTTATATATTCGTTCCTCTTTCTGTCATTCAATGACACTCCTAGTATCCATCGCAGCATTCTCATCTCAGTTCTCTCCAAGGGTTCCTCCTCTTTCCTCCTCACTGTCCAATTCATCGTTCCGTGAAGCATTACCAGTCCAATACACTTTTCCTTTGAGTCGAGTCGGCATCTTGGGGTCACAAAATGCTCCAGACAATTCTTTCCATTTTGTCAATATGCTTTAATCCTGTTCTTAGGATCTTGTCGCATACTCCTTTAGCATTTACAATTGACCCAAAATATTTGAAAATCTCCATCTGCCTCAATGTCTATAACCACAAGAGTCTCATCTATCTTAGAGCAGACCATGGTTTCTGTTTTACTAATATTTATTTTAAGACCTTTGTTATCCAGTGCCTTTTGCCAACGAGTAAAGCATGTTTGGATTCCTGACGCTGAATCATCCGGTACGATGAGGACATCAGCGTACAACATATCCCAGGGCATAAAATTATATTGCTAATTAACTACACGTTAAGGAAGTAATGCATATCACGGCTATAGCAGTAATTTTAAACAAAAAGCTTGAGGCATTTTACAAGAGTAGGCCTAGTACAGAAATGTATTGGTCTCAGAGGTGAAATTACATGTTTTATAAATATGAATGTGCATGATTTAAGAAACTTTCAAACCTAAACTTGGAAATAATTGGCCATGGTTCCTAACAGATTTGCTCTTGTTCTTTATATCGGTTAAGAACAACAAGTCATATCATTTACCGAAAGTTGATCGTGAAGGTATTTTTGATGTTTTCACTAGCAACAAAACTACCAGAGTTTCTCTAATGTCTTTTGTAGTGTTATAGCGCACCCTGTATATTAATTATGTATTTGGCCACCAATTGTAAAGTTAGTTCAAAAATGCTTTACTTCATATAATAGAGCATTACCATGTTGCTATATAAGCACTTACTAGATTCTCTTACTATACATATTAGATCCTCTTAACCTCCAAGATAATGACTGAACTTTCAAGGCATTTTAGTAGAATTTTCCAGTTTGGACTATGGTCTTACTTTGATTGATATCACTGGTCAAATACAAGTCGTTAGATATCAGTTGATATCAAACGTCAAATTGAAGTTGTTAGTTATGATTTGATTGCGATCGTTGGCTCAGCTACGGATTACATCAAAGACCTCATCACGCCGGTTGCTGATCAACCTGGCCGAGATAGACTACGATCGGCGACACAAGGTCATCTCATTTTATCGCATTCTCCCACGTCTGCTCGGGCGGGCGGCGCCTTCTCCGCTGTGGGCCGTCTCTGTGGAACACTCTTCCACCAGACATCCGATCCCTTGCCTGTTCAACAGTTCAGGAAACATTTTCTGCCCGTCTCAAGACGTTCCTAATTAGATACCTTTAGGTAACCGTACTGCAGCGCCTTTGTAAATTACTTAAAAGTCGCTTTACAAACATAGTGATATGATATCATCATGATGATCCATGGGCCGAGAGCCCGTAGGTGTCCACTGCATGCATTATCACTTGTCTCCACAGTTCCCGATCTTGCGCTGTTCTTATCAAGGCGTGCAAGTCTTGCTTACACCAATCCCTTATATCATATGTCCACTCCCTGTTAGGTCTTCCTCGTCTCCCATTTCCGTCCATAATTCCCATCATCACGCTTTTTATTTTTCTACTGTCATCCATCCTCCATATTTGTCCAAAGAAGCGTAATTTCCTTCTCATTAGTACTTGTATTAGATCTTCTTTTATGCTCAGTCTTCTTCGGACTTCCGAATTTTTTACCTTCATTGTCCAATTCAGATGTAATATTCGTCTATAGCAGTACATTTCAAATGCTAATATCTTATCTTTATCCGTCTTTTTGATTGTCCATGCCTCACATGCATACAGAGCTGTGCTAAACACACATGTTTTCAAGACATTTAGTTTGGTCTTGTGGCTGATTTTCCTGCTTTTCCAGATGTTGTTTAGCCCTGCCATAACTCCTTTTGCCTTTACTATTCTTGCCTTTATGTCTTTTGCGCAATCATTATTCCATGTCATGAGACTTCCTAAGTACACAAACTCCTTTACATTTTCAATCACCTCATCTTGCACTTTAATTTCCATGTCTATTGTCTCCTTGCCAAATACCATTGTTTTTGTTTTATCCACATTTATTTTTAGTCCAGCATGTTCGGCAAGTAGGTTCAGTCCGCACACATTTTCCTGCAGCCCGTCGCAGCTTTTCTCCAACAGGTCAATGTCATCTGCAAATCGTAGGTTAATCATGAGTTCTCCCTGCACTGAGATTCCAGTTACAGTATCTTGTATGTCCTGCATGACTCTTTCCAAGTAAGTGATAAATATACTAGGTGAAATTGTATCACCCTGCCTTGTCCCTATTGTGGTTGCAAACCATCTTCCTAGTTCCCGTCCCACTTTCACTGCAGATTTTGATCTCTCTCCAATGTTCTGTAGAATCTGTACCAGTCTGTCGCCTACTCCATATGATTTCAGTATTGCCTAGGTAACATCGTGCTTGATGGAGTCGAATGCCTTTCGAAAGTCCACAAAACAGTTGTACAGTGATACATACATACAAATAAAAACTTCAAGATATATGCTACAAAACCAAATACGATCAAAGAAATTTCATGTCTTAGATCAGAAACATTGACGTTCCAGTAGTAACACTGGCCAACACATAATTTGTTGCCTCAAATGTTAGAACTGTTTCTGGGTATATTTGACCTGCTGATTCCAGAAAAGGCACCAGTTTTCTCCCAGCAGGTCTAGTTTTCGAGATATAGAACATTATGCCATATACCAGTCCTTGCCTCTGCTCGCCCATAAAACATAAGGCTATAGCTATAATTCTGTAGTGCTCAATTTATTATGTGATACACTAAATAAACATAATAATACAAATACTTAAAAGAAAATGGTAGTACCTGAAACTGTACTTATATGATACCAAACAGAACAAGTTTGTTATAAAAATTTCAAGTCATTCGACACCGAAGAAGCTCCTTTTGTACGATTTCCGAGTGTGGCATCTGCCGGAACAATCGCGCATAATATTCCAGCAATAGTCTGCCATCATGTGTGCATCCCATCTTCCTTGATATCGATTTTCCACTGTTTTGATGTCTTGGTGAAATCTTTCACCTTGCTCTTCGCTGAAGTCACCAAGATTCTCTGGAAAGCGATCTAAGTGACTGTGGAGATAATGGACTTTAATGCTCATGTTGCAGCCAAGCTTGTTGAAATGAAGAAGCATATCCTCTACTAGTTGTGCATAATTGTCTGCCTTCTTGTTGCCAAGAAAATTTTTAGTTACAAGAACAAAGGAAGACCAGGCACAAGATTCGATTTCATTCATTGATGGTATGAAAAGTGGGTCATTCATAAGTTGCCTGATCTGTGGACCATCGAAGATTCCAGGCTTCAATTTTTCCATTGTAATTCCTGGTAACTTGTGTACTATGTATTCGAAGCATGAACCTTCTTTATTCAAAGCCCTGACAAATTGTTTCATCAGGCCAAGCTTTATATGTAGTGGTGGCAGTATGATCCTATCTCGTGCCACCAAAGATTCCTTGATTACATTTTGAGCTCCAACCACCATGTCTTTCCTCGAAGGCCAATCTTTTCTTGTCCAATGTTCATGCTTGGCTCTACTGTCCCAAAGACACAAAAAGCAGGGATACTTTGTGTAGCCACTTTGTTGACCAAGGAGGAAATTTACCATCTTCAAGTCTACACAAATTACCCATTGATGTTCTTTGTATTTTATCTTTTCCAGTACTAAAGAGATGGCATTGAAAGAATGGCAGCAAATCCTTTTCTCTGTTTCTATAAATTGTAATTTTCGTTCCAGGCTGAAGTGCATTCTTTTCCTTTAGTCTGGACGCAAGCAATTCAGAGGACTCTTTGGAAAGATTTAAGTCCCTGATCAGATCACTCAACTCTATTTGGTCAAAACGTTCACTGTGTGAAGTTGATTGGAAATCACTGTCACTGCCCCCACTTTCTTCACTTTCGTCATCTTGTCCGATATTGGACATGCAAGTGTCATCGTCTG
This sequence comes from Norana najaformis, assembly GCA_964023275.1. Classification (NCBI taxonomy): domain Eukaryota; kingdom Metazoa; phylum Annelida; class Clitellata; order Crassiclitellata; family Hormogastridae; genus Norana; species Norana najaformis. Next base: position 846,073 of record OZ029928.1, read on the forward strand.
AGAGCTGAGGTAGTTCGCGAAAAGGTGGAACTGGTACAATATCCGAATGCGGAACAGGTCTCCTGGCTGAAGGTATATCAGGGTAAGACAACTTGTGACGATTATTTCGATTGATGCCTATGATATTAACCATACAAAAGTAACAGTCGTCGAAGTGGTTTATCTGTTCCCTCCAAACCATCGGTACACCAAATTTCAGGCAGCTTCTCTTTCCAGTTGTCCAGTGGCGCAATTGTTCAATACAAGTTTTGCATACTGTATGAGGAGCCCATTGCTTATCTTGATCTCCAAGTTTGACACCAAAATAACCTACATATGCTCTTTTTACAAACTCAGAAATCGGTTTCCTGTTTGCTTTTAGTGTGTATTCACCACAAATGTAGCAGAATATGTCTGGATGGTTAATGCAGCTCCGTCTGGAAGTAGCCATAACCTTAAGGATGTTCGCATCTGAGGAATTAAGTGACTAACCTAAAAAATAGTAAGAACATGTAGTTATTTAATGTTCACATTCACAGATTGTTCTTGCGACCAACTCTTAATATGCCCTAAGACGACTGCTGCTGCTCTAGCTTTCAGGAGGCGGTTTATATAGGCTATAAATGCTGACTTCAGCATAATCTATTTACATAGTTCGAAACCATGAAACGCTGTATAAGCACAAATAAATTCTAAATGAGGCCATGAATTTAGTGCTGAGTAAGCTGTAGGCTACGGAATAGTTATTTCGTTGAATCAGCAATATCTCAGCACGCGGCAAGATATGCTGATTTTACATTATAAGGATGTAGGCATTATATGAATCAGCAAGAATTATAATTAGCCATAAATAAAGCTTATTATGACATTTTAGTTTTGTCAAAGACATCGTTTAAAGAGTGGACTGGGTTTTCTTTACAAAATCGACGATATCTGAGAAACTAGACCTGATGCACTCAATCCAGTGACATTTTCTGAATCAGCGCCCAAAATTACCCCAAGAACAGGTCTAAAACCGAAGGCAACAAGAAAAAAAATTTTTTCTGTTGCCCAGTGTAATGCATAATTTCCACTTACTAGCCAATGGCGAAGGCGTTGTACCAACTGCAGAAAGAATCAACAATATAAGTCACGTTATTAATATGTCAGGTATATACGTGCAAAACCAATTTTTGACTGACAGTTTTGGTTCACTTACTATTCATGATTTGTTGAGATATGATGCAACTATAGACTAGAATATAACATATTTATTGAAAAGCATGCATTTAAGAGCAGTTTAAAATCTAGCTTTCAACGCATAACCTAGTCGATATTTTAAAAGCTTCAAAACTGAACACGTATGTGGCATGATTAAAGGTTCTTACATATGCGAGTAGAAATGGTTTTTCAAACTGAAAAATAAGTATTGACTGAATTAAGCAAATTTAAACTAAGTTTGCGTGATATTAATTACACAGGCCTGCATATTAATGATTTCCAATTTTTTTCTTCACCGTTTTAGGTGTTTTCATTGGTATTTAGTTAGCTGAATTCAAACATGCACGGGTTTTTCCTCTATCACGTACGGTTTTTTCCACAAGTGAAGACAAACATCCAGGAAGACCTAGCAGAGTGGAAAACGCTTATTTACAAAGAACTTAAAAATTGTTACAATGAACTCAGCTGGATTTTTCATTCATTCATTTGTAAATGTTTGTCAGAGGTGCCGAGAAGTCAGAAATCTTTATAATATCTTTTCTTCTTCCCTTCAAAGCTCCTTTTAGAACTGTTTCTCTTGTACACTGCTTGCGGTTCTTCCCTATGCAACATCCAGCAGTAGTCTGCTATCATGTTAACGTTCCACTGACCCTGATACCTCCGTTCCATTTCCTTTATGTCCTGGTGAAATCTCTCTCCTTGTTCTTCACTGACAGCACCTAGATTTTCTTAGAAATAGCTTAGATGGGAGTTCAAAAAGTGGAGCTTCAAGCTCATTGAGCAGCCCAAGGCTTTCAAGTTCTTCATCATGTTTCTTACGATGTTCTCGAAGTCACTGTCTCTATAGTTGCCAAGAAACTTCTTTACCACTTCTTTAAAGGATTGCCAAGCCGATCTCTCAATTTCTTTCATTTTGGTATCAAATATCTCGTCCCTCATGAGTTTTCGAATGTCAGGACCGACGAAAACCCCTTCTTTCAGCTTCGCTTCTGACAACCGTGGAAACTTGCTTGCAAGATACTTGAAAGTATCACCATCTTTTGGAAGGGCTTTCACAAACTGCTTCATGATGCCAAGTTTGATGTGAAGTGGAGGTAAGAGTACTTTTCTTGGCTCCACCAAAGATTCGAAGTGCACGTTCTTTTCTCCTACTTTTAGTGTCCTGCTTGGCCACACCTTCTCAGTCCAGTGCTTGGCTTTAGCACGGCTATCCCATTCGCAGAGGAAACAGGGGTACTTGGTGTATCCGCCCTGTTGACCAAGGATCATAGAGATCACTTTAAGATCGCCACAGATGGTCCATTCGTATTTCTTGTAGTTCAGTTTGGTCAGGATGAAGGCTAAATTGTCATACTTCTCTTTCAAATGAACGGAATGTCCAACCGGTATAGAGGCGTATTTGTTGCCATTGTGAAGAAGGACAGCTTTTAGACTTCTTTGTGATGAGTCAATGAAGAGTCTCCAATCGTGAGCCTCATGCTGAACTCTGAACATTTGCATCAGACCGGTAACATCGGAGCAGTAAACAAGTTCACCGTCTTGAGAAAAGTAAGGCACGTAGTCTTTCTCTCGGTTTCTAAACCAACTAAAAGAAGTTCCAGGAGTCAACAAGTTCTTCTCCTGGAGCCTAGAACCTAGCAACTGAGCGGAATCTTTCGAAAGAGCCAGATCTCGAATCAAGTCGTTCAATTGTGATTGTGAAAACAGTTCGGGCTCACTGCTGTCGTGTGGAAATTCCTCATCAGAATTGCCATCTGACTCACTCCCCGATGGCCCACTCACATCGCTTAGGCTTTCTGGAGGCAAAGGTATGGGAATGCCAGGTCCATGAGACACAGGGCGCAGTGCAGATTCCAGGTTCGGGTAGCAGATTTTGTCTTTGTTTTTTAAGCTGTATCCCTGTATGTTGCACGAGCAAAAGTAACAGTCATCGCTGTGGTTTCGGGGCTCCCTCCATATCATAGGCACTCCGAAACGAAAAGATTTCACCTTACCCTTAGACCACATGCGCAGTCCTTCCACGCAACTGGAACAAACTCGATGTGGGGCCCATGCCTTGTCCTGGTCTCCAAGCCTTACACCGAAGTATGCAAAATACACTTTCTCAACAAAATCCGTGACCTTCCGCTCTTGCTTTTTCACTAACAGTTCGCCACAGATATAACAAAACCTGTCAGGAGAATTAACACATCCTCTTGAAGCCATGACAGTCATAAATGTATACACCAGACTTAACCCTTTCACGTCGTTAATGTAAAAACCGGACTTAACCCTTTCAGGCCGAGGTTCAATTTCGCATTTATGAAAACATAACAAGAATTCGGGTGTCTTCATTACTACATTATAATAAAATATATTTTTCATTATGTGCATGTATTTGTAATTGTGTTTTCAATGTAAAATAGCATTTCTGCGGAAAAATTGAACTTTCCAACAAAAAATCCCAATTTGTGTCAAAACTGTATGTGTTAGAATTTTTACAATATTTTTCCAGAAATGACCGTGTAAAAATCTATAAGAAGCACCATTTACTTTGAAGAAAAAAATTTCATCGCAGACCTGTGTTATCCGTAGATATAGAGTTTTGTTTAACACGTTTCCATTCACAGCGATAATCAATTGACAATAACAATAGCAGAGTCATTAAATTAATTTGTCTGGTAATTGTTACAACCGAAGCCACTCAAATATGACAAGTGTGAATATGTATGAACGAGCATTGGTTAATTAAGCTACAGCTGAAGGCATTCAAAATGCGTCTAAGTGAATGAACCTTTACACTGGTCAGGAAAATGCTTAATTATGGTTTAATCGCAAATATTTGCAACTTTCAATGTGTTATATTTGCTGTAGTGCAATATGAACTTGGTCTATGCCGATTTATTCAAAACAATTCTTATAGAAGACTGCGACACATGCAGGATGATTATAAAGAACATGTGAGTCTATGCTTTGAATAAGTAAAATGTTATAGAATGGTAAAAACATGTGTAAGTCGTATTCTAGAATTTTATATAAAAAAGTAGTAATGAGAACAGCAAGACAGAATTCGGTTACTGTATTCTGCCTTTTCTGCTATTTATTCTGTTCGTTGTCGTTAAGCAAACGCAATTTACCGAAAATTTGTTACGCATACCTAATTTCGTTATAATACTGTAGCACGCACTGTCTGAAGAAAATTCTACAGCTTTCCACTTGCATCACTTATTTAACTAGCACGACGCCATAGCAAATCATTTGTTGCTTGCATGTACACTGCATCTTGTCGTCATCGTACAATATAAGTATGTAACATTTTCAAGTGGCAAATACCCCAGGTTATATGTTACGGTCTTATCAAAATTTTTCCCGTCACCCCGTAAAATAAAGACGCCTAGCATGTTTTTCAACATGTTTAAATGGTCCAATATTGTTAGCTTATTTGAGCAGTGTAAATGGATGAATAAAAGCCCGACTAAAGCTAAACAACAATGGCCCAACCTTGCGTTCAATAACCAGAACTTTGTTGCATCTTTGAAAGGTAAAAATGCATTGTCATACCACAGTTAAAATTGTCTCAAAACTATTTTTAGACGACTAAATAATGACATAATGCATAGGCTCGGTAGCAATATTTTAATAAGAATCATTGAGTCATGGCTTTTGGAACAGGAATAAGTTACATATGTCGGCTCCGTAATAGTAGCCACACTGACCTATCCTCTTAGTTCTAATACGTGTTCATTTCAATGCACGACAAGACATAAGTCAAAAAGTACATGTGAAAACAATGTGTATTCAAAACTCAGGTTTTTAAGATGAAAAAATTTCTACACCTTAGTTTTTTGCATTTCAACCATTTGAGCCAATGGCCTGCACCACAGAAATTCAACTGCTTACGAATTTGTTGAATATTTCTCACTCGGTTGATTTACTTATTTGTTGCACTCGTTGCGTGCTCACAGTACGTAAATCTGATCTGAATCTGAAGATATTTTATTGTCGAAAGATTTGAAAAAAATTATTAAAATTTATTATGCTTACAAAAACGGTTTATTTACAAGTAAATAACACATCAAACACATAAATATAAATGAAAATCCAATTTAATTTATATATTTATAAATTTTGTATTTATAAATCAAGGTCTACACAATGTCATGTGAAATTCCGAGCTCATAATCTGAGATCTTAAAGTTCGAGAAAGTCGGCAAAAAGATGCTATTCCACAAATCGTCACTTAGCCAAGTTAGCCAATTATAGAAGAAGTATTCTTGAGTAAATAACAGGTAGGCTAATATGATGTTAGTGTTAGATGAGTATTTAACTGAAAACAAAAATTCGATTCCCACGCTGAGATTACCTGCTAAATATAATGTCTCCTTGCTATTACATGTCGTCGTCATGATAGTCTTCGTATCTGCTCTTAATTAATTTAGAACATTTAATCGCACTGACTAATTTACAAAACATATTCGCACTTTATCACAGAATTATAATAATACATCACACTGGTATAGTTCCCAAATGAACGGTCGAAGGCATGTATAATATACACCACTCTGGATTTTACCGCTTCAATGCCATGTCTAGGAATAGATGCATCATCGCGTTCTTTATTGAACAAATTTCAAAGGCGCACAATATTTTGTTCATGAGTACATTAGCCAATACTTTCAATCACTTGTTTGCAGAAATCAGAGTGGTTAGAAAATAACTCAAAAACGTTTAAACAATTCTTGAATCAGCCGCTCCTCAAATGAGATCATCACTTTCACGTTGCATTAAAAATAAACTTGCACAATGCCATCTACATTAAAGCAATTGCAAAGTTGCGGCAGAAATCATAAATTAAGTTGTTAAAACCCAACAAATCTGTCATATAAATGTAAGCGTTCAGCTGCAGCCTTTTGTAGCACTGAACGCCAGTATTGTACTTTTGGACAGCGTGTCAAGGAGTCACCACATATCGGAAAGTCTGAAAAACAACAGCAATTACTATTAGCTGCTACAAAAACATGAAAACCGAATTTTATGCGTTGATATTCTAAAAATACGCAGTCAAGCAGTCTAATACTCACTCTAAATAATCCAAATGTCGTCATTAAAGTTTGAAATACTTCAAAATAGTTTAATTGGAACGAAGTAAGCTTGCTGCTTACCATTTGTTCACAGTGAACGAAGTAAACAAGGACAAAAGTGAGTGGAAACATGAAGACAACGACTTCAAACCACATCAGGAAGATCAGTGGAATCAAATCTACAAGCATTACAAAAGTTGAACGGAATGTGTTGATCATAGTCATATTACCTTTATCCGATACTAGTTGCATTCATAAGCCCCAGTGCGTTGCTTTACCTTGTTATAATGATAAGGAACGTATTTACATAAGTAAACACATATACACATCAGGGCATGTCTTCAGAATAAAACATGTCCTACTTACACAGATAATAATTGTCAAGAATAGACGTTACTTACATGCAGGTTTACCTTTTACTGTGCCGCTATTCACATTCTGACCATCTCCTACTGAAACTTAATCAAAAATAACATTGGTAAATCGATAGTTAAATCTTCTAGAAACTTTGGCAGACAATGTAAATTTTATCCCTACAGTAACAGCGTTTAATTTCTTTTAATTTCGCTAGCAGAAAGGAACCGGAATCAACGCAGAGCGACCGTTTAGGGCGCAATGTATCATAAATAAAATTCTCAAAATACGTATCATAAATAAAATTCTCATCATCATAAAGAGGTTTGACGCAGACATTAAAATATCATTTTCCAACGTAGATTGATACAGAACTATAATGTTGCAACTTCGGAGCAGGCATTTGAAGAAGGACTTTGCTAGGGAACCTCAAGGAGGTCGCCTAAACTGAATACTAGGGCGTCAATGTGAATCATAATATGAACTTATTTCTGTATAAATCCCGTATGGGTCAGAATCTAACCCTAACCCTAACCCTTAACCCTAAACCTAAACCCTAACCCATTTTGCGTCGATTTTTCGCGTCCTGTGCAACCACAATCAGAAACATTTACAGTTGGTCAAAGTCAGGAAAATGACAGTTTGGATCTAATATTTTGTCACCGAACAAAATGTTGCTGTTCGTATGCTTTCTTTGCAGTTTGTAACTCTTTAATTTCAAACAAAAAGTTCATTCCAACAGAAAACTCAGATTCTACGTCCGCAGCCAATTTGAATGTTTATAATTATCACGCGAGAGTCTGCAAGATCTCACGCACTTGAGGCTCCCTAGTCCGCGCAATTACGGGGCCTCTTTGAGGTCCCCTAGACACTTTGTTTAAAGAAACAAGTCGTCTGCTATGATATATCGTTACTACACATTCAAGCACTGCGTTTAATTGAGTCATTGATTAGCGTATAGATTTTTCACTAGTGGCGATGGATTTACCTTTGCTTTTTGGGCTTAAGTAGGCGATTGTGATGAGAATTGGAAAGAAAACAATTCCACATGTCACCGACACAACAATGAGTGAAACGACAAAGACGAATATTTTCCACTTAGGCGCTAAAAGGAAAATAATTTTACACAACAAAATACAAGTTTTAGATAATAAATGTTTTCTTCATGTCGTCGAATTAATGGCAATTAAAAACATTAGAAGCAAACAACCATACCCAGTTTTACCATGCTTATAAGCTCAAAGTTGGCTACACCCAGCACCCGCTATGTTTTAGAAGCAGTAAAGCGTGCCATGCAAATAAACATAAGCAATGAGTTTCTTATCACATAACATACTAAAATTCCCATCTGCTACGCCAAGATGACACACAACAAAATAAGTATTTCTATTGCAGCCGACTTTTAAAAAGTTAATGCAAACAAATGTAATTTTATCGTTACTTTTTTTGTATAAAATATGATGGCATTTATCTCAATTTTGTCTTTAATATGTAGTTTTACTGCATGGCATCAGTTTATTTCCGAACGGTTAAAACTTTCTTTTCAGCTTTTAATACAAGTACGTTTTCCTGAAAAGATTGCTTGCAAAAAACCAGAAGGAAAATCTGCATTTGTAACTGAATCTTTTTGCAAAAAGAAAATAACTTTAAATTCTCTGTGGTGAAACCATTTGCTAACACATTTATTCTACTTTATTTCTGATTGAATTCGTTGCACTGCATTTCCTGCATATTGCGACACTATTGTTGTATAAGTACCATGACGACATAGCCAAAATCTGAAAATGACATCCTTATCAGTATGGGATTTTCTAGCCGTTATCCGTTTCTGAAAAACTTTACAACTCTTCACTTCATACGTCTTTTTTTCTCACCAGTGTCTTTGCCAATCACAGTTGCTTTAATTTCGGTTGGATTTGTCTTGAGATTTTGTGATATGGGAGTTTGGGTTTGTGATGCATTTTTGATCGGTTCCAGTTTTCCTGGTTTCGGTGGCAAAGGTCGCCCGGTTGGGACTGTGGACGATTGTTTGCCATCGTTTTGAGATGGACGTTTGGTTGACGAGTCAAGAATTTCAGTAGTTTTTCCTCCTTTGCTGCGCTTCTTCTTTATTCGTTTTTCTGGAGGACAGGCACTCTTTAAGCTCTGAACTGAAGAGCAAAAGGGGTAATTTTAAATGAACTCGAGAGGTTAAAATACGCTTATTCCATAAATCAGGTGTTCCAGCAATATTGTGAAACAAAGTCGCAACATGTTAAAAATATTATAATCTGGAAAAACCTAAATAGATAGGTTAGAAGCAGCTCTTGAAAGAACATCGATTACAATATCTTAATAGTTAAAATACCATACGTGAAAAGTGGGTCATGCTAACTAAAACAGACGAGTGATGCATGCGACATTAAAAGCTATGCAAAAAAGTGGAGATACTGGTGTCATTTTATAAACAGACTGAACAGTTTCCTTCATTACACAACAACCGAGTTAAATAGCAGCAGGTTAATTATAGAGAATAATACAACAAAGCCGATCCATGCAAATTAGCTTGAATAGAATTAACAAACGATTATTCATATAAAGAAACAAAGCAACTTTCGCCTTTGCATATACTAACAAAGTTAGGAAAACTAAAAGGCGTGTAAAGAAACACCTGTTTTGATAGGTAACACTGCCGACGTTTAACATAAAGCTGTTCAGAGAATTTATAAGTATGACATACTTTATTTAAAAATTTAAAAAAAAAACATATTTATGCAAACATAAAACAACCAGCCACATAAATATGTCAAGTTTCAGCTACTTCATATTTTTAATTAGAATTTTTCAGTTTAAGTCTAATAATACGTACATTATCGGAATATTACTAATATTTCTCTATATATGCAGTAGACACCAATGATAATGGTATGCAGTCTGTAGTAGTCTTACTTGGTGTCTTTTCAGCATTTTCTGCCGCTCTTTGTGATTCTACTGAAAATAAATTAATTTTTAAATTGCAAAACAACTGACTACACTAAATGGCAAAGGCATAAATGCGTCTTGACGTTTAAAAATCATTATTTGCGTTTAGCAGATTTTTTTAGGAAATACTTTCTAAGTAAAGCAGCCAAAAGAATTCTGATCGTTAAATCGGTTTCTAAACAGTTAGTAGTCCTTTTTCTAAGTTTTTTTAGCTTTATTGCAAAATATCGGTTATAAACAACGCAAGTAGGAGATTCTTCAACGGCGATATGTGTTCTGATATATATATATACTTATATATACTTGCATACATACTTACAAACACATTAAGAATTATAGAACAAAATGGCATGTATTTGAAACAGCATAATAGTTATGACGGTCTTACCTTTTGGTTTCTTTATGCATGGTAGCATGTAATCAAGCCAAAGGAATCTGCTGAGCATCTTGACTCTGAATGGAGTGACAAGTGTAGCATAACAGGCGATGAAGATGACTGTAACAATAAGACACTCGCCGACCCATGGAATGATGACGCTCATTATTATTTTCCATTCGGGACCTAATCACATCAGAACTAAATAAATTTATAATTATTGCATGCCTTCAGTAAACCGTAATATATTCTTGCAGTTGTAAAGACCTTGTCTAATATTCTTGCAGATTTATATATTTTATCTATAGTTTGATCAACAAAACAACTATGTCTCATGATAATAAAATGGGTTGAGATTATCATCAGTTGAAATGCCAGTTAGCAACATTTATAAAGCATTTATTAACCATAATCATAAAACTACATAGAAACATTGCCAATCTTTGCACTTAGACCTAAATATTAAACTATCAGTTTCCAATTAAACACGAGAAATATGCAAAATGCAATTGCTTTCTGATTCCGACTTTGAATTAATTTAATATAGTAAAGACTTGGTTTGTACAACTTATTCTTCTGGTGATTACCAAATTTATAGCTTTTCTTACATAGAGATGCTTAGACATTTGTAAAAATGACCAATTAAGGATTTTGCATATCCTTTAATTGAGTTCGTCATTACATTATTCGGATCTTTTGATTGTCTTGTATTTGTGCGTTCTATAAAAATAAATGTACGTTGTTGATGTCGCTATGCTTATTAAAAACAGAAACGGTCTACTGATTGATCTATGACAAGTCACGTGGTTTTGAAATATAGCACGGTTGAAATGTAGGACGGTTAAAATAATGACAATAGTCAACGAAAGCGTTTATTGACCTAGTCTTCATTCGGCCCAAACCGCGGTTTTGTAATAAGAGTTTCGCTTTGTACAATCATGGTCAACATAATATGATTTAGAAGTTGGACAAGATAGACAATTATCAACTGTAGATGTATCGTGGGCTTCATTGAAAGTGCATGCGTGTTATTCGCTGCGAGAAACTGAAAGCCATTTCAGCTTCTGTTGAGAAAAATTCGGTGCTGGTAATTTAAAACTCATCGAAGCTGTTTTCGTTGCTCAACAGCAAGAATGAGAGGACGAGTTTGTTCTTTTATTGTAGCTATCATCTCAAATGTCTGTCAGTTATTAAGCTCAGTTATTCATTTCTGTATCAGAACCGTGCCCCATACATTAGTTATTCGTGATTTTGCGCAGGGCTGGGCCAGTAAGGTAAAAGCCGCCATTAAATAAAGCTGGAATAAAGCTGGAATAAATTGAGGTCACAGAGTAACATAAGTATTCAGAGCTAAAGACATCTTATAGCAAACTCTTAATTCCATTTTCCTCTACAAATCTTACATTGCTGTAAATGATTTGCAGGATAATCTGCATACTGGATAAAAAATAGCTCTTGTTTAATAATTGAGTATATGAGCCTAATTTGAAAAGATAAAGTGCAAATTGGAATTGAAAGAGTTAATAATTTACCTTTCACGAGAAATTTTCATTGAGGCACCGTAAACGACGTTAAGCCCTCTTCATTCTCATTGCTAAACGTATCTCTAAACGCGAATCTCAGTTAGAATAGCAAAGGCTGAATTAATAAGTAACTGACTCTCTACATCCGTTAAACAGACTTAGTTTACAAATTTATTTGTCCTCAAGCTCAAGACACAACATAAAGTGAATGATGGTTGTTGTTTATTGTTGATTTTTAAAAGTATTTATACTTGGCTTCTTGCTACGCGCGACAATCATTTTCATGAATCTGATTATTTCGAAAACCGGCGAAAAGTGATTTATCAGTTAACATTGATATATGTAAAAGGCAATCAATGAAAGCGGATTGCAAGAAATTATTACTCATTCACAATCATTTATTCAAATGAAGCAAACATTATAATATTTTTATTGAATATCGAAGCAAATTAAGTTAGAAAATACACTGCTTGATTTCATCGCACAGCGAATTGAAATGAATTTAGACAATAGGAATCCTAACTTGATGAAATTTCAGTCAGTTTTGTTAGCTGAACATAAAGATCTGAAATAGATATTAAATTTTCATTGTTTCACTCGTGTTTTAGAGCTAGATTTTTACAAATCGAAGCGGGATTGTAAGGAATGGACATTTGACGAATATTTTTGGTTACATAACATTTAGATACTAACTGAAACTTAAAGCCATCCTTTGACTGATAGGAATGTGACCGAGTATGGCAAGAACCATATCAGTCTTCTTACATTTGGGTTTACACTGAAGGGCGCTCTTGAGCATTTAACATAAACCGAGTATTACGAAACACAATTCATGTTCAAAATCAGTTTATCCACTGTGATGATCGCTACTTGCACTGTACTGTATTTTATTATTATTTCTTATTTCTGTATATATTAACCGTCACTATCTAATGACTAATCGATGACGCTGAACAAATGTGGGCGAAGGGCTTGCTCAGGGTCCATACACAGTAACCGTCTCGGTAGAGGCTCGGACACGTACTCTTCACGTTACAAACCAGGCGCTCTAAACAATTGATAACGTTGCCCACAATGTATATGATTAAGCATCTATTTAGCAAACATGCTTAATTATTATTGTATTAAGATTAATGTTTCTACATAATAGTCATTCATATTAATATACTCTGGTAATCAATTTACCTTTTACAACAAAAGACCTTTTGTGAAGTTCTTTTGCTGAAGCAGAGGAATGAGTCTGGTAATGACTCAAAAAGTTACAAAGAATGCCTTCCTACTATAATTACCAAAATTTGCAATCGCCAGCTTAGACAATTTGGCATCGTGGTTTATTGCTAACACATCCGTCACGGGCCGCTTGATTCAAATCCCGCGCTTTTACACGAAATTGAGGACTCGTCGAGCTATACTAAAAAGATGAATCATTCAATTATATAACACAAGGTCATAGGATTCTAGTTTCCGCCGAATAATCTTTCAACATGACCATCACTCTTCTGTTGCCTATTATTGGCTTCCTGTAAAAGCGATTAATTTATCCTAACTGAACTTACTTGATCTGACCGAACTTCTCTTACCTTACCTTACCTTGTCTTAACCTTATCTGGCCAAGGTTTGCTTTGCAAACACCTGATATACTTTATCTTTCCTTGCCTTCCCTTGCATTACACTCAGCAGTTTCTGAATTAAAACATTTCGTTAATAGCGGAGAGAATAAAGCTGTTTGATACGTACAACAATCAATAACTCTGACGTTTCTTTCTGCGGAACTGTTGATCTGTAAATTGATCTGATTGGAAGCGAATACTCTATAGTGTCCATTTATCGTTGCGTTGTAGGAAGAAGCGTTGCTCACGACAATTCCTTTCTCATCTAGCCATCGATAAAGTATAGGCTTCGGATAGACATTGCTGATATTACAGGTGAGGTATATATAAGACCCATTGTCACATCTGCGAGTTTCACTATTACATTGACCGTCATCGGAACAAATTCTTATGTCATTTGCCTTAACCGAAGCTAAAAGTCAAAGTAAAATCGCACTATATTTTACATCTATTCACGATTCTTAAGTGGAAAAACAGATAATTGTTCTCGCAAAAAGCCAGACATATTATTTTAAAGCCTATGCAAACATCTGTCGTTCCTTCTGGCCAGTGCCCTAAGTTTGGAATAAACAAGTAGGTGCGATTCTTGCTCTTCTTTTTCTACACTGGCTTCCTGTATGTTTGAGCATATCTGGTTCAAACTGACAATCCTCATTTATGACGCACGTGCAAACCATCTGCCATCTTACCTGTCATTCCTCTGTTAAACGCAAATGAACTCTTATATCAGGAAAGTATCCTTTGTTATTCCCAGAACACGTTTTATCATTCAAAGCTGTTGATCGCATCAGTTGGTACTCTACATCTCCTCATATTCTTACCGAGACCACCTCTCGTTCTATATCTAAAACTTATCTCTTTGTGTCTGTTTAAAGTTGATGTTTCTCGTTCCCTGGTTTCGACGTGCAATAAAGGTATTATTAAATTTCGTTGTGATCTGTTGTGTTGTGTTGCATCTATCTTCCAGACTGTGAGACAGTCTAGTGAAAAAAATCTAGAGGTAACAGGAATGCATTTATAATGCTCAATAATTGTTTTTACAAGTAAGTAAGTATATACATGAATGCATAACGATAATTACATTATGTTTTTGCCATGGATTTCGAATTTTTGTTAACTTTCGTTAATTTGTTTTTGTCAGGCGTGAACTGTAACATTTCAGTCGTTTGGAAACCATGCAGGCTGCAATTTATGAGGCCTGATTCAAAAATGAAACTCGTTATTTCCATTTAAATGATCAGAAAAGGAATTCAAATTAAAACGAAAAGACTTACCACATGGCATAGATGAGCTGAGGCCAACTGTGTAAGTTGCAAACGATGATTTGTCGTCGTTCCTTATTTTGTTGGTAGCTCTGCATTCGTAAGTTCCGTTATCTTCTGCCCAAGAAAAAACGCCGCTATTGTTGTTGACTGTATATCCACTGCTTATATCTGTCCATCTGTAACTGGGCGCTGGGTTGGCAGAGGAACTACACGTTAATTCAGTCAAGGTACAGTTATATCCCGTGAAGGTCGCAACCTTTTTGAGAAATGATGGGCATCGATGGTCTGTCTACAAAGATATAAAAATTACTTTATCACAAAATGCAGGAAAGCATCCGTATAATCATTGCAGTACCAGACCGAATCAAGTTGTTTGGATTGTGGCGCTTCTAGATTTGACGTCTCATAGCATATACTTTAGTCGTTGATGTAGGAGTGCAATGGAGGGCAACATCCGTATGGTACTTGCAGTACAAGATTGAATCAAGTTGCTGTGATTGTGGCGCTACTCGGGTTGACGCAAATTAGCGGTTACCAGAATCTTGCATATACCTTAGTCGTTGATGTAGGAGTGCAATTTCTGTGGCCATCATGAAACTGAAAGGGTTTTGAACGCCAGACAACATTATGAAACACACTACTTACCGCAGCCACAATATTATAATTATACTTTTGAGTGAGCATAATTTTATCGGATTTGCTGTACATTCAACTTCGTCAAATGGGGTCAAGACACTGATCCTTCGTGCAGCTGTGGTGCAGTGCAGACTGTGGCCCCCATTGTCGATGTCTATCCACAAACACTATTTGTCTCTATTGGTTCTTCGCCTCACTGGTAATGACGTTTGCAACCGGATGGCACGAACCACATGTGTTAGAAGAAGAATTTGTTTATTCAGAGCAGTTATACATGTATAATGCCCCTCCAAGATATCTACAAGAGACTCTTCCAGCACAGCCCAGACGAAAGATAACATTTTCAAGTGTTTGTGGAAACAACATGTGGCGCCTCTGGTAAAACAACACGCACATCTAGAGGGAAGCTATCATAGGTGGATGGACCAACCAGTGAAAAGACATGACGTTGCATTATCAAAGAACGTGCAAAAGGAACAATAAGTTCACCTGGAGCCGTGGTACGAAGAATTCTGTGGCAAGTCAAACGTGAAATGGAGTAACAAAGCTTCCATACGTAGGCAGGATCATTCCCAAACTGGCATCGCCAGGTTCACATCGAAATCTTAAATTCGATGCACTGTGAAACGAGAAGCTAAGATTAAGATAATGGTCAAACTTGGAAATGCACCCAACAAGCTTAGCAGCTGTACTTAACACGCGTTTGAGCTGTCAAATGCGCCTCAAAGGCAGACCCGCATAAATGGTACTAGAGTAGTCTATCCTGCTGCTGGTTAAAGCATTGACAAAGGTGATTACCCTCAACTCGCTCAGCAGATATTAAGCAAGCGCGACATACGAGATTGACATGCCGTGAGTTTCTAGTTAAGGACAATTGAAAAATTGAGCATGAAAATAGAGAAAAAAGTGAGGCAAGTCAGCAGCTATTGTCAATGAGTCAATTTTCCTCGGCTGCTGCTGATTATTACCCAGCCACAATACTATTTTTGGATGCATTAAGGTGCAGACGGTTGGACGACATCAAAGTGCCATACAACAATTTGTTATTGAACCAACTCAATGTCGATGAATATCAGACGATCGCGGCTTCCGTTATAAGATTCCCACTTTGGAAGTTGCATAACCAGATAGCAAGTGCTGCTATATTGAAGAACAATGACAACGGCTATCGGTTGCACTTTTATTTGCAGGAGTATATTGCTGTAAGTTTGTCCATGTTGTCTACTCACGCTTCTTGAAATTGTAGTGAAGTATTACAGCAGCTCCCTGTTCGATGTCTCTGTCTTGACTCGGCTGACTTTGCATGTTTGCCTCACCTCTTAGTGAATATAATTGTGTATAATACTGTGAAAATATGGAATAACAACGGATGAAGCAGGAAGACCAAAATTCGTCTAGAAGAATCTGTAATATTAAGACTACCGTATGAATTGGAGACCAGTTGGTCAGTTACGGTGGCGAACAGGAGGGGACTAGATGCATGACATCATGGATGGTTGCGGAGAATTTTACACATTTTATGACATGACAAAATATATAATAACACAATATTAGAAAGAACAGGAGAATCGGAAATAATTATTAGATATATGTTCTGTCTTCATTAAGCTCATTGTTACTACAGGGTGTGGCATTTGACCCAAACTTTAAAATCTTATCGGGTGAGTGAGTGACCTTAAAATTTCTCTTTGTTTAGCATTCTTTTTAAATTTACAGTTGACACAAATCTTCTTTTCCCTCAACACTTTTTTCTTAGCCTGGATACTGCATTCGCTCACATTAACGATTGGACCTCTTAGAATACAATGATTCTTAGTCGTGTTAATACTAAAAATTGTATTCTATAACCCAAGTCATAGGTTCCTTTTATTTTCAGACCCTGTCATCGATGGTGAAAGAGCTAAATATTTCAAACTTCTGCGTGTTCTTTTTCAATAGTATATCATATTCGATGACCATATAATATTAAATTTGACAGCTAGCCGCCAGCTTCTATATTGATTGATAGTCCTCAAATCTCAGGAAAAGTCATCCAACAAACATATTACCTAGCTCTAGTAGATTCTTGGCTAGGCACCTCTCGCTCTTCCATATAATTTTTATGCAGCCAGAGGATTGCATATACTTTAGTCTAAGATATATAACGGCGCAATTTTTGTGGCCTTCATAAGACAATAAGGGAAATGATTATCACACAACAACACTACGAGTCACACTAGTGACATGCAATAGAAGACATTATATACTTATAAAAGAACCTAATTTATTCCGGTGTAAAGGGCAATCCTCATTTCAACAAAGTTTGAGATATTCAGAACCCAAAACGAATTTTTTGTGGCAATTTATATAGCGCCTCTTCAGAACAAGCTATTAGTGACCATATAAACTGCGTTTTGGATGGGTTAAGGCGCAAACGGTTAGAGGACATCCAAGCTCCAAGCGCCACCATAGTCCGCTGCTTTGTAGCCACTGCCGCACAGGCACCAGATGCTGAGCATTGCATATCAGCCTGAATATTATCAGCATAAAGTTTTCTCAAAACATCATTGAAGGCAAGAACAGCTGTAATATCGGCAGTATACAAGATTCAGAGCAGTGGGCCAAGAACAGAGCCCTGCGGTATGCCAAAAAGAGTGGCAGCCCAGGGGGGTCGAGTAGACTCAAAGACAGCGCAGAACGTAGGCCCTACCCACAGGCAAAAAGGAATGAAGCCAGTCAAGTGGTTTGCCAGATACACCAAATAAAATGGATAATTAATCAGCAATTAAGAATGTTGTGATCGACCGAATCAAAGGCCGCACTGACATCAAACAGACCAAGAAGGATAACCTGGGCCACATCCATGGCATCCGAAAGCAGGCGTACCAAGAAGGACTCAGTAGAGTGGTTTTTCCTAAAGCATGACTCATTAACCGGGAGCAAATTGCTGTTTGAGAAGCAACAATTTTTTCAATAATGTTTGACAAGAATATCCCAATAGATATACCCAGGTAGGTCGATAGTTGATACTGTCGCTTGGATCGAGTCCCTCACGCTTTAAGCAAAAAAGTAGAATGGAGCATGCCCTCGTGAAGCTGGTGCTTGCACAGAAGCGTGAGAAATGGAAAACGATCTTCCAGAAATTCTTGTATAAGTAATGACAGCAGAGGATCAAGCTCGCGCGAGAGGCTGAGGTGACAGATATGTGAGAGTTGCTCGTGAATGGTGAAGCACCATGTAGATTTGGATCAGCACAACGCTCAAATTGTTCTTAGGCGTCAACATTTTGGTTTTATTCTTGGTTCAACTTTAAAATGTCCAAGGAAATTAACAGCGCTAGAATTAAACTATCATACGCAAATATCATAAATCAACAGCAGTTGTTAAGGACAGAGCAATTTAAATGAAACGTTACAACAGCTGATGCATAAACTTAAGCTAACAATACCTGTAAAATCTTGCCACTGTCCACAAGACCATCTTTAAGTTTTGGTTTGAAAGTTTTAGCATCTTTTTTCACTTTCATGCATGTCTCATACATAAACATATGTATGATATATACAGTGCATAATTATGCATATGCCTATCTTATACACAGTTGCATGTATGAGATATGCATAACAGGCTTTAGGGCACGGTAGCCGATTGGAAAGAGCGCTCGGCTTATAACGGGGAGAGTACGGGTTCACCCCTCTCCTTAGACGGTTACTGCGTAGAGACCTTGAGCAGATAATTCATACACAATTGCTCAGTGCCATCGATTGATGCTTAGTAATTAGATAGTGGGGCTTAATAAATGTAAAATAATATGTATGCATGTATGTATGAATTCACGCATTCATTGCATACAGACCTACAACTTTAAAACGTTATATGTATTGCCTTAACCACTAAAAGGCTCTAAAAGTTTAGCTCTCTAACAGTTTAAAAATTGCAAAAAAGGTAGGTTAAACATGTTTCTTGAGCTGCATATGTTTGAACAGCACATATTTTAGTGGATGATTATTCCAAAAGAACGGTTCACTGCAAGAGAAAGCGCGATGAATTCGTATCATTTAACCCTAAGAGGCTAACCTATGAAAAAATCACATATTGGCTGACCTGAGGTGAATTTTTCATCCCACACTAGTTGAGGCGTCTGATATAGAATTACACCATGTTCAGTGAACAGCGGTAATTGTACGAAGTTCAACATAAAATTGCAAAACTAAGAAACCTAAATAATGTCAACTATCACCACATTCATCGAGGCTGCAGTCATCGTCAGACGAAACGTCACCAGTTACAAGGCCTCCTTCAGCGTCGCTCGGTAAATCGTTGCCTGTATCACTGTCCTCACGACCATCATCGATTTCAACATTATCTAGCTGCGATACATCGCTACTGTCATCCCACTCTAAATATTATCATCGTCATCAGTTTCAATCCATTCTGCTATCAATTTTCCTAGCATTAGCGGCCGATAATACCTTCGAGGCATCTTACACGCTAATTATCATCAATATTGGCCAAGGTATGAGGTAAGTTTCTTAGTCACGTGACTATGTGTCAAAAATAAGCAAAATAAAATTATAAAATCAAGCAAAAATCATCTAGGAACAGATACAACAAAGGTCGTGGCATAGCTCCAAAGCCGTAAAACACTGCAGCACAAATACTGACAATGGGGTGAAAAATTCATCCCATGTTATCTTCTAAGGGTTAACGGATGCGTAGACCGACAGGCTTGCGTTTATTGCAGAACGAATTGAAAGTCATCTTGGCTGGCTTGAGAAAAGACATAGAGTTCTCTGACGTATTCTTAGGCCAAACAGGCTATCGTGGTTCGTAAAACGAGAAGGTTTTTAAACGTAACCCTGACCTCGATCGGGGTCTAGTGCAGCTTCTCTCACATGTCACTCGAAACAGGCAAGAATTTTGGCAAAGTAGCGACGATTTGGGTGACGCAATTGAGGGTGGACCAAAACTGATGTATCTGGAACTTTGGCAGACCTGTAAGGATAGTGTAACAATAGTTCAGGCGTGTCAAAATAAAAAAGTGGACAAGAATCACAGCGGGGTCATATTGTAATTTTCGTCGTATAGTCATACGACGAAAATTACAATAAGACATATTTGGTAGAAGCAGAACCAGCAGAGGGATGACGTGCTGTTCCATCAACAGGTATTCATCCAGGAACACTCCCAGGTCCCGGGCACGGGTGTTTCTCAAGCCGGGAATGCTGCAGCTTTCGTTTTCTTATCAATCTTTGAACATACCAGTCAGCCGCATAGTCAACCACTTTGGAGTGAAGTTATAGCAGTACGCTGATGACACTCAGCTTTACATTGCTCTGTCACCCACTGATCTGTCAGGCAAAGCAACGCTTGAAGAGTGTCTCTCTTTCATTCATGCATGGTTCTGTTTCAATGTCTTGGCCATAAATCCTGATAAATCTGAAGCGATCATGTTTGGCTCACGCCAACGTCTGCGTTCCCTCCCTTCACATTCCAGCACTGACCTAGCTGGCACTTCTGTTCCGCTATCAAACATGGTCTAAACACTTGGGGTTATTTTGGACAGCAATCACATTTCGACCTCACATAACAAACCTCTGCAAATCTTGTTTCTATCATATCAGGGCATTACGTCTCATATGGTCAGCTCTTACCAAAGACATGACACAAACTGTAGCCTGTTCTCTAGTCTGCTCTCGCCTCGATTATGCCAATGTGGTTTTTACAGGTATCTCAAAACTTGAACTCGAAACACTTCAACTCATACAAAATTCCCTGGCTCGTGTGGTGCTGCGTGCACCTCCTCACACAAATTCCTTAGCTCTATTAAGCTAAGCATTGGCTTCCTGTGAAATTCTGAATAAGATTTAAACTAGCCTGCCTGATCTATAAAACTCTTACTATGAGCACTCCTACCTACCTTCAGTCTCTAGTCTCTCCCTACATCCCTCCCCACAGCCTGCGATCTTCAGGTACGGGTCTCCCGGCTGAGCCATGATGCAGAACTGTCCTAGGCTCTCATGCATTCCACACTGCTGCCCCGAAGGAATGGAACCGTCTACCAATGTTTCTCCGAAGTTCGAACTCCTTTCCGTCTTTCAAGAAACGCCTGAAAACTCACTATTTCTCATTGGCTTTCAAGCATCTGGATATCTAACTCTTTCACCTGGCGACTGACTATCCGCGCCTCCGATTCACATTTCGGTGGGACTTTGCGCGCGTTACAAATTTTCGTAATAATAACTATAATAATAATAATAATAATATCTGTTTTGTGCTGAGCCAAAGGCACTGCTTTTCGATCGGCACAAAACAGACATGTTCAAAGATCAGCCTCAGCCGATATAAAGACACCCAGGCTTGCAGTTGCATCGCGATTGCTTGCGTTTTGGACACACAAAACAGTGTTTCAGATGTATGGCAAATTAATTGCGGCTGGACGTTGTAGGTGTACTAATTAACCTTGGCTTCAAGAGCAGAGATGATGCTTAACAGACCGGCCGTACACTAAATGTTTAGGAGCGGCCTGTGGACTTTGCAGAACTGTCTTCGTCGAAGGCCTCTCCTGAAGCCTGACTGTAGCTTTGTCATCAGGTTATTTAATTCTTAATATCGTAACATCTGGCGAATAGCTGTTTTCTCAGCAATCTTAGAAAATAAGCCAAAGGTGATTTTTATATCATCCAATCAACCCCAAGCTTCGTGACTGATGGCATTGGTGGCACGCTTTTGGCTCTCCAGAAGATATCATTCAGGTAATGAGTCATTACAAATCTACAGCAAAAATGGAAGCTGCTCATGGACAACTTTCAGATGGAAGTTCTGGATTGGATCTTTTGTGCATGTTTTAGATGACAAAAATCTCAGCAAAAACTGGACAATATTATAATTATAGGTATCTAACGAAAGAAAATGTGTAAACGAAATAATACTTACAGAACACTTCAATAGTCGGAGATCTAGCACTCTTACTGACAGTAGGAGTATTATTAACGTAACCCGAATTGGTTGACGGTATCAGTTGTAAATGGACATGGCATGTGTATGATGCAATATCTTGCCGACCAGCTGTGACTGTTAACTGAGAAATAGCGTTGTTCACTGTCGTTGAATCGTGGGAAGTTGAAACATTTTGTCCGCTAAAATTCGTCCAATAGAAGTATGGTCGTAATGTTGGAGCTGGTGCCACTGATCCGTTATGGTGTAAAGTACACGTTATGATGACGTTCTCATTTTCCACTACTACGCCTTGTGAGACGTTATAGGTAGCATTAAAAGACTTGTCTGAAATTGAAAGTTCAAGCCTTCAAATATTTGAAACACATTTCATGCACTACTAAATAACATGATTATATTTAGTATCCTTACTGCTTGTATAAATGGATTAACGCTACTGAATAAATTAGTTGAGCTAGATCTTTGTTTCCCGAGACAAAACTTTATTTTGGCGCTGTAGAAATCCCGAGTTTACGATTAAAATTTGATCTTGAGGTAAATTATCGCATTACTATAGCGTGGTCAGACGTATTTCAAAGAATTAGTCACTGGATTTATGTCTCTCGAAGTGTTAGAGTCGCCGAAGTCTAGGTGTCCTTTTAAATAAGTTTTCGCACCGACAGCTTCCTCAAAGTATCTGAACTTTTATGAACTGCACAGTAATTCAATTTAACTCAGGATTTAAAAGACTTAAATATTTATCTTCTGAGCCGGTGTGTATAAACAGGGCTTGTTAGTCGCCGACTATAGTGCGCCTAAATCCGGACTAGATAGTCTTAGACTAATAACTTTCTGCAAATGGTGTGCACGGGGCTAACTGAGGCGACGGAATAACCATTCGAATATTAATTCACCAGAGCTAATTATCACACAGATTTTTCCAATATTAATGTGGGTTTTTTTTGATAGCGGGTGCGCGTTATTATATTGGGACAAGTTGAATTCTTCATATTGGGACAAGTTGAATTCTTCATATTCTCTACATTAACTTAGATATACATATAATTATATATACATAGTCATTATTGTCTATAAAGGGGTCGTTTCAAAAACGATCTATATTTATTCATAGTATGTTAGTTATTTAGTGGCCGAATGGTTAAAGTGCTGGGCTTTTAACGTGGAGAGTACGAGTTTGAGCCTTTCCTAAGACAGTAACTGTTTAGGGACCTTGAGTAAGTCCTTCAATACAATTGCTCAGCGCCATCGCTTGATTCATAGTAATAAGGTAGTGGCACTGAATAGTTGCAAAATTAATAATAATAATAATAATAATAATAATAATAACAAAAATAACTATTATTATCATTGCAGTAATAAATAGTATTAAAATAATAACGATAATACTAATAATCAAAATAAAATCGAAAAATACTCAGAGTTGCCGTCTACACATCTTTTTATACCCATCGAAACACAATTAACCCTATCAGGGTCGATTTCATCCGTAAGGTCGGACGTAGCTTTTCGTTCATCTAACGTGAGCCACATGAGGTCAGTTTCCTTCTTCATCACCTTTCTACCTGTTTCCAGCGCTACAATGTCATGGCTTTCCGTGACACGTTTTCCGATGTGGCTGACGACAAGGCCGGATTTTCCAGATACCCTTTAACAGCTCCTAGCGTAATTTTTGTCCTGTAGGAATTACACTTACCTAGCGCAAAATAGTAGTATTAGTGTCCATTGAATATATATATATATATATATATATATATATATATATATATATATATATATATATATATATATATATATATATATATATATATATATATATATATTAGGGTGTTTTTATGTACTACATGATATTTTCAGCGCAAAGACTTTTAACCGACCAGGTCGAATTATCATGCCAATTTAAGTATAAACTCCATATCCGATATTATATCTCGACAGCTGAGCATTTAGGACTTGCGCAAGCCGACAGAAATTAGGAACCCAGTGATCTTCCTCGTTTTGGCCAAAATTTATGACTTCACGATGTCTGTTTTTCGTGTTTTCTATTTTCTTCTTATAGTAATTAATTATTATGCTAAATTAATGTGTCATATCGCAGGTGAGATGGCAAATTTGACTAGAGAAAAGATTGATATTTGGTTGATTGGCAGTATTGAAGATCATTTTGGTTATGCGAAGCTACCTACACGAGGAGAGGTTCTCAAGGTGTTATTTAATTTCCATACACAAAGGAATCAGAGTCTGGATGACAGCATGAAAGAAACGGGCGCTATGATATTTCCAATTTGGGAAAGAGCACGGATTCCAACGAGGGGTAAGAATTATATATGGGATCAGCTACGACGTCTTCACAAGGAATGGCAAAACCTCAAAAAATGTACTTTCACCGAAGAGGGAAAGCGCGATGCTTTCAAGGATTCCTTGCAGGATCTCTTTAATATTGCACATCAAGATGCCGTGGCTATAATCAAGATAGAAGAGGATCGGCAGTTTTTGGAAGCACAGCGTGAGAAAGGACGACGTGGTTCCATGGCAGGCATTGATGTCAAACTTGCAAAGCAAGAAGAGAGAGCGCTGGCAAGATCAGCAGCAGTTGCACAGCGTGAGGAATGATATCGTGCAAGTACAGCTGTAGCGACGGAGGTTTCTCTGTTGGAAACGTCATCCGAGGAAGAGGCGTCATCAGAGAGTAACTGTTCATAAAAAGAGTCAGAAACATCAACGTCTGCTGGGCCACCAAAGCGGCGAAGGGGAACAATCTATGTAGTTACTCGTGACGATGCAGCAGCTCTAGATCGCATCAAAACCAGCAACAGGAAGGCCTCTCACATTTTTCTGCTTTCGCTGCATTCAATCTATATGCAGCACCAGCTGGTGAGCTGATCATCAGTCCACCTGCAATCCGTCGAGCAAGGAAAGACAACCATACAGCCCTAGCAGCTGAGATTCGTGAATCTTTCGATACAAAGGTTCCTCTTACCATCCTCTAGGACGGCAAGATCATACCAGATTTTACAGGAACTGGACGAGGTTGTGCTGATCGCCTTCCAATAATGGTGTCTGGTAAGGATGTGACCATGCTATTGGCCATCCCCAACTCCAATCCGGGACTGCTGCCGTCATGGCAGATGCGTGTTTGGCCGAGATCAGAAGTTGGGGAATGGAACACAGAATCGTGGCCATGTGTTTCGACACAGCGGCGAGTAACACGGGTTGCAAGGGCGGCGTGTGCAACAAGCTGGAAACGGAATTAGGAAAGTACCTCTTGAACCTTGCCTGTCGACATCATGTTTCAGAAATTGTTCTGGAAAAGGTGTTTTCACTTCATGATTATGCAAGATCTCCAAACTTGGAACCCTTCAGTCATTTCTGTGACTTCTGGCCCAATTCGATCAGTCCAAGTATCGTACAGCAATGGGGGACAAAGACGCAGAACAGCGTGTCAAAGAAATTCGAGAAAATGTCATCACCTTCGCATTGCAGCAACTGAGTACTGAACACCATAGAGATGACTACGAAGAGCTACAAGAATTGATAGTCATTTTCTTAGGAAGTTTTGCTTCCAAAAGGAATAAAGTTCAGGTAACCAGAGGCATTTCACCGGGCGCATTGGATGGCGCGTGTGATCTATGCGATCAAGATATGGCTTTTCGGAGCAACAATGCCGGAGCACAGAGAGGCCATCTCGACAGATGTGGAATCATTTATTTCGAGGTCACTTTTTGTGACCATAACCTACGTGAAGTACTGGTTCACCTGTACATAATCCAATGAAGCCCCCAAGGCACGATCTTCAATTCTAGAAGGCAATCCATACTTACCCAGAAAAGAAAGTCTCACAGGTCGCCCTAACAGCGTTTCCTCGACACCTTTAGTATTTGATCCAACTACAAAAGCACTGTTCAATTTTTTCACCACTTCTACCACCAAACTTTTTCAGATCCTCGGATTGGATGACGCTTTTCTTGATCGAGACCCGCAACAATGGGAGTCAGAACAATCCTACAGTGAGGCAAAAGACATCTTATCCGCCTTAAGAGTGGCGAAGGATTTGGTGGAGAGAAGAGAGGCTCGCATGCAGTCTTTCAATGAAGCCCTGGTCCACAACGAGGAAGATAAACAATTTCTTCTGCAAATGGTCGAGTACCATCGAAACAAATTCCCAAAATCACTGAAGTGAATAAATAAATTACAAATAACTGACAGTTCTTTTTTTGATTTTGCCTTATTTTCTATATTTAAGTGTTGAAATTGTTCGGATCTTTGAAAATTAGAATGTATCACATTGCTTTCTAAGTGATAATTCTTCCAGGGCTTTGCGTAAGTTCTAAATCTATTCTGATTTTCATCTAGTTTGGCAAATAACAATATTTCTCAAGGTGGAACACAAAAACAACCTGGCCGATATTAATTTTGAAACTTCAGTTTTAAGACACACCGTAATATATATATATATATATATATATATATATACTTTCCATTTATTGAAATATTCAGTATATAACTATGTTTATTCATTTGTTGTTTGCATATTTATTTATGTATTTGTTTTATTTTACTTTTTTTACGGGTTCTGTTAGCAAAATGCGCGACCATAGCTGCCACTATGAAGTTAACTTGTTCTACTACAGAACTGGGCAGTGATATATATATATACATACATATATAACATATATATATTGTTGGGAGCTGAAGTGGCATTAAGATTCAGGCTCGTTGTCTAAAGTTCACCTGCAGCTCCAATAATAAAGTTTTCTCATTAACTTCTTTTACTTACAACATAAACTCTTCAAACTATCAAAGACTCAACTCTACTGCAATCTTCGACTGTGGTGCTCAACATCCTAAAACTCATACATTTTATATTATAATATTACAAGTAGTGGTCATCTTCTCGCACTCCCTTTACAACACATCAACATCTGTTGCACGTGGCACCACCAAATACAGGCGGCATTTCCCTTAACAAATGCCACTGCAACAACATATTATATATATATATATAATATAAAGCATGTACTATAGTCGTATAACTACTGCAGATCTGTTGATTTTTAATGCTAGACAGCACCGTATTAACCACACTGGTGACCACCGTCTCCATATATTGCTTGAATGAATTTTTGGACCTACTTCAGGTTAACTATAGCCTACCGCTAAAAGTAAAACATTGGGCGAACATTTTAAATAATTTAATGCGGCGTACCAACATATGCTTATAAAATTTATATAATTATCAACTACATAATTAATTATCTAGCCATTATCTGACTAAAATTACCTAGCCAATAAACGTTTATGGCAGAAAGCAACAAGTATAGTTACAAAATCATTGTCTACGAATTAATGTTAACGGCAAATGACACAAGTAAAACAGTAGATCTGAAACGCCAATACTTTCCAAACCTTACTACTGGACAACTGCAACAAATTTCACTCTTTAGCTAAAAACAATTGCTCAAATCCTCTGGCGGTCCATGTATGCATCTCAATGTAACTGGCACATTGTTTATTAACATGAGTTGAAAACAAGAATATTGACTGATTTTAAGTTATTGATTTGAAATAAATCGTACGCATCTGTCAATTACCTATCACAGTAAGTATTGCAGACGATGAATCATACTCTGTGCATTTGTAAACTCCGACTTGTTCCATGGTTATATTTGTGACGATTAAGTTGCAGGCGTATGTGCCTCCTGTTGTGTCCGTTTTGTAATGAGCCTCCAATCCAGCGTTAACAACACATGTTGACGGCTGAACTATAAGCAATTCCTGGCCACTGTTACCGTTTTTTATAGAAACCAACTGCCTCGATACAGAGAACTTTGGCAGTAAAATACTGCTTGACCATTAAGTTCCGCAACCTCATTTGAAGGCGCCAAAATTATAGATCCAAACGAACCTGTAGGTTAAGAACAACATACATTTAACTATCATTCGTTAAAATTGAAAATCTGTGAAAAGATATCAAGCAGATCGAACAGAGAGAGGGTGTAGCACTTCTTGACTGAATTCCTAAAATAAAGATATTTAATTAATGAAAGCTCATGGGCATTGAAAATTGTATTCTTAATCGTAATCTTTAGAATTCTAAAAGCGCTAATTATAAGCTCAGCGTCAAGTGAAAGGCGGTTCCCAAAGATATCATGTGAAGAAAAAGTACGGTTGCCAAAATACCAGAGAGAAGGGTACAGAGGAGCAGAGGGTTGTGTTAAAGTGGAGAGAAATGGAAGGACGCGAATTGGATGGATCAGGGTAAGGTTCTTGAAAAGACAGGATTTAAAAGTTTAAATGACAAGTCTGAAGAGTAATAGATAGGGCTTCAGACAGATGATAGTTGGTGAAGAACGGGAGTGGTTGAATTTGCGTAATTCAGCAGGGAGATCGTTCCAGAGTTGAGGTGAAGAGTGGTATATTGATCGGTCATAATTAAGATGAGTAATTACTGGGGACGGGTAAGAATTAAATAAGTGTTTGAACGGGTAGAGTGAATAGTGAAAAGTTTGCGAAGATATGTACTGTAGGTTGAAAGCACTGCAGCAGTTGTAGGTTAGAGAAAGAACTATTAAATGAATGCATTTGGTGATGTTCAGCCAGAGGACTGATTTCATAATGGGTGGTATGGTAATACTAGGGTTTCCTGGCGACAGCTCGGGGCAAGTTAGTATTAGATAAGTTGAAGACGCATAATGTGAGTGTATTTAGGGTTAATGAAAAAAGAATTACAGTAGTCAAGTTTGGAGTGGACCACAGAGATAGCTATGGCAGATTAGCTTTAAAATCGAGTATAGATCGAATAAGGCGAAGAATGAGACCGATACGCGAGATATTTGGAAATTTAATTTGAAAACGAGAGATGTGGGTCAAAGGTGATACCAAGATTGCGTCCAGACGAATCAGACGTGACAAAGAGAATGGAGAAATTATGAGTTGATAGCTGGAAGGAAGAATCAAGGAATTTCTTAATCTGATCTATGAGTTGGTCGGCGGCCAGGCTGGCACAAAATGCTACACAGGAACACAAAGGAACACAAATCTCTTTTATGGATTTCACGGCAGTGTCGACCATTACGGATTGTCCAAGTAGGACGATCCTGAATCGAATCCTTTCCTTCACAGGAAACCGATGCTCTGATTCTTGTATATATTCGGATATATGCAGGCAAAATCAGAAGCAATTGATTGCTTAGTTGATGATCAGTTTGCAATCAGAAAGGCAGAAGAACAAAGGACGCTATTGGAGCCTTAAAATAGCTGACAGAGAGGAGTTTTCAACATGACCAGGATGTGTAATTATTATGTTTTGTTGACTATGAAAAGGCATTTGACAGGGCCGACCGAAGAAGGCTAATCCAGACACTCAGAATTCTGGGAATGTATTGAAGGCTTATAGTAAATCTATACATGGACCAGAAAATACGGATTAGAATAGCAGGGGAGTGAGACAAGGGTGCTCATTGTCAAAGGAAAAGAAACAGTAGTAATAATGAAACATCAACGGAGAGGAAATAGAGCAGGCAAAAGAATTCTGCTACCTGGGGAGCGTTGTTACACAAGAAGCAAAATGCCACACGGAAATTAAAGGAAGAATATCATTCGGCAAAGACTCATTTTCAACACAAAAAGAGTTACTGAGAGGAAAAACGAGTAAGAACCTAAAGAAACGAATGATTAAAGCTCTGAGATGGAGCGTGGTGTTGTATGGATCCGAAACATGGACCATGGGAAAGGAGGACATCAAGAGATTGGAGGCCTTCGCAATGTGGATTTTGCAGAGGATGGCATAGCAAACGAGGAGGTGCTGAAAAAGTTGAAGAAGAAAGATCTATGATAGCTACAATAAGGAGGCGACAGAAAAAATGAATTGGTCACTTATTGAGAGGGGACTCACTTTTGAGAACTTTCGCTAAGGAAATGAGGGTAGAATGGAGGGGGTGAAAAGAGAAAGATCCAGACAGATGCTGCTGGATTGGACGATGACAGACGGATACAGCAGATTGAAAGAAGAAGCTCAGCATCGAGAGCAGTGGCGTCATCGGACGCTTGAACCTGTCTGAGGGCAGAGAACCAGAAGATGAAGATACGGATATTTGCGAGATTGCCACTACTCTGGCGGCACATCAAAGAAATGGTTGGAGCTGACGTATTGTGAACTTTGGAAGTCATGTTAGGCTGGAGTTACATTAGTCAATCCGCGTCTGTGTGAATGAATCGAACTATGGTCGCAGCAGCATTAAACGAAAACTCACGCCGTATGACCTGCACGGAAGCAAGTTCAAAGCGAATTGACGTGAATTGATAATTCAGCATTGATATATGCGCAGTATGTAGGATATCGTGGTCCACAGTGTCGATCACAGCGCTCACATTCAAAAGAGCCAGCAGCGTGATATGTCCAAAATCAATGGCATAGATCAGCCTCAATTGTACCGCCTTTGTTGAGTGATCCTTTATTAAAGCTAGGCAGCAACTTTGACATGAGTTTGCACACTTCTAAGTTTGAGCGTTATTGTATTTGTCCGCCTTTTATTGCCCCCATTCATGACTCTCTGTTCTTTCTTAATCTAACTCATCTGGTTCCCTGCTTTTATAGACTGTCCCTCTAATCCCGAATGTCACAATATTACAAGCGTGATCTGTTGAGTTATGATTCTTTCAACAACTTACTAATGTAAGGCGAGTTGTGATATCGGTCGCCAGTTGTTAATCTAGCCCTTATCCAGTCCTGACCTCTTCAATGACGGTGCTATTATAACAAGTTTTGTCATATATAACACGTTTAGACACAAACTGGAAGAAATCCGTCAGCCAGCTATGCATTGCAAAGCCGTACAAGAAAAGGTAGCAGCTCGTCAACGAATTCTTGTACAGTGAATGCTGGAATAAGGTTAGGTGCGTATGTTTTGGGTGGGGATGATAGAAGTATCGATTTCAACTCAGCACTGGTCACCTTGTTGAACCGATCCAGACGGCACTGGGTTGTAAAGATTACAGGTGGAGATGCTCGGCGGACTTCATACACTTTCTTGGTCATATGGCGCAAGTATCCCTCGGTAGAGTACCATGGGCTCTGCGAACTACGATGCCCGTCCAGAGTCACCTGCCGTCTTTAGAGTGGCGGGCGATCAAACTCTTCCAGTAGCACTGCTTCTTTTGTTGGTTGAATGAATGCTTTTCTCGCAGGAGCCTAATCCTTTTGCTTCGGTCTGCGTGTATTCAGAATACGTAGAACTGATGATCAGCCCGCCATAATGACCGACGGATAACTCCGCACTTCGTGTCTAACCACAGACCTGGTGCAACAGTGGATCATTGATAATAGTTAAAAGTATATAAGCATACAGACTAAACAGCTCTATGCACGAGATATCGACCTCTGATGGTAGATGTCAAAGGCGGCTGTCCAAAAGGCGCTCGCGGAAAGCAACTCATTAAAGAGACTTTCAATTTCTGACTGACTTCCTTGATAAGTGGAGAGGGAGAGATGAATGGAATTTTTGTGCATGGAAGCTCTCCGTGATCAGAGACTGATAGAAGCTCAACGGTAACTGCAATAGGCTTGCAGTAATCTTGTGTAATGGTTAAGTCAAACCAGCGAGCATGAGCATCAGTGTGCACGTTGACATGCTGTGGCATACCAAAACTGGTAATCATATGTTTCAGCTTCTCTGCCCATGAACATCTGTATCCTCCATGCGGTTGTTCAGTTCGCATGTTTATTGTGTGTTGCCAGTGTTTTGAGAAATATTTATGTATATATGTATATATATGTTTATGTATGAGTATATTCAGATTTCATATTCATGTCCTTTATTGATCACCAGTAGTTTGGAAACAAGTTTACCTCTGTGGGTGAACTATTCCAATAGAGCGCGCATAAGCGTTAACCATCCTTCCACGACGTTATTTCTGGGTGAAGTGTGGTTTCGTACTGCCGAATAAATCCCAAATTTTACAACGAAAAAAGGTAGGCCTGCTGTTCTTGCTCTTCGTCCTTGCCGAGCTTTTCACCACAGAAAGCAGTGTCGAAGTAGACAAGCAACGGTTACAGTTCCGGAAATGAATCCAACTTTTATAGGCTCATCTTAGGCTCTGGCTTTGTTGCTATTCAGAACAAAAGCTAATGCAACTAGCATCTTTATGTACACTGCGAAACAAGGATCGCTAATGTACGAATTAGCATCGCCGGAATCCTACGCTTTACGCCAGATACAACGACCAAAATTGGAAGTGACAACCATAAAATTGTAAATTCCATGTAACGCTGTAATAGTTAGTAATTGACCACTTATATAAGAAACAATTCTTGTATTCTGCATAGGGCACTGCCACCATTAAGATGAGTAAACTGTAAACTCCTTGTACGATTTGTCCCATACCCCGAATTGTCTTGCGACGAATTGTCCCTGCGCCGAACTGTCTTGCGCCGAATTGTCGGCGCCGACTTGTGTGCCGAACTGTCATGGAACCATCGATATGGTCTCAGTGGCAACTCTAGTAATGCGAGGGTTAATGTAATCTAAACCGCCTCAGTGCATGAAGTACTTTTGCGATAGATAATATTTCCGAAGTTCATGTTACAGTAATTCAATTCCAAGGGCCAATGCAAGGATATTTTAGAAAAACTTGAAATGAATATTTACTGTCATTAATGTTAGTAGCTAGCTTGCACTAAATTTCTGTGAAATATTCATTAAATTTAGAAGCAGTAAAAGTTTTGGCTTTAATTTCTGTGTCATTTATAGGATGTCTGTATGTGACCAAATAATTTTTCATCTCTATGCTAAAATATTGTAATTACGGTCCAGGTTTCTTAAGTCAGTTTAAAAATTCCTAAGTTTGTTAGTACAATAATTTCGCTCTTTAGGTTTTGTTATTTGTCTTAATGTTTTGTATGTGACAAAGATGGCCTCGTTGACAGGTATAGAATTTTTATAATATTTTACACATAACATAGCATTTATTAGTTCATTGTTATTATTGTTAATGTTGTTGTTGTTGTTATTATTATTATTATTATTATTATCCCAGAATTATTATTATTATTATTATTATTATTATTACGTCACTTCAATTATGAAACAAATCTATTGTTGCTGGAGCAACTAGAGCTGCAGTGGCGTCCAGGCTGGCACACTGGAAACAGGTCGACTAGCTGCACCTCCGAATCTCGTGATCTTGTCTGTAAGCGCCGTGGTAAAGAAGCAACCCTGAATTAGCGGTCGCGTTAAGTGTAGAGCGTTCTGTGGGCGTTTCTTCGATGGAGCGCAAGAACTTCCGGTGTGGATCGGACGAACATCCAGCACCATCAACTCCCTCCTCTTCATCGCCGTCGTCGTCTGCTTCGAAGGCGCCTGCGTCGTGGGCTTCACTGACCCGAGCGTCGACGTCTCCTCGACCTCGACCCGCCGGCTGACCTTCGACAGGCGATGTGGCTCATTGACCCAGAGGATCGGTTGGGGCCCGTCGGCTGGGTCTCGACGACCAGTTCCAGGTTCTCTCCTTTTCTTTAATCTTGGGTTCAGGCACGCCCTTCTCTGCTTCTTTGATTTCAGCCGTCTTGTTCTTTGTTGTATTGTTGTCGATGAAGAACTTGATTTGCGAATGGATACTCTCGCTCGCTGCGTCGAGTGCGAGTTCTGAGATCATGAATTCGTCTGATTGCTTGATTGGGAGGGAGGGAGCAGCTAATGCGATAACACTGATTTAATATACTTAAAGGCAAATAATTATCTGCGTCGTACTGAGAAACGAGACAGAAATAGACAGAGACAGACAGATAGACAGACAGACTGACAGCAGCGTTAGCTTTGATATCAGATTTAGTCCGGAGATGGTCTTATCTGGACAGTGGCCGCCATAAGCAAAGCTTTACTAAACCTAATCAGATAGAGTAAAGACGCTTGCAATGATAGTCTGCTTGATAGATGTCTGGACCTCGTGATCTTTAGACCAGGAAGATATAATTATGTTTCCAGGCATGTAAACTAAATTTACGTCAATCATTATCAACCGATGCAAACACAATACTTTGACTTGGCAGCTAACAGGAGGATTGGGTTTCCTAATCGGATACAAAGGCACGTCAAGCGATATCATCGATAAGCATTGATGTAATCGGACAGTAGTTCCTGGTTACGAGTGACCATCGAGTAACCTTAGCAACAATGGTCTTAATTCTTTCTAAAACCTAACGCAAATCTGATTGACGTAAATTCATTGGCCAATTCTTTAAAGCAATTAATTCAACTTAATGAAATATACATAAATGTTACTGCCATAAAGAAACAAAGTGTAGACTTATAAGAGTTGCATCTCATTTGTGTGTTTCTTTGTATTAGGTTACCTTTGAAAGTACTCAAAGGTTTTTAGGAGCGGTGACTGTTTTCCAGCTGTTGCAAATAAGCAAGTTGTACGGAAGCTTCTGAAACCAATGTTCTTCTAAAAGATATTATGGTGTAGCATTACGAAGAACACTAAAACGGTTCTATGTCTTCATTCACATGAGCACTACATGGACATAGACAAGTGAAAACTGTGAGATAGACTGCATACGGGATATCAATCAGATTTCGCTGCTTCTCAAAGTTTAGCAGTAAAACAAAGACTTCAGTTAGCGAAGGAATTATACCCGTAATATTAAAGACACGCTGTAATCCAACTTATACAAAATAATTTTTATTTAATAAGTATTATTGTTCACAACCGATATAACTGACTAATAGCGTTAATCGTTCTTTCGATGTTCCGAATAACATACACCAAACGATTAGAAATAAATAAAGTCTTAAATTCATCTACTCATAAGAAGTAAAACATAGCAGCGTCATATGATGCAATGAAACTAATGTATTCGTAGCTAATATCTCACTTAGGTCTAGTCAACTTAAAAGGAATACAGTTGCAGTCTCTTTTTCTTCACAGTTACACAAGTTGTTAAACAGTGAAATGCAACAAATTTCTGTTTCGTACTGCCCATCATGCTAAAGAGTCATGAGTTCTCAGCCATGAGTTATGCGTGCAAACATATTACAGTAAAATTAGCTAATAAAGCAATTTTTCAAAAATAGATGACAAATTTTTTGACCGATGCATTATTTATGCTTTTTGCCAAAAAGACAATTTAACCTGCTTCAAAGTTTTAAGGTTGAAAAAGCGCATTCAGTATACCAACTGGCATCGAATGTGGCCTGAACATTGCTTCAAGAACGGGAAACCATAAAACGAACAAAGTCTGTTCATCTTGGGTGTCGCTGGAGGCACCACTGGTTAATCTGATTGCCTCCAAACTTTCCAAGAGTCGAAATCTCATTTACTTAATTACCACTGTCAGACTCAGGCCAATCGGTTAAGGATTTTGGAGATACAGTATATTGGGGTCAAAAAACGCCGTTTCTTAACTCTAAGCAATTGACCGTTGACACTGGGTTGCTCTGCAGTACATACTTTGACGAACAAACAGTGACCTGTATAGCTCAACTATGACAGGAATCTCAGACGACAGTTCTTTTCTGCTTCTACATTTTTACAGACAATAAATATCAGAGCAAGGAATGCGAAGATCATCAATCTGGTTTAATAAAATTGTGTTTACAGCCTAAAACAACCGGAGCGATTGAGCAAAAGCAAACAAAATAAAAGACTTAAAAGGAATTGAAAGCATATGGTTTAATAAATTTCGTTCAAATTAATGCGAAGAGATGAATATGCGAAGACCACTAGCCTACCTATTAACCGGCTGCTGTTGAAATCCTGTCCCGCACCGACCGACCTGGTGGCTCGATGGATATCGGGACACTGCGACTTCTACCATCAACTAGGGACTACCAGACGGTGAATTTATCGTGTACCGTGGATCCTATCGCCCGTCGCCGTTCCTTTTCCCCCAACCATTCCAGCCCAGGAACCCTGAACAAAGCGTCATCTATCACCTCTGGATGGGACCCCGTCGATCGTGCTATGCGTGTATATAGGAGCTCGCCAGTGGTGACTTTTAGTTTTCAGAGCGCCGGTTGCATACTGATGAACTCTGTTCAAATTGGGCTTTAATGCCATGTTGGATGGCGTAGACGAAGCTATTCTCGTCTTCGCAAAACGTTAAATGTTTTAGATAACTTACTGACTAATTAGCTTAATTAGCTTCCCAACTAAATACCATGAAATGAAAAGTCTAACAATTGCGATGTATTAATGTTTCTTAAATGTTGTTGAGGAAATGACGACCGCTATAAAATCCTGATAATACAACAGACTTGCTATTGCTCTAAGTTCGATTGTGTCCTGTACGTGTTTCGATGTCTATACACGTCTTAGAACTGCGTAGTGCGAATCTTCTTCAAGGTACTGAACGGGTGCAAGATTAGGTTTCATTGCCACAGGCAGGAAGGCGTACTCCATGGCTCCTTCTCTGTTGTTCTGTTGATTCCACGCCGGTGGACGAGCAGGCTGAGGTGTTCGTTGCGGAAGGTGAACAGCAGAAGGCGCCTAAACCAAATGTCAAATGTCAGACTATCCATCCTCTGAAGCGCTATTTGTGTTTATACTAAGACCTTATATTGAGCCATTACAGTATTGCACCAGGCATCAATCGATGGCACTCCAAAACAGAATCGCAATCCGGTCAATTCCAAGGGTCTGTCCAATGATACCGAAAGGCAACCTAAGGAGGATTAGCGCGCTGAAACAAAGTCGATGTAAACGAATGGAAAGATCGTATTCGTATATGGTATAAAAATATGTATATACATTTATATATAGAGTCATTATGTTGGCATTCTCGGCTTTATTTTTTTTCATTTTTCTAAAACATCGCATTGTAGGCTTCTTCTTCTTCTAGTGCTCTGCCGTCAGGCAGGTCCACATGTCCAATGACGCCACTCTTCTCTGTTGTTTGCTCTTCTCTTTAGCCCTTCATATCCATCTTCTAGCATCATCCAGTCCAGTATCATCTGTCGAGGTCTTCCGCGTGTCTTTTTCCCCTCCATTCTTCCCTCGAGTATGTCTCTTACAATATTGTCTCCTCTTAGAACATGACCCATCCACTTCTTTTGCCGGTTTCTTATTGTCTCCAGTATAGTTCTTTTCTCCTCTACCATCTGTAGGACCTCCTCATTCGTCCTTTTTTCTGTCCAGCTGATTTTCTCCATCCTTCTCCAGATCCACATTTCAAAGGCTTCTATTCTTTTGATGTCCTCCTTTCTCATTGTCCATGTCTCCGATCCGTATAGGACCACACTCCATATCAGTGTCTTGATCAGTCTCTTCTTTAGATTCTTATTTAGTCTTCCTCTTAACAGCTCGCTTCTCTTGTAGAAGTCATCCTTTCCCATTGCGATCCTCCTTTTTATCTCCACGTGGCATTTTGCGTCCTCTGTAATCGTGCTTCCCAGATAACAGAAGCTCTTTACTTGTTCTATTATATCCCCGTTCAGTGTAATCCTAACTGTTTCCGCCTCTCCTCTCCCTATCATTGTAGGCTATGTTACAAAAAGCGTGCTACACCAATGCTTCTTATACTGTAAGTCGTACATAGAGGTAATGAATATGCAAATCTGTGGAGCTGCAGTTCACCAACCATCTACTGTTTCCTTCAAATAGCACTGTTGCAGGACAGTTACTTAGGCGTAAGTATCTTGATCGAGGTCACCAAAATAGCGAAAGCTTTACAGACTAGAACCGGCGATCAGTTGATCTCGTGACAAATGTTAAATCGAGTGACAAACAGCATCTAATCTATTTTGATAACTTTTAATGCATCTATAAACAAAAAAGACGCATCAAAGTATAAGGCGAACCTACCGGTCTGTTCGGCGGTGGCGGTGGCCTTTGTGGTCCAGCTGAGCTTGACGCTGGTGTGTGGACCGATGCCACAGGTGATGGAGGAGCAGGAGGAAGAGACGAAGGCGACAGAGGAAAACGATTTTCTCCACGGGTGCTTCCGGATATATCGTCCAATCTAGAAACGAATTGAACATAAACGTCTTAAGTTGTCAAAAAGCTATAGAAAGTTTTCTTAGCTTCTCTATTATGACAATCGTGAACGACATATTATTTGTCGCGAAATATTTGTAAAAAAGGACTATGAATTGTATTGAAATTGAAGTGACTCTGGGTACAAAGGTCAGCCTTGTAGTCTCGGTCTCAAGATTTGGTTTTCAGACATCTCAACCTCGTCTCGCCTTCAAGATTGAAAGTCTCGGTCTCGTACCATTACGGCAGCAATTGATTCAAACATTTTATCAAATCATTGAATACGGTCCGGTGCTACGCTCATATCTACTAGGTGAAGAACTTGCGTTAGAATAATGATGTTTAGCCCAATTTCCAGCTCAGCTAGAGAAAGGAGGGCGATTTCGGCTACTTCGTCTGATTTTTATATCTAAAGGGTAATACAAATCATAGCAAAAAGGTCAGGGTGGCTCAGTGGCTCAAATTCCATTAATGCGAAATTTACAACTCGTTGTTTGGCCATATAACCGGTGTTTTATGTCATTAAAGACGAATAATATATAAAAATAATTTAATATATAAAATCGTATTAATTCTGTGGCAAAACTCCCATTAGATTGCGAGGTGAATATATAATTTTTACATTTTGGAAAATTGTGTGGTATAAATGGAAAACGACATAACTTACCTGAGGTTTAGTGTCGAGTTTTCTACACAAAATAAACAAAAGAACATTCTTTTACAAATTTATAATGGCCTAATGCGCACGACCATCACATTTTATGTGCAAATGTATATTTTTAAAAGGAATCGGATAAGTTGTTTAGGAAGATAGTCTTTTCATGGCAGATATAAACTTTGATCTACAATGTTGACACAATTGTCCGACTTACCCCTTGATTTACCACTGTAGGTTGGTCCAGTTTTGCATACTATGAGAATATAATTGGTATTCACCGTATTTTGCTTAGACGGAATACGAGAGATTGGGCTGAGTAGAAACTATGAACACAGACTAATCATAATTTACAGTTAGAAAGACTCGTATGGCCATTGTATTGGTGTCGAATTGCGATTTAAAAATAGAAAGCGTCAAATGAATTTGACACGTGCGACGACAGATGCATTGTCGAAGTCTTGTGTTTTATCAAATCACTGGTTGTCTGACCTTGCGATCCGTGTAATTCCTGCTGACAACATGGCTTCTTGATTATAAGTATCAATATAGAGAATATGAAAACACCGCAGCTGATTGTCATGAGGACGAATAAGAAAATCCCAAGACATTTCTTTCCGGCGTTTGCTGAAAAACAGTAAAATAACTTAGATTAACTAATTTCTTATCACGGAAGAATAACTCTGTATAGTTCAAATGAAGCACATATTCACTTCATTTTCAAGTTGTTTTTTGCAAATCTAATTAAATGTAGATTAGTTTAAGAATTGATACTCAAGTGCTCACATGCAGACACAATCAAATATTTTATAAACTTCTCAATCTTATAACTTTTGAAGCACAGTTATAATGCAGAAGTCATTAGTCTATGGTACTCCAACGCCTATCCATATAGTCAGGTTGATTCCAGAGGTCAGTCTGGTGTAGTTGCATAAGGAAAGTCTAAGAAGGAGAAGAAGCACAGTGAAATAGAGATTGGTCTTAAGCCGGAATTCGAATGGCAAAAACAGTCTCAGCAACAGAACGAACAGATTCAGAAAATGCAACGGAGAAACTTGGCCTCTCTGCCAAAAACCTTATTTTCTAAAGGCAACTGATAAAATTAGAACAGAATATTGTGAATACGATTGCTATGTAACTGAAAAGCAATGCATTTTAAATGTGGCTTATCTTAGCTTTTTCATGGCAGCGGAATGAGTCTGGTTTAGTCGTAAAAGTGAAAGTGAAATAATCAGTCGCCCGTCTTCCTCACCATGTGTAGGGTTCATGCATGGCAGCATTTTCTCGAGCCAAGGAAATCTGTTGTTTACAGTCTTTTTGTTCGATGCTCCAACATTGCTGTTGTTTCCGTTTTTATTTTCATCTGTATTCATGTTGTAGTAAGCCAGAAAGAAAACCATCGAAATGAGATTAGCAATCTCGTAAACCAATATACCGACAGCGACATACACCCAGACATCCTCACCACCTGCAGGTAAAACATGAGGCTACGAATTCAGCTTCAACATTCATATTTCACGCTTCATTTAATGTTTATTCCATATGAACAGCGTTAATTTAGCTGTGGCAAACTATTCCATAATTCATGTTTTAAGATCATAATTATATCCGCAGATCATCGTATTCTGATTCACAGTGTCCGTTTACCTAAGACGAATAGATTGACTATACTTAGAAAACACCAATGAGTGTAGGGCTCTACAATTGACAAAGGTGAAATATTTCCTATTAAACATGTCTTAATATAAAAATGCGTTGAAGTAGCATCAAGTTTGCATAGTTTACATATATGAATTAGGTCTCAAATATCAAATGACTTACCCGGATGGATGTGAACAGTACGTGCATAGGCTTATGTATGCTTAGTGCATATTTCGAGCATTTGTACATCTGTACATAATCACATGCTTCACAACATAATATGCAAATAAATGAAGTTCGTTCATACTCGCTCGATAATGACGACGAAGATGACGGAGTTGCTTGATGACAATAAGACTGATTTACAAGCAATTTTAACTGACTTTATTTAAGATAATTAAAACATTTAAGTGATATCTTGAAAAAAGCCAAAACCAACTAGCAAAATCGTCAGAATCACCAAGCAATCACACGTGCTGCGTGAAGCAAAGCAAAATTCAAGAAAAATCCCAAATAAAGCGAAATGTTTATTTAGATTTGACTTATTACAACATTTTTGGTATATTTTCACAATTTTATAATGCATTTGATATTTCTGACTTGAAAATATATGTATATTAAAGCTCCACTTATTTTGGTTTAAAAATGACTCCTTATGAGATAGCAATAAATATATATATGTAATTATATTACTTGTAGCATGTTCAAGAATAAAATGTTGGCATTTGTAGTCAACGATGATTAACAACAATGC
Source organism: Norana najaformis (assembly GCA_964023275.1). Taxonomy (NCBI): domain Eukaryota; kingdom Metazoa; phylum Annelida; class Clitellata; order Crassiclitellata; family Hormogastridae; genus Norana; species Norana najaformis. The sequence goes on from OZ029928.1 coordinate 886,989, forward strand.
TTTATGCTTTAAGTTAATACTATAACAAGCAAAATGGCCTTTGACAGAGCGACAGATACTTCACAACTCAACTTATATTCTTTACTGAAAGATTACACGGTTAAAGCGTGAAGTAAGTACCTTAAGCCACTTTTTCAGTGCAGCCCGTTTCAGAAAACACCTCCGAAGCACAGGAAATAGCGTTATGCATATATATATGTATATCCGAAAAGCTTACAAATTCGTGCAGAAAAACAGATATTAATACAGTTATAGAAAACGGGTTATTATTCCTACGTGACAGAAAAAGAAACATGTATAAGCTAAAAACTCGTACATTTTACCGCATGTGCTTTAGTCTGTATTGAAAAGAAACAGCAACACTCAAGCAACAGCTAAAGAATTTCTGAAATCTTGATGCTTGTTTGCATGAAATAATTATCAACGAAAGCAATGCATCTAGGCAGAGAGAACTGTTTTAATTTTGAATATTCATATTGAATACAATAAGAATCACGGAATGTCACGTGCAGATTGATATTTAAGAACCTAGGTAGTTATTCCAAGTGCAATTAAGTTAATATAAGTCAAAATAATAACGCTTATTTGTTAAACGTCTCTATTTAGATAACTCATAGGCCTTTTCCTGGAACTAATAATTAATAGAGTAAATGTGTCGACTCAAATGCCTTGAGGCGTTTAAGGAAGTGGGTTACATTTTACCTCTTACAGTCAGCGAATGTTGAGTAAATCGAAGAAATGTTAATCTATCTGACAGTTTTACTTGCTTGTCAGTTAAGCTAGATCGTCGTAACTTATCTGCTGACATGAGGATTCACCTTCAATATTCGGGTGTCAACTAATTAATTAATAATAATTTAATAGTCTCTAATAATGAATTACCTACACTAAAAGTGAGATTAAACACTGCAAAGGAATGACGTCATAACAAATCATATGCAAAAACTTCATACAACTTGGCGTTCTGGATACGACGTAACAAAACGTTAATGTTTCTGCAAACATTAAGGCATTTTTACAATTTCTTATTGACTAGTCTTACACTTCACAGCTCAAACGAAACACAAGCATGCAAATTAGTATGTTAGAAAAACTGTTTAAGCATGCAAAACTACTTATTCTCAGCTTATCTCAATTTGTTTTGGTAAACTCCGCCTTTCTTGCAAAAAAATAAATTATCAGACGGAAGTCTAACCACGGGCGAGTAATGCAGAAGGAGCGACCTGATCGTTCATTCTGCGTCGCTCAGTAGCAGTAAGTAAGTAATATTCGTACTTCATACGGTTTAGAAAGGAGCACTCTCTAATATAGGCCAAGTAATATAATTATAATTATAAACGATACAATTTCATAAAGAAACTTCTATTGCATTTTGTCGACCTTACATACATACACATACATACACATATACATACATGCATACATAAATACATATATACATACTGTTGCAATGGCACGTGTGGAAGGCAGGTGAGGTTAGGTCCGAAGGTGACACGTGCCCATGCAACATTCGATTAGGAACACGTGCGCATGAACTTGTGTTGAAAGGAGTGTTTGAGGGAGTGTTTAAAGGAGTGGTTGTCTTGTTGGGAGAGAAGAATATATAAAAGTGTGAGTGAAAAGTTCTTGAGAGATATTGCTGTGAGAAAAGGTTATGGGTCAGATAACAAAAGTGCTGAGTCCGCGCTTTTGAATCTTCTGCGACCACTTGTTCTAACACGGCAACATGGGGTTCGGTTTGACCCTTCGATGAGAGTAGGAGCATCACCGATGGTGATGAGCAGATTGCTCAGCGCCATCGTCTGATGCTATGTATTTGGTCAGAGTTGGCTACAAAACTGAATAAAATTACAATTTAATGGGAATTTTATTTCTAAAGGACAGGATATGAGGAGACCCTATCGTATTATTGTCCTATTGTATTATTGCATCAGTTTGAAAGCACGTCCAATTATAGGTCTATTAACAGCATCGTTTTTTTATTTTGCCCTAATTTCAAATTCAACATTACAAGGAAAAGTCAAACTAGATAACAAGTGACTGCTGTTGAAAATGCGACAGAATTTATTGATTTCATTCAGACTAAATATTTTTACAAGGCTTATAGCCCCACGAATATCTGCATAGTAACAAAATATTCATAAATTAATCGTTCGCTACTAAAGCGCATTGAGTCCACACTTTATGCATAAATATCTATCAGCGCAATTGATTTTAAGTGCTATGCAGTTGAAAACATAAAATTATTCTGGATTATAGAAAGTCACAGCATAAGGCAAAAGCAATACGATATCGACACAATTTCAGAGTAAAAAGTTATATAACAATGTCAATGCATAATTATAGTAGCAAAGCATCCTGAATAACATTTATGTTATTCACACATTATGCTATAATCACTGTAACTGTATTTCTTTCTAAATTAGATGTTATTATTGTGTATTGTATTTAATCATTTAGTCATGTAAAATGTTGTTCAGGTAACACAGTTTCGCTCATGTCAAAAGAAGTCTAACTTGATTATTAAATTCTTGGCTGTCTTCTGTCCGAAAGAGTGCTGACTCTTCTTTCATACAATCTCAAAGCGCTAAATGTAAAAGAAAAGCAGTTGCATTACGGTTAGTTTTGCTAGATTGGTTTTCGTAGGTTGGTTTTGTTAGATTTGTCAGATAGACGCGCTTTATCCTTTTGCGCTATATTAATGAAGCAATGCTCATAAGCAGTGACACTGTTCCACAAAGGCGGTTCAGCACACGGTATGGCACGATAGGCTCGAGTTTAAGAGTAGAAAAGCGGCACCTGCATATCTCCGAGGTCATCAGAGTTGTCTTTCCACTTCGGTCAGAAACTTACCGTGCAGTAACAGTGCTTATAAAAGCGCGCAAAATCAGCAAGTGTTTTAATTTATCTCTCGTTACTGAAGCCCGCAGTTTTTAAAGCTTAAGATCATTTATTTCTGGTCTTCATTTGTTAAAATAAAATCTTGTGTAAATATCTTACCATTTGGTTGCAAAACACATTGTAGACAACGATGAATGCGATAGGAATATGAGCAACGAGAACAAGGCACCACATCACGATGATCATCCATTTCGACTTTGATCCTTTGAACAGATTTTCATAAAGTTAGCTACTTTTCAAAATCATACTATGGCAGTGCAATGCAGTGCAATTGCAATAGTATCTGTACAAAGCGTCCACGAGACGTTCTATTGATGCTTGTGTGAGAAGGAAGGATGCTTGTGTCTGTGTAGTCGAATGATGCCTATATACTAAGTCGTATTTATCAACATTCTTCCACTTAATGTAGAACCTCGATCGTCAAGTATGATTCATCCAACAAACATAATGCTTATCTGAAAATCCCTGAATGGCAAGTTCGGTCTGCAATCTTTGAGTCACCTTAGAATCGTTTCTAATTGAAGATCCGACGATTTGGATATAGAGTAAATTTCGTGTACAAAATCTCAGGCTGCGAAGAGACTTTCTATTTTGAACATAGTCATTAGGGTGGTCCAAAGAAATAAAAATCAAGCCAGAGCCCAGGACACCCCCTAAATTTTTTAGACCTGTCATTTTTATGATTCTGGAAAAATGTCAGCTTCCTACTCCAACTTGAAGACGGTGCTCAATGACACATATATCTCAATGTAGTTAGTAGTCGTTATGTAGAAGCACATTGTTTTACAACCTGTGCTAACCTTGGTAACTCTCTTATGCAATTACTTACTTACTTACTTGTTTAAATTTGGAACATAGTGAACAGTTCTTATTGTAAATCTAGCTATCTGCTTCCCGCTCATTAGCAGACATGTTGTTGAAATGTGTTGTTATTGATATTTTTACATCAAGTACTGTTTATGCAATAAACAATTCCCGAATTAAGATCTTTGATTGCATTTCATCAGCTTTAGCAACACTTCTGTAAGTTTTTCTTTGTTAAATATAAAGTAGCTGTTTGATTGTAATAATTACTTTTATTGGACTATGCTTAAACTGACATAAATGGCACTGGATCATTGCTCATACAGAAGATGTCATTTCGATCTGAACTTTTTCAGCTGCTTCATGATTATTAATTCTGTTCTTTGTGCTACTGAGCAATTATCATATATTTATGTTGACAAAATTTTCATATAAGCAGCAATTATTGTCCCACTACTTAAAGAGGGCAACGACATCAACACGCTTGAATAGCGAAGTTTTCCTGATTGGTGCCTGTGATCTAGAGCCACTGTTCAGATTCAGGCAGTTACCAACATTCAACAGGTCCTCCAGCGGTTCCATCATTTCTTGAATGAAACCAAGTCTTTACGAAATGCTAGCCACCTAACAATTGAGGAGGTGTCAGTGCTTTGGTCAAAAGCTGCAATTCCAATGATACTGAAATCTGTGCAATTGAAAAGCTAGAAAAATTGCATGCCAATTGGCTGTTGTTGAAGAAAAACAAAGGACGCTCCTCTGAATCCCAACAACAGCGAGAGATGGCGTACATGAGGGAGTTAGACACATTGTTTGACATCGCTCATGCTGACGCTTTAGCCACGATCAAGATTAAGGAAGACTGCGATTTTCTGCTTGATCAGAGAGCAGACCGAAAGATGTACATGGCCAACGAAGACAAGGAGCTGACAAAGAAGCAGAAGCGGGTTCGTAATGTAATGTATTGTAACAAGCACTTATATAGCGCTCTTCAAGTACCTCTCAAAAGTGCTGATGACACGGCTATCCTACCGATCTAAACAAGTGCGTTTTCAAGTTAACAGAGAATGAACACTGAGTTAAACTAAGTGGAAAAGTACGAATGTTTAAAGGGAGACTGTTCCAGAACGATGGACCAAAGCAGGAGAAGGCACGATGAGCAAGTAACGACGTGCGGTAACGTGGAATCAGCATATCTCCACGAGCAGCAGAACGCAGCAACCGGTCACCAGGTCGACTGGAAACAGGAACACACAGCTCCCGAATGTAAGCAGGCGCAGTGCCAACCGTAGCAGAACGGACAAGTAGAAGAACCTTGAACCGAATCCGTTCCGAAATAGGAAGCCAGTGTAGCGTCTCCCTGATGTAGTCCGAAATGTGAGAAAACTTTGGGAGATTTGCAACCACCCGAGCAGCACAGTTCAAGACAGACTGGAGCTGGCCAAGTCTGAACTTCGGGAGACCCGCCAGGATGGAATTGCAGTAGTCGATTCGTGTGAGGACGAACGAGTGGACCAGAGTAACAGCAGCTTTGAAGGACAGGTTGCGCCGTAACACACGAATCTGCCACAGCTGATAGAAACAGGATCTACAGAGAGAGTTGACATGATCAGCCATAGTTAGTTCACCATCGAGGAGGACGCCCAGGTCACGGACCACAGGTAACACACCCCAGCCAGGAAATCCAGCCTGTAGCGCTTCAGCATCAATCCCGAAACGCGCCCGACGTGTGCCCAGCCAAATGTACTGGGTTTTGGCCTCGTTTAACAGAAGTCGATTTGACGCCATCCAAACCCGAACCTCCGCCACGGCAGAACATACATTAGACACACAGGCATGCGCATCTGATGGATGGCAGGTGGAATATAGCTGGACGTCGTCAGCATACAGGTGGCACCGAGCTCCCAGGGAGGTGATGAGCCGGGTCAAGTCAGCCATATACAGAATGAAGAGCAATGGCCCAAGAACTGAACACTGTGGGACGCCGAATGGGAGCGGCGCCCAAGCCGAACGATCAGACCCCAGAGCCACCATCATAGACCGCTCATCCACGAAGGAACTGATCCAGGCCAGAGGTGAAGCGCAGATGCCAAACGAGATGTTAAGACGTGTAAGAAGGATAACATGGTCAACAGTGTCAAACGCTGCACTCACGTCTAGAAGGGCAAGCAGCGTAACGCAGCCGGTGTCAATAGCATCACAGATGTCCGAGATCAGCCTCAGGAGTACCGTTTCTGTGGAATGGCCCTTTCTGAAGCCAGACTGGAACTTGGGCATCAGATCGTTCGCCTCCAAGTAGCTAGTAATCTGCTGGGCAACAAGTCCCTCAATGATCTTTGATAAAAACGTGAGGTTTGATATCGGTCGGTAGTTGCCTATTACATCCGTGTCCAGTCCCGGCCTTTTCAGGGGAGGTATGATGATGGCACGTTTTTGGTCCGGTGGAAGAAATCCATCCGCCAACGATTTGTTGCACAGCCGTACAAGGAAAGGTAGTAATTCATCAATAAAATCACGGAGTAGGAACGATGGAATGGCATCAAGGGCACATGTCTTAGGTGGAGAAGACAGGAGGAGTGATCTCAACTCAACTTCAGTGACCGCCCGAAAGTGATCGAAGCGGCACGACGTTGACGAGAAGGAGGGCAGAGGTGAACCCTCAGTAGCTCGGCGGACCCCAGAAACCTTCTCAGTCATTTAAAGCAAGTACTCCTCAGCCGAGAACGATGGGCTCTGCATGCCGACTGGTCTACCGAGCAACTGAGAACTGAGGAAGAAGAACGTCGACAAAAGGCCATCAGTTCCATCACTGCTTCAACATCGGCCGCTTGTGAGGTCTGCATGGTCGATGTAACAGAAAGCTCAGAGGATTACTGTGAATCTGATGATGAGTATGAACCAACAAACCTGAAAATTCCAAATAGAAAGACATAGTCTCCACAGACCTCCTTAACTACGGATCAGCTGTTCACCTCACATGTGACAAGTGCCTTGGATAGAAATAAAACTTCTGATCGTGAAGCAGTTCGTTTAATGGTCCCGATTGCCGCAGCCCTTGGTTGCGATCCCTCCACCTTGCCAATATCACGAAGCACCATCCACAGGGTACGAAAGAAAGCTACGAAGGAACATGCTGAGTCAGTAATGGGTGAATTTGTACCAGATTATCCCTTAGTGGTTCACTGGGATGGTAAAATCCTTCCTGAGATTTTTTGGAATCGGAAACGTAGACCGCCTACCAGTGCTGGTTTCTGGATGTGGCAAAGATAAGCTACTCGGCATTCCAAAGTTGGCCTCTGGATCAGGATGTAATGAAGCTAAGGCCGTTTATGATATGTTGGAGGCATGGAAGTTGACTGAAAAAGTTCAAGCCATGAGCTTTGACACCACTTCTGTGAACACAGGTAGCTTGAATGGAGCATGTGTTTTTCTGGAAAATATGATTGGTCGAGAGCTCCTGTGGTTGGCTCGCCGTCACTATGTGATGGAACTGATCTTAGCCAAGTTTTCACTTTGTGCTGTGGTCCTTCAAGTTCCCCATACATTCCAATCTTCAAGAGATTAAAGGCTGCTTGGAAAAATGTGGCACGTGACAAATTTTGGGGACTGGAGCCCAATGCTGGAACGGAAAATTTCCGTGAATCGACCATCACCTTCCTCAACAATGTGGTTGGAAAGCAACAGCAGATGAGAGACGATTATCAAGAGCTAATTGAGCTGACAATGGTTGTCTTAGAACATCCACCTACTAAGCTTCATTGGAGAACCAGGACCCGTGCATCATGCGCGATGGATGGCCAAGTTAATTTATGCAATGAAGATCTTCCTATTTCGTGATCAACGAGATGTGTTCAATCTCACAAAGAAGGAAGAGACTCAACTCCATCGATTTGTGCAGTTTGTTGCCCTTCTGTACACCAAGTCATGAACTGAAAGTCCACTTGCAGCTGAGGCCCCAGAACAAGACTTGATGCTGTGGACTGACCTAGGAAAATATCAATTGATTCAGAGATCAGCATTACTGCAAAGGAAGGTCGTAGAACAGCACTTATGGTACCTCTCCGATGAAACAGTGGGACTGGCTTTGTTTTCAGAAAGAAGTTCTGCAGAGGAGAAGATGAAGATTGTGCAGGGTATGGCCAGTGAGCCCAGTGAACGGAATGTGAGATGCTCTGCAAACAGACTCAAGGAGGGGGCAAGCTTGGGAGATTTTGCTACAAAGAGAACAGCAAAGCTACTCCAGTCCCTGAAGATAGGAGAATCATTTCTCACCCTTCCGCCTGACGAGTGGAGTGAGAACGCAGTCTATAAACATGGAAAGGAGCTGATCAGGACGTTGTGTGTCGTAAATGACACAGCCGAGCGTGGTGTCAAACTCTTTGAAGAATTTAACAGCCTCCTCACAAATGACGAGCAAGTGAAACAGTTTCCCCTCCAAGTTGTTGAGGCTAATAGAAAGTCTATTCTCACTGATACTACAAAGAAGTCTGCTCTATATGCAGTGCTGAAGAAATGAAGTTTTGCGACACATTCTTCTTGTGACATCATATGACTGTTGTTGATTATTTAGACTGTTTTCATGCAGGAAATAGTGTTGCTGAGATCAATAACTATTGTTTTTGTACATTGTTAAATTGGTAATCTGATGAATGTGATGATATATTAAGATTACAAGACGTACAGCATAATTTCTAACTTGATCGCTCTTTTAGTTCTATGTGGCAAAGGGGAGGGGTCCGTGAGCTCTGTCTTCCAGTTGGAGTGGGAAGCTGAAATTTTGCCAGAATGATGCAATTGACAAGTCTAAAAAATTGAGAGGGTGTCCTGGTCTCTAGCTTGAACTTTATTTTTTACCATGTGGCCATGGACCACCCTAATGGTCATAGTGTACAATCTGCGACATTCCCTACACATATATTATATAGCGTATTAGCTCTGGCTTATTTGCTTTTTACCATCATTATCTTTTACGTGAGTATGTTCTCCATCACCTGTCTTTGTGTTGTCCTTCTCACTCATTTCGTTATCTGATGGATCGTATCCTACTAAAAAATGTCGATGTTATAAGATGCAAAGGATTTCAGACATAGTCAGGTATTTAATTTTCAATTCAAATTATGAGAATGAGTTTAACCTTAAATTATGAGAATGAGTTTGACCTTACATGCTATCGCATCTGTGCAATCAAGTGTCAAAGGCGACGTGCTAAGTAGCCTAAAGGTTTTTTGTCTACCCTGTAAATAAAAATTCCCTAAATCGACTTAATTAAAATTTGAGATATGTTATCGTATTGCGACGTCATCCGTTATGAAAAGCATCTATTCGAGCACCTCATATACACGGGCGCTCAAATACACGTACTTTATACCATTTTAGATGTTCGGATTGTAAGGTTTGTGTACATCTCAAACTGCTTTTATATTCACTGCTTTTCAACAGAAATGCTTATTCGACGCCGCTTAGTATAAGAATGCGCAGTTTCCAGGTTTAAGTTATTAGGTAAACAAATTTGTCCGTATATATGATTGAAACATAAAAAATTAACAAAAAATTAATTTTAAATTTCTTGTTTATTTATTATTCGCATTTCAATCGTTTTGCCGTATAAATACTATATGGTCAATTGGAATATATGCAACATTGAATACAATAAATCTTGAGTGCAACCGATTTTACAAAATAGTTGACCTCATTTAGAAAACTTAATAAAAAATTGTGAGGTGACAATGGTACTGGAAATAAGAATGTTTTCAAAAATTGGTCAACCACTGAATATAGAAATGAAACGCAACAATAGTTAATATTAAGTCGTTAAATTGCCATAAATATTTGTTAACCCCGGCTCGGTCATGGCGAATTCTAAGGTGGAGAAAACACGTTCAAACAGGACACATGGTTGAAAGGTTAGGAAAAGGTGCTCGAATAGATGCTCGAATATGCACACACAGGAGAAGCCTGTAGGACCTATGCTACATGCATTATACGTATATATGTATGTGTGCGTTAGCGCATCTTAGGTATGGCCGCAAATGCAAAGAGCATTGGAGTCCTAACCTAATCTGATCTAATGACTTCCATAGCGCCGTTATCATAATAATCAAGACATTATTACGCTTCAGGTCAAAATCGCAGTCAAAAATCATAACTCATTGGAGAAGCCGGGTCAAATTCCGATGGGACAGAGAAACCAGAAGCCAGGCTACGGTGAATAAGCGAGTTGAAAGAGATGTGTCTTTAGCTTAGACCTGGATGACCTCATAGAACTGTACGCGTAGAAGAGACAGTGGTCAGTTTAGGTTAATGAGAGGGAGTGTTGACTCGCATGCTTGAAGTGAGCGCTAGGCCGAAGGTGAAGAAGGTTGTTCTCTCTTCCACTGTCTGTCTGTCCGTCCATCCGTCCGTCCGTCTGTCTGTCTGTCTGTCTGTTTGTCTGTCTGTCTGTCTGCAAGTCCTTCACAGCCCTTGCGTACACTCTGCCGCCTCTGAACAACACATTCTCAGATTTTCTGTCCAAACCTCGATGCGTCCCTCTTTCTACGCATTTCTGACGTAGGCTTCCTACTTTTAGTCAATCCAAACATATGCTGCTAACCATTTTGAATATACAAAGTATAAATTCGATGCGGTTTTCTAATGGCAGCTTTTGGATAAGTAACACAGTCAACTGTGAGATCAAAGCGTTTTTTTAATGCTACATTTGGGTAGGGTTATCTTGACTGATACAATCCGCTCGTGGTGTCCTAGTATAACCATGAAGATATGTCGGAGTGCGTAGAGCTTTCCAGATTTATGATTATGGTGTGCTGCTCGTAACGTGACTGGAAGTGTCGAAAACGTTGCGCTGATCTATTCTATTGCAGGATAAATAGCGATGGAGTATCAAGTGATCGTTTCTTTTCCTTACCTTTGCTTCCAGAGCAGCAGAATGCGATCGTGATTAAGATTGGAATCAAGATGAGTCCAAATACAACTGAACCAATGACGAATAAGATACACAAGGCTATTCCTTTTTCTGAAGCATTAATAAAAAGTTTGCAAAAAAGTGTTGCAATTACAATTCAACTCTTAATTCCAATAAAGTTACACGAGAATCATACGTACACAGCAGAACTTGTTCGTTTACAACTCTGGCATCAGTTAGGACAACTAGAAGTGTATCGTGAGGTACATAAAAGCGTTTTGGAAATATTCATTTGTCCATTCATTCATTCGTTCATTCGTTCTTTCGTTTGTTCATATATTCATCTTCATTTATCGATCCAAATAGGATAATACAGAAGCTTAATAATAAACTGAGTAGATTGGAGTGCAAACTAATGCATTCATTATTGACGGTCAGGTACATTTAATGTCAAAGTATCTGCACAAATGTGCTACAGAAGTTATCTGTTATATAGTACAATAAGTTTTAAGATGAGAGAAATATAAGAAATAGGCGTCAAAGACGAAAGGTAAAAAGGTTCTTTGCTCAAATGTAAAAAAATGTTCCTTGCTCAAGCCGATGAATAAAATAAGCAACTGGAATAGCGATTGTAAAGCGAATTTATATAGCGCTGCTTAACACCCTCGAACCGTAATCAGATTGCAGCCAATTGATATCAAATCTATTTACATATTTATTTTAGATTTGGCAATTTTGAAAATTTTATCGGTGTCTATTCTACGATACCATTTAAAATGATTCTCATTGCACGTCGTTGCAGTAGACTGGGAGACAATAGATGCATAAATGCATGCATGCATACATACATACATACATACATTCATTCATTTTTCGAAGTTCTCGAAGTTGGTACGAAAGTCAAAGTATGCGAATATATACAGGTGCACATGATATACAAGCAAGACACTGGAGGCCAGAATTAGATGTTGAGCTATCAAATGAAAGGAAGAGTTGGTATCATCAGCATTCAAATGATAGTCAAGAGACCTAAGGAAGGTACAAGTCGTGGGACGAGAGGTGACAGCTCAGGCAATTAGCAACTACTTTTTCCAGGATTTTTTCAAACAAAATTGAGAGTAGAGATGAGGCGAATGTTTCAAAGATCATCAGAAGAAAGTTATGACTTTGTAAGAAGAGGGTAAATCATGGCATGAGCGAAACTGGCGGGAAAGCAACCTTCAGCAAGAGAGAAGTTGGCATTCGATATGATGATTGGGCCTAAGCAATCGAAGCATTCTTTTAGAAAGGCGGTAGGAATAAAGTCTAAGGCACACTGTTTATCAGGAGATGAAAACCTGAGATTACGGATCTCATTCAAGGTTGTTGGCTGGAAAAGATTCAGGCCTGGTGGAGGAGATTTAGGATATGATAGGCCATCAGAAGAAAATATGTTAGAAAACTTAAGCCTTAAGGTCGAGATCTTGTAAAAAAATGTAGGAAACTGTCGCCTCTTACCGTCCTTATTTCCACAATTTTTAAATCGCTTCAGCCAGTGGAACCAGATTATCATGATCGATCCGAAACCTTCAATACAGTTGATGGAAATAATGAAGACGACGAGACCAATCAAGTTTTTTATTGCATATGGAATAACGGCACTGACTGCTAACTCCCAAGGTTTACCTGAAATTGCGCCAGCAATATGCATCAACAAAACCTTTTTTAGTTAGAATCACACAATATGGGGCCTGTATCAACAAACTACACAATTTTTCAAAATGATTCCAAAATCGTTAAAAGTATGAGCATAATAATTGCTATTAGACTCAATTTTACATATATATATATTATTCCAGCAATTAATAGTGTTATTGTTTCATTACTATTATTTTTTCGCATAAATGTACAAAGTACAAATGTGCAGTAATAAGAAATAAATACATAATAAACAAATAATAAAAATGGTGATAATACGTAAGCAACGGTGTCAAGATATGATGCAGAACAGATATATGAAATTAATTTCTTCGAGTTGAAATATTGCACACTATATCAAATAATTTACGAGAAATATGCATCTTGCGATTGCTATACAATTGTGTCGTAGACCATATTAGAATAGAGCTAAACATTTATTATAAGAATTGTATAATTATGACCACTAATATCATGGTCCAATAATATAAAAAATTGGTAACTCTCAAAAAGTAATTTTACTAGTATTTACGATTTCATCATTTATTGGCAGTTATAAAAATATAATTTTTGTAAATGATTTTGGTATTTTTATTTTGGTTTTTTGTCTTTTCTTTAGCCGACCTAATGGTATGCTACTTATTTTGAACGAATTGAAAAAACTCAACAGTTCTCATTTTTAGAGAGACGTAGACGTATAGAGACTGACATAAAGCGATACGAAGAGAGGTATGCACTGCAAAATAAACGGAGAATATGCGCAGGCAGTAAATTGGTATGACAAATGGACAGATTACGCAAGACGATGAGACTGGAACTTCACTGATGAACATGGAGAAAGATACATGACTTGATTGACCTCCAAATTGAGCAAAACATGAATTAGCTAGGGGGTGTTTATTTTTTCCAATACCGTCAATGCAAGAGCACATAAATTGCGCGTGGTTAAATAGGCAAGCCGAAAATTGTGTTAATGTTGGTCATTAAAATGCTTAACTAAAGGTCACCACTGCACAATAAAACAGCATAAGAGTAAGAATGCGCAATTGAACTATGTGAAAAGATTTCGATAATTACGTGTAATAAAACGAATTAGTATAAGATGCCAATGCGTCATACTGAATTGCATTGCTTTCTTTAATAATGAGCGGGTGTTGAAACAAGACAACGTGACACTGAGTTATTTCGTAAGCATAATTATCAGACACAAATTTGCAAGATAATTTATTTACCTTCAGAAGTTTGTTGCTGTGCAGAATTGGAGATAAATTGTCACCGTACGAGATGGATATATATTTAAATCTTTTATGATGACTATAATTGAGGGTAAAATTCGCCATAAAGTGTCGTCACTGACAGTTTGGGAAAGTATTCGTTAAGTATAAATTGAAAAATTTACTTTGGACAAATATCTCAGCAATAATTTCTTATTGAACGGTGTTCTTCTTTTTGGCAGTTCATTATCAAACGAGAATCTGGAAGAAAGTCTAGAAGAGGCAAACGATTAACTACGCGTAAAATGGCATTATGGTCTTTCGCACCAAGTTGAGACCAAATTGACATGCGCCCAAATCCTGAAAAGCGTATTGTAGTTAAATATTCTTAGTCATTTACCAATATGATTTAAAAAGAAATGTAACATTTAATAGGCTGTAAAAGGAAGCAAGCATGTGTTGCTCTTAACTTCGGGTTTGAGGCATCACCAAGTTTATTGGATTTGCAGTTCTAACTAATTAAAAGTGCGAAGCCTTTCGCATGCTCAGTCATATACAACTCATTGCCTTTCTCACTTTCATTGGCAGGAGTCGGTGCAGAAGTCGGAGAAGGAGAAGGATCAGACATATTTACTACAAAATATTTTAAATGGAAAAATTCATGCACTTTTGAAACCTTGCTCATGTTTTTCTATTTGGCAATTCATTATCAAAAGAGAGTTTGTTCAATGTATGCAGTACTCATCTTAGTGGCAGACTGATTCGCACAATAACTTTCGAAACAGAAGCAAGAGAGACGCGAAAATCAACCGCTCCAAGGACCACTTGCATGAATTTGCCACAAACAAAGGAAAGAAGAATATTATCGAAACACGAAATCGTATTTTGTGAACTGCGCTATACTATTTAATAAACTCAGCTTTTACATAAGCTTTCTTACGCAACATTCATCAGTATACATGAGTAAGTGTTAGCGGTCTTGAGTCATTAATTAAAATGTTCTTTGAATTGCTTTGATTCTAAATAAAGATTGCTTATATGTAGATAAGGGCACCGAGGTTACCTTGTGGATAAAACAGTGCATGAAACGCAAACAAAGTGTACCGCTCAAATATATGAGAACAATGTTATCAGTTTCATCTTCTTAAGAAATTTTTAAAAAGAAAAGAAATTTCTACAAAAACCTTGACAGGTTTGTCCTTGTGCTTTTTTATTACGTTTTATGAATAACTATGCCAGTTATTTGCTAATGAAACAGAAATCTAAAGTAATGCAATTATACAGTATTGCGTGAAGACTGCCACATTTGTATGCAAAACTACAGTTTATATATGTATATAAATATGTCTGCATATATTTATATATGTATGTATGTATGTATGTATGTGTGTGTATGCATGTATTTTGTATGCATGCATATATATATAGTGTTAAAAGTTAACGTGTGAACTGAGGGAGTAGATGTGTTGGTGGAGACACGTGTCCTTGTAACATCTGTGAGATAATAGATGTTTCGATAGTTGGGAGTGTCTGAAGGAGTGGTGCCTCACTAAGCGTGGAAAATAGTATAAAACAGAGAGCTTAAACATTAGGAGGGTTGATTGTTGGTTGATTCGTTCTTCTTCGTTCTTCTTTCTACTTAACGAACTGATGTTGAAACGTTGATGTCTTAAAATGCAAATGGTCTGATGTCGTCGGAGAAAAAGAGAATTTTAAACAGTATGTTGTTGCTGGTCCATACCCCGAAGGACAATGAGCTACGAACGCCAGCACATTAAAGATGGGGGCTCGTCCGAAGGAATTTCGTTTGGGAGAATTCGACAGGGAAACGCAACGGATGAAAAGTCGGTCGAAAGAAATTGTCTGGGAAGCGGAGCCGATGTACATGAGACGAAGGGGCGTGGTTCGGCGGGAGCAGACGGTTCCGGTCTCGCGGAAAGCTGATGGTTGGTCAAGGCAATCTTCAGTCGAGTCGGAGGTTCCTCTTGCGGAGGCGGTGCAATGCTGGTCTTCGGCGGCCTGGCATTGTTTGAATTGGTTGGAGCAGCTACGGGGTCAGCCGTGTCCGTTGGTCGTTGGTCAGCCGTCTCCGTCGTTCGTCAGTCAGCCGTGTCCGTTGGTCGTCAGTCAAACGTGTCAGTCTACGACAGCGAGAGGTGTGTCAAATCAGTCGCTGGATCAAGTTCGCCGTCGGGGTTACTACGTTCAACCTAGGCGACGGACGATGTCTACAGGTCATGCTTTTCAACCGTTGTTTACCATCAGTTATAATCCATGGTATAGGCCTTTAGGAACTGACTCTGATCCTTGGTCTAGTACACAATTTGTGTGGACTCATACAAGGGTAAGAGGTGCATTAAGGTTTCGGTCGAGTAACTCTAGTAGTTTTGATGGTTAGTTGCCTTTTGCAGTATTTTGCGTATGTAGTATCCGGAAGAGATAGTGATGTTTAGTTTTTAAATTGTTGCAAAGAATCTTGACGTTGCATTAGGCTGTAGTTTAAAATTCTTTCTGGTAATTAATGATTTGCTTGGTTTGGTCGGAACTTAGGTAGTTGGGTTGATGGATAGAAAGTAGTTGCTTGAATCCTGATTGTTTTGCGATGTATAAGTTGAAGTAGTAGGGTGGACTTTGGGTCTTCGGGTTAAACTGTTATTATTAAGAGTTATCTAATGGAGTATTTTTGACAGCCTTTTGGTACCTTATTGAGGTCTGGCTTTGTCTTGTGATGTAGAGGTGTGTTTTGTGAGGTGACTTTGTGGTGCCTCGTTGCGTTTTTGGTGATTTTGTGTATTGTGAGGTGACTTTGTGGTGCTTCGTGGCGATTTGGTGAGTTGTATATGGTGTTTATAGTAATTTTTGATTATTGTTTCGCCCGGAGGTCCTAAGATCCAATTACCATATGTTTGGGTCGTGTGTGGATGTCTTGTGTAGAGATGTAGGGATGAGTTGGTTGGTTTGCTGTTGCAGTTATTTATTGCCAGTGTTGTGTCGTTGAGAGAGTTTCTGGTACACTTTGTTTTGAGGACTGTTATATTCGATTAAGGTATTCTTGTGTGCACTTTGTTTATTTTTTCATGAATCGTTTGGCTGTTGGAGGTGATTGATTGTTCTATCGGGATGGTTGTATGTTGTTGTTGGTTGAGTTGATATTGTGGTGGGTTTTGTGTGCATTATATTGATTTGTGTATTTGTCTGGTTTCGGTAGAGTCTCGGTTTTTGTTTCGTCCACACCTGTGTTTTGTGGTGTTGTGTACACGTTCGAGTCTGTATGACTATTTTTTGACCAGGTATTGGGAGTTTTTGCGGCAGTGTGTCTGCTTTTGAATGCTCGTTGCATTTTGTATGTTCCGAGATCTCTAACGACCAGTTTAGGTAACAGACTGTTAGTAGTTGGAGGGATGTTATTATGTGAATTTTCAGAGATGAGTTGGGTGTGTTTTGATTGTAGAAGTTGTTTAGTCGTAATTACCTTTGTCTGTGATGGTTAGTAAGTTCAATGATTATGTTTTATGCGCATGAGCTAAATTTTATTTGAAACGATGTTAAAGTAATGTGATCGGTAACCCATGGGGTTCCCTCTTCTGTTGGTTGGGGTATGTTACAAGTTCACGTGTGATCTGAGGGAGTAGGTGTGTTGGTGGAGACACGTGTCCTTGTAACATCTGTGAGATAAAAGACGTTTCGATAGTTGGGAGTGTCTGAAGGAGTGGTGCCTCACTAAGCGTGGAAAATAGTATAAAACAGAGAGCTTAAACAGTAGGAGGGTTGGTTGTTGGTTGATTCGTTCTTCTTCGTTCTTCTTTCTACTTGACGAACTGATGTTGAAACGTTGATGTCTTAAAATGCAAATGGTCTGATGTCGTCGGAGAAAAAGAAAAAGAGAATTTTAAACAGTGTTATGTTGTTGCTGGTCCATACCCCGAAGGACAACGAGCTACGAACGCCAGCACGTAACAATATATATAGCTATACATACATACATACATACATACTTACATACATACAGACAGACAAATAGACAGACAGCCAGACAGATAATGAACGCAGAAAGACAGAGGAGAGGAGAGAGAAAGGAGAGGGTAAACCAGAGGGATATGAAATTAAAAGGAGAGATGAAAATAGACAAAGGCATATGCAACTGGTAATCGATTTAAAGGCGCATGGAAAGCGTACATGTATGCACCTAAATCTTTGTGTAGAGTAAGTCAAAAGCAAATGAGCTTACATTTTATTATTTTTGAATCAGCCTCAGTGTGATGTATCCTGTCGTCTAAAACAGCAACTAAACCACTTTATTCTTTCAAATAAACGTGCTTCTAAAAGCCAAGATTTGCCTGCTTGACGCAACTCAGAATAACAGGCTAGCACTGTTAGCTTCAGCTAGTCCTTCGTTGTGTGGCGCGACTATTGGCTTATCTGTCGAATTCTCTCATTTCTTGATTGTATAGGAGATACAAAGCATTTGGCTTCCTGTTGAGGGAAAAGTTGAAGATGCTCCTTCTGAGACGGGGGCTTCGTTGGTCGGCCGTTCCATGTTATAGATGAAGGAACAGTCTATGTCAGTTTTGAGCCAATTTCGTTCTCTACTGTTCTTGAAGATCTGCTGGTCCCTTGCTTCTGTACAACTGGAGCGTGCCGCTCCATATTCATCCCTTTAAAATAAGTTTCCTTTGAAAAAATGCATCGTTTCGCTCAACATGGCTCCAGTGACAGGAGGATAAAGTAAAATAAAGCAAGTCAGTTGCTCATTTACTACATGTCAAAATTAGTCCTCTCTCATATCACTTATTTGCATTATACCGTCGAATGTTTCGTGCCTCACTGAAAACTGAATTTAGAATTTAATAGAATGAATCCTTTTTGCATTCAGAGGTCAGCAGCATCCTTGAACTCACTCCTCTCTACAGTCTTGCCTTGATTTTTAATGACAGTGATCTGGTAGACCTACTGAAACTTACCAATTTTTTGCACAGGAGTTTGTAAGAATCTCTACATTCAAAAAGGCGAAATTAACCTGGGCGAAAATAAAAAGCGCACTATATAATTAAGGAAGGAAGCGCAAGATATTTTATATTTTCATAGTTTTCTATACAAAGGATTCCCAAGTCTATGTTGTTCATATTTACGTGGCTTTTTTACATATTTCGCTCCATTCACTGTTCGCCCGAATTATAATTCGCTTTTTTATTTTCGCCCATACTGTTATCGCCTTTAGTATTATGCGCTTTTTAATATTCGCCCTTTTTGTAGTGAACCCTAGAAACAGATGTATCATTGTCAGCAGGTTTTTTGCAGGTTCTTTGACTACTGACACTCAAACCCGTTCACTGAAAATTACCTAACATGAAAACACATTTCTAAGGGCATTCCAGATATTTATCTATTGCGCCTTTCTCATCGACTTTTGAAAACTTATCATTTGGCTAAGAGCGCTACTGAGTTGGTAAATAAAAATTGCTATATAAGTATGCTGAAGGAATGACTGACTAATGTGTCTTAGCGTTCGTAAATATAATATCTCAAAGGAATTTCAACGTTAGGTCGTAATGAATGTTTAAAGGCAATGCACATATTAATTCGATATGTTCTAAAAATCTTGTTGCAATTGATTTACATTTGATACTTACAACATTCTGTCACAGTTGTCTCATCGGTTCCTTTTGTGAACATAACATTTCCTGTGTAATTTGACGTACTTTGGTTAAAATACACAGTGCAGCTATATAAACCTTGATGGTAATATTTCTGTAAACTTTAGAGTAAGTAACTTTGTTATCAGGTCCAATCCATTCGTACGAGGCATTGGGGTAAGTATCTGCATTGCATGTGAAATTCAATCCGTCGTAGCTCTTTGAACAGGCACATGTTCCGTTATCAGAGCCTGTTACATTAATCCATGTAGATTCATGCGAGGAAACCCTTTAAAACAAATGTTACGCACAGACTACAGCTATAGATGAACGCAGGTGGTGGCTTGGCGCTGTGCATACGACACTGGCAAGCAGTGTAGTAAAGCAAGAAAGAGAGAGAGAGAGAGAGAGAGAGAGAGAGAGAGAGAGAGAGAGAGAGAGAGAGAGAGAGAGAGAGAGAGAGAGAGAGAGAGAGAGAGATAAACAGAGAAGCTGTGGCCCCTTCAGAAAAAGACACACGCCAAAGAATAAAAAAATTTAATTGTACTTTATGTAATTGGAATTGGAAATTTACAGTATATAGTTCCACCTCAAGAAAAATTAATCAGAGGCGTTCTCAACTAAACAATACTAAATGTCATTGAGAACCGTTAGCAAGCAATACTCAGGTAACTACAAAAAGTAACCAGTGGCGGGCTTCCTCACGAAAGCAGAGCACAGCTAACAGATTTCCATCCAGAGTTAATAGCCAGCATGTTCACAATTCCTCGGCAGCGTTATACTGTATCAAGGATGAGAATTAAGAAGCGACCGGCGATGCTAATCCTAACCATGGGCTGCCAGAGACACGGTTGTCTCACCGTTCAGCAGTCCCTCGCATATGGTAGATGATGAAGCGCCCGGACATCTCTCGATCCAGCAGGTAAGTGCAGGACAGGCATTCGATTGGTCGTAGAACCTCTCCTTGGTGGTAGTCAGTGCTACTCCAAAGACTCTTCTTGCCACTCCTTCGGGGAATTCAAAATTCCAGGTAACGCAGGTTGTACACAGATCTCCTTGTCTGAGACTTGATTTTCCAACTCGTAGCTTCTCGCCCTTCGTATGAGTGAACCAGTCTAACACGGTAAGGCCTCGGTGATGTGCGACCAAATACCGTCAAAAGCCACACAGTATTCACGATGGAAATAAAAGATAACGCCCAAACGCCAACTCGATCAAAGAGAAGCCTAAACATACAAGAATTATCGAGCAAACTCTGCACTAAGACGAACAATCCGTCGAAATAGCAGCTCCATAAAACAATGGTCAACACGACATGTGCGTAGTGTGTGCGTAATAATGACCTTGTACTACTGTATGGTAGGATTATGTCATATGGAGTGCTGACGTGGCAAACTAGTTTGGGACATAGGACGAGCAAGGCAGGGAATGCATGAAGGAAAGAAGGAGGTGATGGATCGCGCAGAAACAACTTGTTTGGTGGCCCAGAATGTTAAAATTTAAACTTCGATCGAGTAGAACTAGGCTTAAGGTATAACATGGACTAAATAGATGACACTCTAAGCAGAGCGAATCATATGCGCTGAATCCGGCTAAGATCCTATACCCATTAGCCAAACCAGCAATTTTTGATCCCACTTTCTGAAATTGTCCAATTATTCGTTGAACGAGGGAGTGACACAACTTCAGGAGTCGTATGACCTTCTACCCTTCATATCTTAGGCAGGAAGTTACAGTATAGCTGAATAATCTACAACGCGCTGCCTAAGTCTTAAGAGATTTTTAAGAATAGCATTTCTTCCCATGCACAACAATCCGTCGAAATAGCAGCTCCATAAAACAATGGTCAACACGACATGTCGCCAAGAGGACTAACACTCAGCTGGTTACGGTATCAACAAAACCAAAAATTCACAAAGACAGTCCATGAATCACTACTTTAAGCAAAAGTAGATTTTGTGATGAGAAACACTGGCTCCCAAAACGATCAGCCCATGCATATAATAATTTCAACACACGCACACACAAACAATTCATGCACATAATACTCTGCACATAAATTTTTAAAGTAGCTTTTAGAAACTTGAGACATCGTCACTTTCCATAAGACGGAAATCATAGATGTAGTTCAATAAATTTTATCATAATAAATTATTTATTCAAGACGTTCTAGTTAATTATTTCTAAATGTTGAGACTAATCTCTCAAACGTCGCCAAGTTCCTTAAATGTCATATAACTGGAACAATTTAAATCTCTGTACAAGAGAAAGTAAGGTGTGGTTTACATTTGTGAGTTGATAGGCTTGAACCTTGTATACAAGTCATTCTAGGATGATGAGATAAGACCATTGTAGAGACCAAATATCAGTACGTGGGACACGGTAGCCAACTGGACAGAAAGCTCGGCGTGTAACGCAAAGAGTACAGGTTCGAGCCTCTCTTAAGAATTTACTGTGTAGGGATCTAGAGCAAATCTTTCATTCGCAATTGCTAAGCGCCTCAGATTCAGATTTACTGACCTTGCGCGTCATAAATCCATAATAATATTAAGAAAAAATAATAATACAGTAGCATGGTCTATGTATATGGACTGTGAGCCAGCAGACTCAATACTTTTGCTGTTATAACTTTGGGTTACCAGTCGCATGCGATAGTCACTGGCCATAAATGAAAGTGGAAACAGATCAAAGATAGAAATAGGTCAATATATGAGTGTGAGAGTGTGTGAAAAAGAGTAAGAGAAAGAGTTAGGAAGAGTAGTCGAAACGGCGTAAATGCAGAGACAAACAAATAGACGGATGAAAAGCACAGACCGGGACAGACAGACTGTGTAGACCAATATTTGGTAAAAGGTACTAAAACGATTACTTATAAACCTATAATAATGTTAAAAAATAACAATGATAATAAATTGCTGTTAATGTTAATAAGAAAAATAATCTTACTGCAGGATTCTATGATGCTCCCATTCTTTGGCACATAGAAGGAAACGTTGTAATGGATCTCATTTCGAATCATATTGGATGCTGCACACGTGTAATTCCTATTGATTTCTGCCAAATCGAAAGTTTTATCTAAACTTAAGCTGACGTTCTCTTTCGAATCAAACCATTCGTAACTTGGCGGGGGATTTCCAGAGGATTGCACGTCAAGACACTAACTTCACAAGCAATGCCATCAATCGTTATAATCTGATACCTGCTTGCTATGTAAGGACTTGAAGGGTAGTCTGCAATAAACATAAACACTTTATTAGCAAATGGCGTTCAGAAATATTGACAAAATGAACTAAAATTGAAGCCAGCAACTCACTAACCGTAACATTCGCAACAGATGAATTCTAAGAAATTGTTAATTAGGATTAACAATTTAACTGTATTTAAAAACGATCAACTATTACAGATCATTTGGCGGCAGATTGCAATTGCGTTTCCTTTTCAACTCTACGTAATACGAGTAATGGGATTCGCATTGTGAATTGATAATGATAATGGTATTTGCTTTATGAATTTACATTCATAATGCTAATCCCAGCGAATTATGTCAAACTAACATTATTCAATATATCATCGATGTCGCTATGGCAACGATGCCTTATAAACATAGAAAGATAATTAATTAGTAACACATATGGCCCGGTGTCTAATGCACAACGCATCAACCGATGGCGCACCAAAACCAAATCAGGTCAGTATCCTGATCAGTCCACTAATGCATGCAACCTTGCCAAAATACGCCTTTCACGGAGATATTGGATAAGCTGTTAGAAAAGGACACACGCGACTGAGCAGAACGCATTAGAGATAGAGCTAAACGACTCATAAGGATTAGGGTTAGGGTTAGGGTTAGCAAGAGCAGCTTTAGTCTTAGATATGATTAGAAGAAGACAAATCAAGTGACCTGGAAACATAAAAAGTTCTATGCTCTAACGTCCATCAATATGGAACACCCTTTTCAACACATACTATTCGTGCTAAGATTGCTGCATCAGGCAGTAGTGTCGTAGTGCTCAGGTTTCTCATATCGCTGCAGTGAGAAGTTTGTTTTCTGTGAGAGGACTCAATATAAATTCATTAATAGGCCTATGTACAGTAAACAAACTGCCAAGATCTATAGACAGAAATTTACAGCATATTTACTCACATAACTATATTCACTCTAATTGAATTTTCTGTTCCCCCCAAAAAATTAGGGTCTTTAAGTCAGTTCAAACGATACAGAAAATAAAGATAATGTTACTGTAATCACAAATTTGCATCATCGTATAATTGTGATGCATTGGCATTTGCCATACACCTGAATCTTGCATTAAATATGACATATCTCAATCAATTTGGTCACCACAACATTTTCAATGGTATACATATTGAAACAACAGAGTATTAAACGAATCGATTGACCCTTCAATATTTAAATTGACACAACAACAATAACGTTTAGAACTTCTGAAGTAACCAGTTTATTTAAGTTGTATTTCCGTATTTTTAGCGATTCAAACACAACGCAACCAGTTAACCAAGCAGTTTCATTTTGTGCCATGCAAAATAACTGACACAGAATCATATTAGAGAAAAATTGCCGAGAAGCCTTTTTCAAAGGTATCAGTTCGAGCTACGCCAACATATGATACATGCTAGTATCTGAAGATAAATATGAGTAATTAAAAAGATATAAAATGCATGAAAAAATCTGTAAAATCTAATGGTTTGAAATTGTCATTTATCATTTATTTATACGCGTTTGTTCATATTAGCTCTATTTTGAACTTTCATCTTCGCAAACAGTCGATGGTGGTGTTAGTTTTTCATAAACTGCCGACTGTTGGCTGTTCGCTACTGGAACAAGTTCTGCATATGTGGCTGCTGCCATATTTTCATATGGCATCGGCATTTCTCTAGTTTCACCAGTTTTGTTGCTCGATTCGGAGTCTGAAAAAAAAACAAATTGTTAAAGTTAATTACAAACAATATTCAAAAGTAGCCTAATTTTGATAATCCATTGAAACTGTTTTGTTCAGATCATTACTGCGCAATCATAATGGAGCAGGACACATGTTAGCAACCCTGAGGAACTAGAAAACTAAAGCTATGTCAATGCAAACAAACATAAAAAATGCAAAACATTCATAAAATATGCTAAGATGAAAAAAATTGGATACAGACAATTTGATTCAGGACTCTTCCATGAATGCTTCAAGCTTGACAGTACATATCACCAACAAACAGGATGTTTCCAGAAACATTAGATTGCAGCAGGATTGCTTCAATGGATTTTGATTTTGGACTGTGATTTCACTTCGAAGTGAAGATGGATTGATTTTGTAATTGTAATATTAATCTTAATTTACGAAACTCCTATTTATGAGTAATTAATTCAGGGCGCTCTGTATGGAATCCTAAATGTTCATTAAGAACAGATCTATAGTGTATTATGAATATTGCGATTTAAAAGTCATTTGGTCTGATTAGAATCAGTCGCTGACAGAATAAAGAGAACTGTTCAATAAGTTCATGTTGTAGAATATTAGGCAACCTATCCTTTGAAAGATCAAAGAACGCAGTACAGCTTCTTTGGTGAATTAGATATGGTGAGGCGTTGAAAATAACTGCAGTCTGGATAAGAATGCAAAAGATGGTAGCTATTGATCCATGGAAACCTACGAACGAGGGGAGCCAGCCAGTTACCCCAAACAATGCACGAAACTTGCCAAAACACGACTTTCACAAAGAACTTTACTAAAGTGTGCAAATTTAGGATAAGTTTGTACAAAAGCGTCATACTTCTACTATGCGATTACCTGCTTTAACTGGTGTTGTACGAAGTACACAGTACAAAAAGAAAGCAACGTCACCGGTGAATGCTAATCCAAACAGTACGCCCAAAATAATGGCGGCGATTTTGTCAGAGTTCATGTTAGTGGTCTCAGCCACCACAACAGTACAACCTATAAATAAAACCGCTTAAATTAAATAATTTAATAAATATTTAATATATTTCACATAGTCAATATAAAATTTTGGGTCAATAAGATCAGTCTCATGCACATTTCCTGCATTTCACTTTCTTTCATGACTCAACCAAAATTCCAATTGAAAACTTTTTTGCGATATTATATGATTGCTATAAATTTATTTGTTTTTTTGTAGTAGAATTTGTAGAGATAACTGCTGCTTCTCGGTCCCACAGTTGGGTCTTAATTTTCGTAAGGGCCATGCTTGCGCAGTGACAGTAGAAAGCTTGCGGTGGTTCACAGGATGCTTTCCTCAAAGCCCTGCAACTTAAGCAGATGCCATACATAATACGTCACACGAAAGCCGAGTATCCTCTTTTCCAAATACATTACCCAAGATGGGTCCTAAGCGCATGGAAAGTTATACTGACCTCTGAAGAAATGCAGAGAAGTGATATGCACATTTACCAACACGCACTTAATAAAATGGATGTTTTGAGCACTTGCAAATTTCAGTCGTCTAGACTTACACTATACCTGCTACAAAAGCCTTTGATGTCAATCAGGCTACCACAGTCTCTCCAAAATACCCATAATATTTACATGTACAGTTTGTGTCTTTATGGCGTCTACATTCTCGTAAACGCCTATAGCTTGGACGCATAGACTAATTTTAAATCGTAAAACCTATGTAGGACGCCAGGTTGTGTAGCGATGTTCCTTTTGCAGTGAAACGTTTTAGAACTGCTAAATAAGAGCTTTTTGGTCCATGTTGCTAAAAACCTTAATTGTCGCTTCTATCCACGACATTAATTTTGGTCGATTTTTGAAACTGTTACTTTCATGTAACTCAATATGGTAAAAGCAAAATTTTAAAAATATATTTTTTTAAACTTATGCATAGTCCCAGTGCCTCCCAAACTAAAAATGTATAGAAATTACCAAAATGTTGAACTGTGCGCTATAAACGGGAACAGAAAGAAACTTCCAGTTTATAAAATAAGCCTCTGGTCATTTGATATGCACAGTTGAGAACCATTATTTGAAACTTAAAATCCTAAGAAGTGTTTTAAGGAACGTTACTAAAATACTAAACTATAGAAACAATTGAGGTAAAAACAATCGGAATAGATCGAAATTTAAATGACTTACTGTCGTCAAATTCATCATCTGCGTTAGATGAGGGATCTGTCAATGTAAACAACAAGC
This sequence comes from Norana najaformis, assembly GCA_964023275.1. NCBI lineage: Eukaryota > Metazoa > Annelida > Clitellata > Crassiclitellata > Hormogastridae > Norana > Norana najaformis. Next base: position 913,276 of record OZ029928.1, read on the forward strand.
ATATAATAAGTTACTGTACGTTTTTGGAAAATGAACATAAGTGCATTGATACACGCATGAGTGTACGTATCAGTGCACTGTAAACGTTTCCTAACATATTCAGTTTATCAATTTTTGGCTTTAACTTTATAACATATTGAAGCAAATTCAGAAGACTTTGTTTATCCTTCATTCCCGCAAATTCTGTTTTATATTAATACGCATATGCTAAATTACATTAACTGATTCTAGCCAAAGAAATATAAATTTGCTCACAATCAATTAAGAATCAAGGCTAGAACGTAAGTTAGAAGAAACCTGCTTTAACTGGAAAGAATCATACTGTAATAAATCAGTATTTTAGTCAAACACTTGAGAACTAATTATTAACGCAGCTTAAGGAGGGTTATAAACCCGTACACCAGGACAACGTCTTCAGCTACTGAGCTATCAAGATATCATGTTATATATTGAACCGACATGAAAAGATACGCTTCATCCAGTTTTTTGTTTATTGCACATTAAGATCTTCATTACAAACCAACAGATATTTAAGCATTACTTACAGCAGCCTGCGAGAGTGATGCTTTTTGTTGCGAACAGGTAACTTGTAGCTACGCACGTGTAGAAGCCGTCGTAAACAGCCTGAATAAGCGGCCCTTCGGCTATAACTTTATAATTCAACTTCCACTGATAATTCGGCTCTGGAATGGCTTGCACAGAACAGTTCAGAATGACTTGAGTACCGCTTGTGCAGTGACATGTTGAACTTTCGCATTCAGCTCCTTCTACTTCAATGTTCATTTTGCTGTTGCAAGGAAATGCTGTAGTGTATACAAGACAGTGCACGTTCTATAATGTTTTCAGTTATTTATGAGCTGGGATGTAAAGCTAGTAGACTGCCCCGGTGAACTTATTTAAAATAAAATCTTTCATTTTAAGAATGAGATTTCACGGCTGTACAAATAAAATGACACATTTAAAACTGTAAATAGGCCCTATTAAGCGTCAACAAAACTTTCAAAAACTGAAACTGTTCATGAGCCCGGGCAGATTTGCAAATTTTGAAGCTTAGGTCTAATATTTGCTGTTTTTTGACGTGTCATTTCAATTGTACAGCCGTTAATACTCAGTTTTTGACTGCGCAGTATTTTAAAATTATTACTTTCTGCATTATTACCCCAAATGTCAGTCGATTCTGTACTTACATTTTAAAATGTCTTAAAATAAAACCTTGAACTGCATATATTATGCGTTCAGTCGTCATACATAAATATTTATATAACGCCCTTCGATGGTTTTTCTAAAGCGCGCTGAAATTAACCTGTAGATTTTCTACGTCTCACACGTTGTCATGGCGCCATAGATGTAACGTAATGTTAAACGAGGTTCTATTATATTATGCCCGTCAAGGTGTCTTCGGAAATCGCACTGATTTTTATGATTATTTTAAATCTATAGGCCCAAATGTGATAATTCTGCCTTTTCTATGACGGTTTCGAGGGGGGAATCCTATATGCTAATTGCTAAAAAACTAGGATTGATTGGAGGACTCCATAACCTTATCATTTCCTCGATTTTCAAATCAATCCGTTGAGGAGTTTTTAAAAACAATTAGTGACATGATATCCTCATCAGTCTTCACACTGCTATTTCTATCAACTTTTATCTGCTCTAAGGTAATCTTTGAAGTTTGTTTTCTAAGAATTTAATCGTCAATATGATGAAAAAAGATCTAGGTATCACTCGTTGAAGTCGTTCACGGCGCGAAGAGGAAAAAACTTCAAGTTCTGTTGAACTTTTCTCTCCCACAAAATAAAAAGCAAATGGACATTACGTTTCTCTTGTTGAGGTTGTTCGCGGGTTTTGCGGCCGTCTGAGGCCGACATCTTGTTGCTCTGCAGGATTCATGTTATGCTTGCAAATAGCTTAGCAAATTAAAATTTTAACCTAAATCTGGTATCCTATTTCATATCCCTAGATAACCTGCAACAATAAATTAAGCTTCATAAAATGGATGTTTTGAGCACTTTATTGCACTTGATTTAATTAAATTCAAACAATATTTAACGAATAAACGGTTTACATATAATTATGTGAAATATGCTTGTGCTCGTAAAATTGATACACTTTTGTTTGTCGTTGAAAAACCGCTGGCAACCAGCACATATAATAACATCTGCACAACAATTTGCCGTTCAGGTGTACTGACATTGCGCGCGTTACAAGTGCTTTAAATAAATAAATAAAAATAAGATTATTATTTTAACAATGCTCACCGCATGGAATGACGTCATCTATGTTGTCGGTGACTGTGCACGTATCTGAAATGCTAAACATTTCTCCTCTGAGGTAATTGTACGCAGTACATTCATAGGTCCTTGTTTCTTCAGCTAATTGAAATTTATCGCTGTCGCCTACGATTCTCAAGTCTGCTTTATTTGTGACGTCCATCCAATAGTAAAAAGATGGTGGATTAGCCGCAGCGTAGCATGTTAATTGGCTTATTCCGCAGACAACACCACATTTCGTTATGTTCGTCAAAATGCTTGAAATTTTAATAACGGTGGGATGATCTGCAATAAGTAATACTCTCAGCGCTGTCATCGTTCTTTATGTATTAGACTAATGGCTAATCTCATTTTTTGATTACAATAATTTTTAGAAAACAGTGCTGAAGCATTTTATCTATTTAATTGTTTAGCCTAAGTGAATTTGTTAATGTTTATCGATTTAAAAACATGAACTTAGCTGGGAAGCCAAACATCACAATATAAGTCCTCACTTTATGTAAGTAAAGGAAGATTTCTGATTAGCGCCATTTTGCCCAAGCACGCAATCTTTGAGCTACTCAAGATTTACATATTCAAAATTCACTCTGTCACTTCTTTCGTTCATTGCTTACGCTTTCATCTTTTGTTCATTCAAAGATGAGAACTGAGGCAAAACTCTGGAATCCACCATTAATACTATTCATATACTTTTAATAATGCTAATGCTTCAGTATGACCTTCTTCCACTTAATGACCTTTCTGCACTTGGGATGACCTCTTCCACCTTATTTTGAGTTTATACTCTTGGCGCACAAATTTAGATTTTTTTCTAATTTTCCTAATAACGTTTTCCGATTAAAGATTATTAACTAACATAAATTTATTTTTCTTTTATGTAATCTTTCCTCTAATAAATAGAACTAGTAAAATATATAGATATAACATTTAAAATAGCTATAATATTTTTATGCAATCATTTTTATAACAAATGGATGCTAATCTTTATGAGTGTGGTGTGTTTGGTTAAAATATTTGATTTCAAAAGGGTCATGCACATATCACAGCGCAGTTATCATAATGCACGAGATATCAATCGATAATCTCTTCAGTGAAATCGTTGTCAAAAACACAATCTGTTGAAGAAACCTACTCTAAATCCGATAGGTGCGTGAAAATTAGACAAATCAAAAAATTAGGCTACGGTGGGGAAGCAAGTTGAAAGAGATGAGTCTTAAGTTTAGACCTAACTGACACAAAGGAACCGAGAGAACGCAAAGAATGGAACTGTGAATTCGGATCAGACAACCAGAGCACACCCGGCAAATCAATGCTGTTATGGCGCGAGGTACAGCAAGAATCAAAGTATCCGCTGATCAATTATTGCAATATTTACTTGCTCAATGGGTGAACAAGCAGCAAAGATAGGTAGACAGGGTTAACAGATAAGAAAGAGTGTTGGAGTTAATGCAAAGTAAGACTTCATAATTTGTAACACCGTGTTTGAAGAGAAGGACTGAAGGAAATGAACAAGGAGAACACGAGATGTAAAGCCCACAAACATGATATACATAATAATGATCGACAAAAATTGAATTCATAGGTGAAATTATGTGGAACTTTCCCAGATTAGTCCTATGCAATCTACAACTAGATTTGAAACGAACAACTAAGAAGAAACATCGTGGGAAGAAAAGAAGCATATAGGCACTGGGATATGAAGACATAACACAGATGTGCAGAGGTAAGAAAATGGAGGTAACGAATAGCATAAAAGTTACCCAACTAGAAGATCTTTGCAAAGACAGCAAAGATGAAGTGGGAAACAACATACCAATGAATGCAATACTTGTCACATAACACAATGATCTTCACGACACTATGGATCTCTGCCAGCGAGGTATTTACGCACGAGCATTACGAAGAAGAAGAAAAATTACGATCTTAAACGCAGTATGTCTTTGCAAGGCATCCATTGTGTAATTACACTGGCCAACACATAATTTGTTGCCTCAAATGTTAGAACTGTTTCTGGGTATATTTGACCTGCTGATTCCAGAAAAGGCACCAGTTTTCTCCCAGCAGGTCTAGTTTTCGAGATATAGAACATTATGCCATATACCAGTCCTTGCCTCTGCTCGCCCATAAAACATAAGGCTATAGCTATAATTATGTAGTGCTCAATTTATTATGTGATACACTAAATAAACATAATAATACAAATACTTAAAAGAAAATGGTAGTACCTGAAACTGTACTTATATGATACCAAACAGAACAAGTTTGTTATAAAAATTTCAAGTCATTCGACACCGAAGAAGCTCCTTTTGTACGATTTCCGAGTGTGGCATCTGCCGGAACAATTGCGCATAATATTCCAGCATTAGTCTGCCATCATGTGTGCATCCCATCTTCATTGATATCGATTTTCCATTGTTTTGATGTCTTGGTGAAATCTTTCACCTTGCTCTTCGCTGAAGTCACCAAGATTCTCTGGAAAGCGATCTAAGTGACTGTGGAGATAATGGACTTTAATGCTCATGTTGCAGCCAAGCTTGTTGAAATGAAGAAGCATATCCTCTACTAGTTGTGCATAATTGTCTGCCTTCTTGTTGCCAAGAAAATTTTTAGTTACAAGAACAAAGGAAGACCAGGCACAAGATTCGATTTCATTCATTGATGGTATGAAAAGTGGGTCATTCATAAGTTGCCTGATCTGTGGACCATCGAAGATTCCAGCCTTCAATTTTTCCATTGTAATTCCTGGTAACTTGTGTACTATGTATTCGAAGCATGAACCTTCTTTATTCAAAGCCCTGACAAATTGTTTCATCAGGCCTAGCTTTATATGTAGTGGTGGCAGTATGATCCTATCTCGTGCCACCAAAGATTCCTTGATTACATTTTGAGCTCCAACCACCATGTCTTTCCTCGAAGGCCAATCTTTTCTTGTCCAATGTTCATGCTTGGCTCTACTGTCCCAAAGACACAAAAAGCAGGGATACTTTGTGTAGCCACTTTGTTGACCAAGGAGGAAATTTACCATCTTCAAGTCTACACAAATTACCCATTGATGTTCTTTGTATTTTATCTTTTCCAGTACTAAAGAGATGGCATTGTACTCTTCTTTCATCCTGGTGGAGTGACCGATTGGAATAGAACCAAATTTGTTGCCGTTATTTAAAAGCACACATTTCAGACTACGTTTTGAACTGTCGATAAAAAGACGCCACTCATCTGGGCTGTAATCCGACAGACCAATTTTCTTCAATAAGTTGCTGATGTCATTACAGAATACTAGGTTGTTGTCTTCGGTAAAGAATGGCAGCAAATCCTTTTCTCTGTTTCTATAAATTGTAATTTTCGTTCCAGGCTGAAGTGCATTCTTTTCCTTTAGTCTGGACGCAAGCAATTCAGAGGACTCTTTGGAAAGATTTAAGTTCCTGATCAGATCACTCAACTCTTTTTGGTCAAAACGTTCACTGTGTGAAGTTGATTGGAAATCACTGTCACTGCCTCCACTTTCTTCACTTTCGTCATCTTGTCCGATATTGGACATGCAAGTCTCATCGTCTGAGAGCTGAGGTAGTTCGCGAAAAGGTGGAACTGGTACAATATCCGAATGCGGAACAGGTCTCCTGGCTGAAGGTATATCAGGGTAAGACAACTTGTGACGATTATTTCGATTGATGCCTATGATATTAACCATACAAAAGTAACAGTCGTCCAAGTGGTTTATCTGTTCCCTCCACACCATCGGTACACCAAATTTTAGGCAGCTTCTCTTTCCAATTGTCCAGTGGCGCAATTGTTCAATACAAGTTTTGCATACTGTATGAGGAGCCCATTGCTTATCTTGATCTCCAAGTTTGACACCAAAATAACCTACATATGCTCTTTTTACAAACTCAGAAATCGGTTTCCTGTTTGCTTTTAGTGTGTATTCCCCACAAATGTAGCAGAATATGTCTGGATGGTTAATGCAGCTCCGTCTGGAAGTAGCCATAACCGTAAGGATGTTCGCATCTGAGGAATTAAATGACTAACGTAAAAAATAGTAAGAACATGTAGTTATTTAATGCTCACATTCACAGATTGTTCTTGCGACCAACTCTTAATATGCCCTAAGACGACTGCGGCTGCTCTAGCTTTCAGGAGGCGGTTTATATAGGCTATAAATGCTGACTTCAGCATAATCTATTTACATAGTTCGAAACCATGAAACGCTGTATAAGCACAAATAAATTCTAAATGAGGCCATGAATTTAGTGCTGAGTAAGCTGTAGGCTACGGAATAGTTATTTCGTTGAATCAGCAATATCTCAGCACGCGGCAAGATATGCTGATTTTACATTATAAGGATGTAGGCATTATATGAATCAGCAAGAATTATAATTAGCCATAAATAAAGCTTATTATGACATTTTAGTTTTGCCAAAGACATCGTTTAAAGAGTGGACTGGGTTTTCTTTACAAAATCGACGATATCTCAGAAACTAGACCTGATGCACTCAATCCAATGACATTTTCTGAATCAGCGCCCAAAATTACCCCAAGAACAGGTCTAAAACCGAAGGCAACAAGAAAAAAAAATTTTTCTGTTGGCCAGTGTTATGCATCTGAACATTCAGTCCGCGCCGTTTAGGAACTTATAATAATAATAATAAGACAATTTATATAGCGCCGTAGCACAGCCGAAGCCGAAGAAAAGGGCGCTGTACATTGGTTAAAAAACAAAAACCAACTACAGTCATAAGATATCCTAAACAGATGTGTCTTGAGTCGTGATTTGAATGTGTCCAGGGATGGGGCATTGGCCACATTCTCAGGAAGACTGTTCCATGCAATGGGTCCGGCGACGGTGAAGGAACGTTCGCCAAACTTCTTGGAAGACCGCGGGACAAGCAGTTGATTCCTCGATGAGGACCGTAGCCGATAGGTGTTCTGGTTGTCGGCTGTTTGAATATAGAAGTCGGATATATAGCCTGGTAGAAGATCAGTGAGAGCCCTGTATGTACTGTAATTAGGCACAGTTTGTAGCTGATCCGCAGGTTGTCGCGCAGCAGATCAGTGACGTGATTGAATGGTATCCGACCATAGATGAGGCGGGCAGCAGAGTTTAGCACTGACTGAATCCTCTCTAGCTGACAAGTCGGCAGGCCTGTCAGCAGGCTATTGCAGTAATCAACCCTGGAGACAATGAAACTGTTGACCAGAGTGACAGCGTTTGAGGTGGGAATGAATCTGCGGATCGATTTAATGCGACGCAGCTGATAGAAGCAACCTCGTACAAGTTGATTCACATGAGCCGACATGGTCATGCAGCTGTCAAAGTGGACCCCAAGGTTGCGAATGGTGTCAGCTGGTCGAACTTCGGCATCACTGAGGGCAGAGGTACTATGATAGAGATAGAAAGTGCGCTATATGAATTGTGTGATTCACAGCAGTTGGCTTGCTTCTAGACAAAGACACTGGTAATAGATACCAACCATAGACTGAGTCAGCCTCCAGGCCGGTATAGCAGAGAGCTATCATAGCGCCTAGCATTCTCCATCCGGGACCTTACTAGTAACTCACGTGGAGGTAGGCAGGGAATCACGTGAAAGTTACCTTAGACAACAAAGACAGTCTCTGACGAATTCCTAGAATCAGCATCAGAGATGCACGTGAACGCTGACGTAAGCAGGCAAGAAGACTGAAGTCTGAGACGTATGGCAGCCCAGAGTCCAGACAAAGGCTGTAGGATTCTAGTAGAAAGTAGCTCGAGAAACGCGCACTGAAGGCAGTTGGAAGAGAAGATCGGAAGAGATCAGACGCAGACGATTCTGCCGAGAAATGGAAGACGGCGAGGAAGAAGAGGACAAGGACCAACTTAGACTATACGTAGAACTTAGTCAATGTGAATGTATTAAGGATTAGATTAGATTAAGACGTTCGCTGTCAATTCTCATACAACATCTGTACAATCGTGTTATCTGAACGTAAGTGTATTAAACAATTATTTTATAATAATCCATTGTCTCACTATTCGTCATCTGTTAAGATATTTGTGTAGCGCCTCTGTAGGGTATAGCCATCTCGAATCATCAACTTCTAATACGCTAACCTTCATATTCATTGCATCACTAAAGGACGCACAATTAATGAGCTTAGTTCATCCCCACTAATAGAGTACCTAACTGGACTATTAGGCTACATAGGCCTAGGTTATACATGGTGTAGAACCAGGTCTTTCCCCCCACCTCTTAAAGAGTGTCTCTTCAATGTAAGTACTGTAAAGAATAGACCACAGAAATATTGTTCTTCTAGATTGCTTAACCACTGCAGCAGTGAGTCCGATTTCTTTGTTCCCTCGGAATTTAACTAGGCTTATCTAAGGGTTTAGGATTTTTAACAGAGATTTTGAATGGAAACGACCATCGATTTATGATTTAGGCATCATGGTAACGTCGTTATAGAACTCTTTAAATGAGATTTAATATAATTATAAACTACTATAAGTTATGAATTAACATTTTCAATCAGGGAATTTCCTTCCTAGTCTAATTTTATCTCAAGGCTGTTGTAACAGGCAACAAGGAATTTTTATCTACGCCTAGAGAGAGATCGCACGTAGGAGAAATCGCATTCAAACAAGGCAGTACTTACAGCTTAATTTTTTGCGTATATCTCATAAGGAATAAGTTTTAACCTACTTCACTGTCAACAGATTGCATATTTTAGATAAATATTTCTTAAATTTGTAAGCAGAACTCTAACAAATAAAAATAAATTCGGCACTACAGTGCAGGCGATTAATACAAATATGACGTCATTTACGCATGAACCCTCTTGTTAGGATTAGCAGTCAATTGTTTTGTTGCTGATAGATAATCAAAATGGAGATCATCGGCAAATCTTGATCATGTCATATGTTACATTGTGAATTTTATGAGTTACTTTAGAGTTTTTATCAGTCTGTGTCAAGTATTGTCTGTCCAATTCGCAACGGGATCGAGAATCGTTCAAGGCTACGCCTCTGAGGTGGCAAATCGCACAGATCAACCAGAACCAGTAACCGAGTTCCGAACTAACGTCCAGAAAAGACATAGAAGTGTAAGAATATTTGCATCATAGTAAACTGAACGTAACAGACGCTCGTGTCTCACTTGTAGCGAAATAAATAATTTTCTAGATTACGCAAGCAGCTAAGATCAACGCCTTTAGTTTCAGAAAAGGCTCGATCATTTATAACAGGTAACAGAGGAAGAGTTTCATATTCTATGCAGCTAATAAGTCTATTTTTCAGCCAAAGCTATAAAATTGTCCTTATTATAGCACTTTAATTAATTATTATCTTTAGAGTTTTACATTTGAACTCATCTTCTTTATAAAAGTTTTTCCGGAACTAGCTTCATTACAGGCAGAGAATTTGCATTTTTGAACTGTAATATAAAATGGTGTTGGCTACATTGTAGGCAGTAGAGCCAAATTATTATCGTTTAATTCGGATTGGTGTCTACACGTAGGATTAATTATCGCCTAGCTCACGTTGAATCATCATTATTAATTGCTGCTATGGAATTACTATGTAGTGCCCAGTCTGAGCATAATTAATTTTAGAGTTCTCAGGGAACTATACTAAACATGTGAATCGTAGTCATTGTCATTCTAGCATAGGATTTAATGCAGCCATAAATCCATGTAATTGCCAGAATGAGACCCAGAATTCACAGTGATTTTCTTCTTGTCTGTCACCTTTTTAACTGGAAGAAGTAATCCGTGGCGTCTTATTTGGAAATCTTTATGTTGTGGCCTGATTTTTGTGGATTAGAAACGAGAAAGCATTGTATAGCTTTCCAATTGTTTGTGAAAGAGCAAACAGCTATTTGGCTTCATCAGTCAACAAAACTGAATTTCAAACTGCAGATCAGTTAATTGAATGATTATTAAAATGTTGTACCAAACACGAGAAGCCATGATAGGAAATGACAAATTTGTGAAATTTGAAGCAAACATAGAATCATTCAACTAAAAATTTCGTTGAAACGATAGTGCTCAGAGCACAACATTTGAAATTCAGCGAAAATATAAGATTCCAAATAGTGATTAATGGCTTAAGACCGTCTGTGCATAGTCACATTTGGCAACACAGAGTTCCAACATTAGAGGAATTGATAGAGAAGGCAACCATCTATGAGTCAGTAACTGACCCTACTCAAATGGCTAAGGAAGAAATTTTGAAAATTTTGCAAAGCATGCAACAGACATTATCTCAACTGAATATAGCTCAGGATCTAGCAGTCAGGCATAATAATGTTGACCAGCAACAGTCCTCACAGTCATGTTTCGAAGAAATGTTAACATGTCCTGAAGATATAAGATTTTATTATAATGGTGTTTGTTGTCACGACAACAGGAGTGAAGCATTTCCTTTCAGAAGAGCATTTTCTAAACAATTGGCTTGCAATCAAGCAACTTATTATAGACCACGACCCAAATCTTTTCAGTGGCGAGGCCATCCAAATTTTCAATCGCAGACAGGTTTTTATGGGTGCAGCCGATGCGGCAGAGTGCACAGGTCAAAATTTTGTCCCGCTTATGGTGCCAGATGTAGACGCTGCTTGAAATTAAATCATTTTGCCCGCTGTTGCAAATCAAACATGCATTTTTCTCATCGTGCATGCAGGTCATATTCAGGAGAGTGGTATGACAATCATTATCGAAAATTTGTCTCAGGTAGTAGGAATCAAGGGAAGGTACAAACTACTAACACGTCTCACATGCCTTCAATATATGCACTACCGATGATAGAGACTAAGACACCAAGTTTTGAGGCAAACACCAAATACCCAGTCAGTAGCATAGGAGAAATTTCAATATTTATTCATAGAAAACACCAAAAGGCAGTATTGGATTCAGGTGCGACAAAGTCATCAGTTTCTCTTAATCTTTTTAAACAGCTACCTAAACATAAACAGCTTGATACTAATGTGTCTTTCAAATTATGCAGTGCCACCAGCCAACCAATGCAGATTTTAGGGGAAGTTGAGCTTCCAATGCATCTTAATGGTTTGGATATTTCATTTCAGTTTGCAGTTGTACCAAATCTAATCCATGATGTTATTCTAGGTCAAGACTTTTTAGCATATTGTCAAACAACGATAGACTACAGCAGTAGTACTGTATCACTTTTTGATCATTTGGTTACACTTGACTTAATAGTGAAAGGTCAGACTGATGGCTCTATTTTAAGAACAAATGCCAGCATTCATCTAGAGCCGTTATCTATTGTCTTGGTGAAGATTCGTATTCCACAAAGATTTGTTAATACTGATGTCTTAATTCAGCCATTGCAAGCTGATCCGTCGCAGAAATTTTTGGTTGCCAATATTTTAGCACATCCAAAAGGCAATTCATCCATAGTACAAATCTGTAATCCAACACATCTTAAGCTGACCATTCCAAGTTCGTCACCTATAGCACTGATCCAACCAGCCGACAGCACGTTAATCCCATCCTCGACATGGAACTGTCACACGCCACGTCATGAACTTTCAATGCCAGACTTGAACTCTCGCATTTCATCGCGGAACAAATTACGTATACCTCTGAATCGTCATAATCTATCTTCAGAACAATTTGATCGTCTGTCTACCCTCTTGTGTGGCTACAGTGAAGTGTTTGCAGGAGACATTTCAGAGATTCCTAGGGCCAATTTAACTGCCCACTGCACTGACACTGAAGAATCTGCAGACTGTCCTCGACAACATGAACCAGAAACATGCAAGGACACCACAAGTCAAACTCATCAAACCCGGGATGAAAACATCATAGAAGGAAACTTCTCACTTTGGTCTTTGCCAGTCATCATTGTGTCACCACTCAAAGATAAGTCACCAAGGTTTGCAGTAGACCTTCGTGGTGTGAACAGGTTAAACACTCCTATAACTTGTCACATTCCTAAGTTAGCAAGTGTTTTTGACATCATGGCAGACAAATTGCCTTCTTATTTCTCTACATTGGACTTAAAATCAGCCTATTACCAAGTCAGATCGCATGAATCTACAGATGAGGCACCAATCTTTACAAAGTTCAGTGGACAAGACTGTTGTAACCACTTGCCTCCAGCACTTCGTGACAGTGTACCATCGTTCTACCTACTCATGAAAACAGTTTTTACAGGTCCGCTATTTCAATTTGGCCTCGTTTATGGACAAGACGTGTTGATCTGTTCTCAATCCTTCGATGAACATTTGAAACGCCTCCAGGAGATCTTCAACAAGTTACTAGACGCTAAACTTCGTTTACTCCCACAAAACTGTCAGTTCTCAGTGTCTCAAGTGTCACTACGAGGTAATATTCTGTCTTCTAAAGGAATTTCTGTCGATCATTCCAAATTGGAGAAGATTAAATCTTTTCCAAAACTTCAAAATGTGAATCAGTTACAACAATTCATTTGTCTATGCAACTACTACAGTCGTTTCATCAAAGACTACGCCAGAATAGCAACTCCTTTGCAGGAACTGTTACGTAACCACGTGACATACTTCTGGTCAGATGCATGTGAAGAAGCCTTTAAGTCTCTTAAAGCTGCTCTTACAAAGTCACCAACTCTAGCTTTTCCGGATTGGAATCAACACTTTTCATTATCAGTGAATGTTTCCGAAACAGCTACAGACTACATTTTGAGTCAGATTAACTCTGCAGGCAGAGAAGTTCCAATCGAATATGGTGGCAGAGTATTACGAGACTACGACAAGAAATTCAGCATTACAGACTTGGAGTGCATCGCATTGACCGAAGCCATTAGTCATTTCACTCAGTATCTGACGGGTCGCCATTTTTATGTTTATGTTGACCATCTGTCTCCTAGCCGGTTACACGAGATACAAACTTCTTCTCGTCGACTCGCTAAATGGTTTCAAGTTTTGCAAGATTACGACTTTACAATCTGTCATCCACCAGGTAAAAATGACACAGCTGCAGACACTTTGTTCAACATGGAACATTCAGAGACGTCAACAATAACTCCAAACAATGAACCTTCGAACAGCCATGGACACCTAGATTCTATTGCGCAAGTGCCTGACAAGCAAGCATCAAGGAGAGTCTCTTTGGAAACTTCAGAGCCTCAACATCGAACATTGCCTATTACAGCTTCTGATCAGACGCATCACCCTAGTAACTCTGATCCTATTTTAAGTGATTTTCAGATATTTGGTCCCACTGACATTGCAGACGCTCAGAGACAATGCATTGAGTTGCAGCCTTTAATCGAATATATCGAATCTGAAAAGTTGCCAGACGACATGAGGCAAGCACATACGATTAAGATAGAAGCAGAACAGTACTGTTTAATCAATGACCTACTTTTTCATCTTCATCAACCGAGAGTCAAAAAGGTCAACAGAGCAAAGTCACATATTCATCAGCTAGTGGTGCCAAGCTCTTTACGCAAGCAGATTTTGAACATTTATCATGACAATGCAGCACATGCTGATCTAGAGCACTGTTACTTAGCAATGACAAAAAGATTTCACTGGTCTACTTCGTACTGTGACGCAGTCAAGTATATCGCTTCATGTGCAGGCTGTCAACAGAGCAAAGGACATTGAGAACAATGCACGCTTTAATTCAGCCCCACCCCATGGAAGTGAAGAGTGTAGTGAAGCCACGCATATGTTGGCACGTAACGTTAAAAAGGGTAAACGTTTTTTTACAAGACTTAGAGGTCAGATCCTCTTGATGAAACTGTGTAATATGAAGAAAGAAGTATTGTTGTCACTTTAATGTTTGAATTTAATTTGATGCATGCTGGCAGATAAGATAAGATAAGTAACGAAAGAGAAAATACAAATTGCAGACCCAGCCACCGTAGCTGATTGTAAGCAAAAAGTGCAAATCATTGCAGTATGTAGAGCAACTATATATTATGAATCGAGAAGTTTTGAAGTTTTTGAAATTACAAATTTCAACGTATGAGTGCACTCAACTAAATTTTGACAATTGAGGAATATTACAGAGAACTTATTTTGAGAGAACTGGCCATTGTCTCAGAAGCTTTACGAGTTTCTTTTGTACATTTTTCATATTCCAAAATTTAAACATGATAACTATGGAGAGGATTTCAAACAAGGAAGTTGCAATACATTAATTAAGTAATTTGAGAGAATAAAAAGGGATTTAGATCCGCAGTCTGATCAAGTCAAGAGTAACAGAAGTTGTGAAGTTTATTCTGATGAGTATTTTACTTTATTGTAACAGCAGATTTAATTGATATTTGTTAACAGTGAATTTAGAGGTTATTATCGTGTTACAAGGACTGAATTTTATATCAGCAATTTTGGGGCATACCCTAATCCAAGAAGTCTTTTTGTGAGTTAAGTAAGGTTAAGGCTGATGTAGCCTACAATGATACAGAAATGCAGATTAGTTGATTACGAAGAAGATGACGAAGAATAAGAATAAGATGTTTTTTGAAGCGCAGTAGTAAGGCTGAAGCCAAAGAGAATGACACTGTACATTTACAGTTAGCATGGTTATGCAAGTAGAAAAAGCAGAGCTATAAAAGCTATCTAAATAACGTGAGACATATATATACATACGTACAGTCAATGCATATATTCTCATATATTTTCGTGTTTGACAACCAATGTCATGAAATTTTTGGTGCATAACTGCCCACAAACCTTTTTGTTCGTGTGTGTTCAGGGATGTAACTCCCATCGTAATGTAATGTAGTTATTGTTTTTCTTGCGATTTTGGTAGAGTAGAAACTTTGCTTATGTATTAACCTATATTATCGCTTAGTATTCAACTATCTTTTTGTTATAAGTTTTTTTTGTGTTGCGTAATGACACTTAGTGCACAAGTGAATTTTAGTGTCAACTGTGTGTAATCAAGTAATGCAGAGACACATTGGTGAAATCTATGTAGGATTTTTATCTACTTTTGCTTTCACTTTACACATGCTATACATACATTCACGGCTTGAATTCATTGCAAGTAGTTGGATTCAATTTTAATTGCTAACATTTCTGTGTGTTTTTCTATTTCATATTCGGATGATGAGCTCTGATGTATCATGGGATGTCGACAATGCGAGTTGTCTACTGAAAAAAAAGTCAAGTCTCGAAAGCTGTAACGCTATGAATGCAGCTACAACTCGCCTCGTCATTACATTCCACTGTTGATCTTTACATCCTCATCCCAAATTCAGAATCTTATTTTCACATTTGTTTGTTCATTCCACCATTACATCAGAGCCCACCATCATCATGTTGTCACTTTGGCATCATTTCATTTATGTTTCATGTAATTTTTTCATTCAACTCTAGTAACTTTTACCTACATCGTGACATTCAAATGTTGATTTTCTTACATTAGTTCTTTTGCATATTAGTTTAGGTACAAATTATAATGCATTTTCAAGGACAGTCACTTAACAGTATTACAATGCAGTTGCACATTTTGGAACAATCCTTTCTAGCTTTCACGCTTCGCATTTTATGTTTTTCGCTTTAGTTATCGCTTATTTTATATTACTATTTTCTTTGCAGTTAGTTTTGCTTGTTTAGACATGTCAGACTTGGACTTTGACAACGGGGACGTTGTGTTCTTGAAAGCGGGAGGAACTATGATAGAGATAGAAAGTGCGCTATATGAATTGTGTGATTCACAGCAGTTGGCTTGCTTCTAGACAAAGACACTGGTAATAGATACCAACCATAGACTGAGTCAGCCTCCAGGCCGGTATAGCAGAGAGCTATCATAGCGCCTAGCATTCTCCATCCGGGACCTTACTAGTAACTCACGTGGAGGTAGGCAGGGAATCACGTGAAAGTTACCTTAGACAACAAAGACAGTCTCTGACGAATTCCTAGAATCAGCATCAGAGATGCACGTGAACGCTGACGTAAGCAGGCAAGAAGACTGAAGTCTGAGACGTATGGCAGCCCAGAGTCCAGACAAAGGCTGTAGGATTCTAGTAGAAAGTAGCTCGAGAAACGCGCACTGAAGGCAGTTGGAAGAGAAGATCGGAAGAGATCAGACGCAGACGATTCTGCCGAGAAATGGAAGACGGCGAGGAAGAAGAGGACAAGGACCAACTTAGACTATACGTAGAACTTAGTCAATGTGAATGTATTAAGGATTAGATTAGATTAAGACGTTCGCTGTCAATTCTCATACAACATCTGTACAATCGTGTTATCTGAACGTAAGTGTATTAAACAATTATTTTATAATAATCCATTGTCTCACTATTCGTCATCTGTTAAGATATTTGTGTAGCGCCTCTGTAGGGTATAGCCATCTCGAATCATCAACTTCTAATACGCTAACCTTCATATTCATTGCATCACTAAAGGACGCACAATTAATGAGCTTAGTTCATCCCCACTAATAGAGTACCTAACTGGACTATTAGGCTACATAGGCCTAGGTTATAGTACTATAGTCGAGTAGATGGCGACGTCGGAGGGTGGTGCACCAGAGGAATACAGACTGATGGATTACGTCTGAGACGGTTGGATGCCATTCACTCTGAAATGCGCTCGATACACAGCATCACTCTCTGTTTCAGCTCAGCGGTTTCTGATGGCTCACAGAAGAAATAAAGCTGTGTATCATATAGAAGGCATTAAAACATGATTGTCTAACAGATCTAAGAAATGCGTGAGATCGTCATATCAGCAGGTCCACCTGAGAGCAACAACACAATATAGGAGTCTACTTCATCGTTTGCGACGCTCACTTTCTGTGTATGTAATGTATATATCGTTAACGCTTTTTGACTACAGTAGATTCACTTAATCCGTTTATGAGTTAAACGCAAAGCCTTGTTGTAATCTAACGCCGTTTTGTAAACCAGTGTTGGTTTTAATTTTTGTCGGAATAATGCGTGTTTGGAGTTCATTTTTCTGGTTGACGACTTTTGTTCCTCAAATTTTTTTCGGTAGTGTACAGAGAAATTCATTGTAATAACTTCTCAGGTTATATAAGGCTCCCCTTAGAACTGTTCAGTCCAGTCTATTGAGAAAAAGGAGTCGATTCAGGAGGCTTCATCCATCTTCAAGGTGACCATCCGGTGCACTCAGGCATTCATAAAAATGGCCCTTTTGAGAGCTACCAAATATTTGTAAAGGAAACAAACTTCAGTGTGTTTGCCTCTCTGTGTGCCTGGCTTGTTGTAATGTTACTGTTGTTGTCCTGTTGGTGTGCATGCTGCAGTGTTTTTGATGTGGTGGTTTTATTACTATGTATGTGTTTGGGAGGTGATGGGGTAAGTAGGCAACTTTGATTGCCCCAAAATTTTTCTATCAAAAACTGGACAGAAGGATTGAAAGAGTTGATAAAAAGCTAAGGAATGATGTTAACCTCAAGTCTGTATGCAAAAAATTACCAAGATCTGATAAGTTAAAAATTTCTTACTTTTTAGGCATTTCTTGTTACTCCTCTGGTACGACTACAGTCTGCATACTAAAAATATTATATCTCCTTCATTTATGAAAATATTTTCAAACTTTTTGGAGGTTTTGTCTGATATTAATTGCTGCACAGTTCATGTGCTGACACTACATGAGTTGTCACTGAAAATGTTTTCTATAGGGGTTTGAACATGAAAAAAGTTTTCAAATGGGGTGGGTACAGTTTGGGGCAACTATGGGTACCTCCAAAATTTTTTTCTCAAACACTGGAAGATGGTTTGAAAGAGGAAATAAAATGCTAAAGAGTGATATTAACCTCAAGTCTGTGTGTCAAAGAATGACCAAGATCTGATAAGTTAGACATTTCTTACTTTTCAGGTGTTTTCTTATATTTCCTTCAATTTGTACGACTTCATCTTACATACTAAAAATACTGTATCTCCTTCATTTATGAAAATATTTTCAAAATTCTTCTGAGGTTTTGTCTGATATTGATTTCTGCACGATTTTTGTGCGGACATTACATATGTTGTCACTGAAAATGTTTTTCCATAGGAGCCTGAACATGAAAAAAGTTTTAAACATGGGGTGGGGTACGGTTTGGGGCAACTTTGGGTACCCCAAAAATTTTTGTATCAAAAACTAGACGAATGGATGAGAAGAGGAGATAAAATGCTAAAGATTGATGGTAACCTCATGTCTGTAGGTCAAGAACTGACTGAGATACAACAAGTTGAAAACTATTTAATTAATAGGCGTTTTCCGGTAAAAATCGCTCGTCGTCAGGGCCTAGGCGGAAAAATTTCTCTCGTCGGTTAAGGGTTAAAGGTTAAAAATGTAATGTCCCCGTCGTGTAGTAAAATCATTTAGGTTTGAAATTTGAGTGCAAATTAAATTGTGATACAGACGAAATAAATGATTATGATTAACGTAGAACATTAGTTTATGAATGACTGTGAAAGACACACAATATAAATGGCACGCGTTAATAGCCAAATTTTAAACTCCATTGCTCTTTAAATCTTTGCAGTGGTCACCTGACTAGAGGTCTACCTTGTGTTGATTTAAAATTTTTCGTCGCGTTTTTGCATAAATTTCGTCGTTTTAAGCAATTAATTTATCCTTTCTGGATTTAAAAATTATTTATTGACTAGATTTTCTCTCTTTTTCGCTGTCAGTTAAGTTTTAATTGTGATTCTTCTTTGTATCTATTTCCCTGTCACTGACCATGGACGTCAGCTGAACCTTGTTTCTTTTGCCTTTAATTTCCATCTTTGTTTATAGCTGCCTCATTAGGTTGCCTACTTTATACTGTAGCATTCTGTATTTTGTTCATGTAACAGGAACAAAATAGGGCAACAGTACAAAAGCGAGCAAATTTTCTTGCCAAATTTTGCGGAGATAGCCCTGCTGCTAGATTTACACATATTGAGCGACGTGTTGTTTTGATCTTAAATACTGCTTATAAAACAGGCTTCTTAAAATAGTCGTTGATGTAAGAGTGCAATTACCGTGGTCATCTTAAAAACGGATTCTGAATGCCAGACAACATTGTGAAACGCACTAGAGACCGCTATCACCAGATATTATATATATATTTGATCAAGCATAATTTTATCCGATGTTATATCGTAGGTTACTCCATTTCAACACATCTTGTGCGGTTTAGGGCGTAAACGGTCAGATATACAATGAATGCCTAAATACGAGAAAGGAAAAGGATATACTTATTCAGGGACATTCACAGTATAATTTTATACAACACTCATTCATCAAACTCAACGAAAACGTCAACGACCAACGCAACGACTATGAGATATAACCCTACAAATCTGGGCATGACTCTGCAGCCAAGATCAGCGCTCGAAACAACCTGGGCGCCAGTGCCCAGACATTAAGAACTTCAGCCCTTACTGTTTGCTACTCGGCAACAGAGTATTGTGCCCTCGTATGGTGTCGCTTGACCCACGTTCGGCTAGTTTATGTCCCTCTCCACCCGGCCCTGCTCATCGTTTCAAGAACTGGCCCAATCCAACTGCCATGGCTGCCGGTCCTAAGAAATATTGCATCACCTCATATCCGAAGAAAGAAGGCTACTTCAAGACTTCTAAAAAAGATCGATGCGATCTTACCCCTTGACGATAATAGCATTTTACACCCTCTAGCACGCTGTCCTCGAGTTGCTCAATTTGTTTGGATGGGGACATTGACAGCTATTTGGCATGGAGGGACGAATGGGTAGCAGCGAATATGAATAACCACTCCATCATCGCTGAACCCTCTGTCTGTCCTCCAGGCTTCAAATTATCCCGACAACTCTGGTGTGCACTTGACCGATTTCGGATGGGCTAAGATTGCTGTGCGCAAAACCTTGTCAAATGGGTTCAAACCACTGGTCTTTTGTTCAGCTGTGGTGCACTGCAGACAATGGCACACATTATCGATGTCTGCGCGCAAACTATGGAACCGATTCTTCATCTCGCTTGTGATGATATTCTGGCTGGTCACGAACCTCATACGCTAGAAGAAGAATTCATTCAGAACATTCATATAGCACTCAGCAAAAATCCCTACGATTCCTCGCTCAGGGGATGGACACATGGTATGTTAACAAATGTCTTACAAAAATGTTTTATACCTATAAAGTGGCGCTCCCAGCCCAGCCCAGACGAAAAGGAACAGTTTCAAGTGTTTGTAAATAGAGCATGAGGCGCCCCTGGTTAAACGAAACACAGATATAGAGGAACGCTATTCCAGGCGGATGGAACAATCATTGTAAAGGCGACCTTGCTTTGTCATATGGCGTGCTAAAGGAACAATAATTTTACCTCGATGTGGTACGAAGATTTCTGCGGCAAGCCAAACGTGAAATGAAGCAAACAAAGCTCCTGGAAGTAGGCAGGGCTATTCCCCAACTAGCATCGCAAGACCTACATCAAAATCTTAAATTCGATGGTCGGGGCGAAATTGGCATCCATTGAACTACCTCACGCATATGATACATGGTCAAACATGGAAATTCAGCCAACAAGTTTAGCAGCTGCAAAGCACGAGTTCAAGCTGCCAGTGAGCCCCAAAGGCAGACAGCATAGATGGTACTACAGTAGTCAATCTAGCTGCTGCTGAAAGCTTTGACTAGGCAGTAGTGAAACATGGGCAAAAAGCGATTATATTAATTCTAACACAAATGTAGAGGCTGCTGTTTAGTTTAGATTATGTATATTACTGTCTTTAACGTGTAAAGAACTATACTATTAACGTGGAAGGCAGGACTATCAATCACTGCGTCATGTTTTATGCGCGTGAATTACACTGGATCACACGAAAAAAATTTTCGCCTGCTACTAGGCATATGCTATGTGTACTACACTAAATCGAATCTGCTGATTCCAAATCTGAAGTCAGATTTTGTGTAGCAAGTCAGGATCCTAAGATATGCAGCATACATGCTAATAATTATGCAAACTCTTTACAGAACTAGTATTTCCTTATAACTGTGTAATTATGCAAACTCAGAGTATTCATAACAAGAAACAAAATGTTATTCTTTTATAACTTGAAATTAAAATATGTTTTAAAATGTAATATGAATATATGTATGTTACTCAGACGAAAGCATACATTTCGAAATTTTGTCTCTAGCTTAACTCTATACGAGTTCAAAAGTGCTTTAGACACTTGCTCTTGCGCTTCTGAGTGGCCGCTGTTGCCCGCTGCAGAAACCAGCAGTAATCGCCCATCATGTTGGAATTGCAGTGGCCCTGATATCTTGCTTCAAAGGTGGAGATGTCTTTATGGAATCTCTCTCCATGCTCATCGCTTACATCACCCAAGTTTGGTGGGAAAAAATCCAGATGGGAATGTAAGAAATGTATTTTTAGTGACATCGGGCAGCCGAGTTGCTTATATGCTGTTAACATGTTGCTAACGAGTTCAGCATAGTTCTCAGCTCGGTGATTCCCAAGGAAGTTTTGCACCACCAACGTACATGCATCCCAAGCGGCAAATTCCAGTGGGTTGAGCTTGGTTCTAAATACAGTATCACGCATTAATTCGCGGATTTCTGGCCCAATAAAAATTCCAGCCTTCAGCTTAGCATCAGTTTTGACGGCTCCAAATTTATCTCTCAGATACTGGAAGCCTTGTCCAGTACGATCCATTGCCACTACGAAATTCCTCATGAGGCCCAGCTTAATGTGAAGTGGTGGTAAGTACACTTTCAATGGATCAACCAATGGTTCGAGTTGGACGTTGTGCCGACCAACAATGTGCTCAGATCTAGGAGGGTACAGTTTCACTTTGTAATGGTTGCTGTCATCACGACTGTTCCACAAGCACAAAAAGCACATATGTTTTGTGTACCCCAGCTGTAGGCCTGGAATAAGTGCTACCACTTTGAGGTCCCTACAGATGTTCCATTTGTGGTCTGAGTAGTTGATCACTTTCAAAATGAGTTTCATTGAATCATATGTCTCTTTGAGGCCTACAGCGTGGGCTATAGGAACAGACGGCTTTTTGTTACCATTGTGTACCAACACAGCTTTCAAGCTCGCTTGGCTGGAATCTATGAACAGTCTCCACTGATCAGGAACGTATTCGCAACCTAAATTCAGCATGAGACCGTTCACGTCAGTACAGAAACAGATATCATTTTCCAGTGTGTAATATGTAGCTAACTGTTTGTAACGATAACGGAAGTGTGATGTTGTGGTACCTTTTTGAAGCAAGTTCCACTCCCCTAGTCTGGAGGCTAACAGTTCAGATTTCTCCTTTGACAAAGATAGGTCCCTCACCAGATCATCTAACTCACCTTGCCTTATCAAATGCGGCCTACCCTCTTCCAAATCTTGATCACTGGATTCATAAACAGTAACGTCATCTTCTGTATTACCATCAGAACTGTCCGTTTCATCAGCACCCGCAGCAGGCGGAAATGGTACTGGATTCTCTTCATCATGCGGCACTGGCTTTAGAGCGGACTCGCAATCAGGATAAACGATTTTAGACTTATTTTTCTTTGAAAATCCAGCAACTTTAGTAATGCAGAAATAACAGTCTGCATGATGATTTCTTGGTTCGCGCCACACCATAGGCACAGCAAACGGCATTGAATTCCTTTTGCCATTCAGCCACTGTGTAAACCCAGAGTAGCACACGGTGCAGCAGACATGAGGTGCCCAACTTTTATCCTCGTCTCCGATTTGACATCCAAAATAATACTTGTAAGCAATCATCACTCTCTTAGTTAACTTCTTGCGCTGGTCACAAAGAGTATATTTACCACAAACATAGCAAAAATTGTCTGGATGGTTAACACAGCCTCGCCTATTCATTTCAAAATTAAATCTCACACACTAGCTACAGCTATATAAGAAAACTTCACCTTCGTTCTACGCAATCTCGCCTTATATACTGGTATTGATGCTGACGTCAGCTCGCTGACATGCCCAATCATGTCTAGCGGCTGCTGCAGGCTTGCTGTTAGGAATATTTCAGGCGACACTTGCAGGCATGCACGTATCACTGGCAGCAATCATGGAGACACATACAACAGAATGTACAGACATAACCGAAAACGAGTCTTTACGTCATTACTTGAATGCATGCATAACTTAAAATCTAGACGTGCTGGGCAGATTCTGACTTCATATTTGGAATCAGCACATTTGAATCAATATAAGGCACATGCATTACTTTCAGTAGTAAAATCGTTGTGATCCAGTGTTATGACCAACTGATTGAAAGGTGGATGAAGCGAGATACAGAGAGGGAGGCGAAACGGACGGAGAACGAGAGCGGGACATAGATGAATGATTGACAGATGGAGGCAAAGAGAAAAGAGGGACGAATCGAGGAAGGAAGCATTCGCTAAGTAACGGCCGGAGGTGTAGGTTCCCAGAGAGCAGACGAACGACGCAATTAGTGCATCTCATAAACGGAGCCACACGAAGCTACTAGGCCTAAGCGAATCGTATGACTATGAAATGCTATAAATACCTTGAATATATATATATATATATATATATATATATATAGAAAAATCATAACTCGTTACGTCTCATTATTTTCGGACGATTCAATTCATGAAATCCACGTGCTTTTAAAGGCATAAGATCTCCGAAGAGAACGCCGACATTCAATAGCAGCGCTGCCACCAAAAACTGAAAGATCTGCAGTCGTTTATGGCCCTCTGTCGACGTAGACGCCCGTTATAAGAATCTTCTTTTCAGTACACTCTGAGAAAGAGATATTGGAATCAAATATGATGCTCAAACTGCACGATGATAAGTGCGAGTGACAACTGATCCAGTCAAATGAATCGAGGTAAGCCAGTCGAACTTGTGCAGCCGCTGACTTGAGTTTATAACAAATAATCGATTTTTGTAGAGGTTAAAGAGAAGGTAATTGAATATCATCCAAGCATGTTTACCTGCCTTGTTTGGCTGACAGAATTTGGAGAGATGAAAAAGATGTGAAACCGTCGAAAGAAATCAGAGTCCGAATATCATTAGCATATATTGTACCATGGTAATTCAGTGAAGGTTCGGCGTGTAATGAAAACGGAACTGCAACGTACCGAGCCCTGTGGCACGCCAGAGCCCAATACATCCAGTGTCGAGGTAAATTTCTTAATGAGGACAGTTTCTAATTGTAATTTTAGTTGTACATTTATACAGCACTGCTTCAAGAGAAACTAATCAAAGGCGCCCTCTACACTAGCCAAAATTATGTTAAATGTTACTAAGAACAAAATTTTCATCAGTTAAGAAACAACTGGAGCCACCAGATCCATCTGTGACAGAAAGAACAAAATTTTCATCAGTTAAGAAACAATGTTCAGATAACTGTAACCAGCAGCGGGCTCACACAGCTAAGCCCACCCGACAGAATCCTTTATAGAGTTGACAAATGACATTATGCATGTTTAGAGTTCGTGGACCGAGCAGTGTCCAGCAGGTAGAACGACAACGTGCGATAGCGTCTGCAGTACACGTCAACACCACCGTCTGACGCCGTCCCTCGTAGGCGGTAGAAGACGCGGCGTCCAGACTTTACTCGAGCCACCAGACCCATCTGTGACAGACAGCCGCCATTCGACTGATGGTAGAAACCCTTTCTGGTAAACGGTCTATGCCATGGATTGAATGCAAAGATGCAAGTAAGAATCAAACCTGTGACAGCAGCATCAGGAAGCCCAAACCAGAGTTCAATAGACGATTATTAGTGTAAAGATCGGAAGTATCAGTGACAGGTCGAGAAGGAGAGAACAGTGACCTTTCCTTTATCTTTTAAGAGCGCATTACATGGTCGAAAACAGAAAGTAGTGCAGTTTCAACGGAACGGTATTTACGATAGACTAAGCAGAGACGATGGTAGAACGATGAGAAGACATTGGGCAGCTGAGCTGTAAACTACTCTCCTCTAAAAGACATTAGAAATTAAGTTTAGAATAAAAATGGCAGTATGACGACAAATATTCTGGATAAAGTGCCGTCTTCTTGAGAAGTGGGTAGACCAAAGCTAAGCTGGGAAGAAAGCAAGCAACCTTCAGCAAAAGAGAGGTTGACAACGGAAAGAATGTTAGAACCCAACACCTCAAAACATTCCTTAAGTAGAGCGGTTGGAATCAGATCCAATGCACACTGTTTGTTGGAGGCGACATAGTGAGCTTGTGAATTTTAGGATGAGTTTCTGATTTGAAGAAGCTAAAGACAAGTGGAGAGGAATTTAGGATGAAAAAGTGATCAAAGAAAAACTTTTTTGAAAGAGCTGTCTTGATTTTTCGAATTTTTTGGGAAAAAATAAATTTATCAGCGAGATATTATTGGAAGGAGCTTGGTAAGAAATAGCATCTATCACAGTGCAGGATCTTATTTAGAGTGCGCCACAATGAAGTAGGTTAGCTACACTTTTCGGAAACCCAATTACAGAGATATGGGAATTTGGGACGGTTCACAAGTGTTAGGGACCATCTGACGTAGTGTTCTGAACTGGCACGGCCAAATGGTAAGCGGTAGCGCCATTAGCATTTTTCGAGGTGGCTGCGTAGCCTCTTAGCAGCAGCACTTTCAGAATTATACCATGGTTGTGAAGTGCATGGCACAACTATCGTAGTCTTACTAGGAAAATGCATGTATAATTGTCGGATTTGATTGATTGCTGCTGTATGGCGAGTCGGATTCTGCCTGAACCGAAGAAGAAGACCCCAGGGCAGAGGCATGGATGTCAGATTTAAAGGCTGAAACGTCTATTTTTTATGGAAACTCGGAAGGTGATAAAAGAATAAACGAATAGTGTCTTTGATGGAAGAATTTAGCAGTAAGAGCTTTGCGATCTCATAGATATGTTTTACAAGGAGAGATTTTTAACTGTGAAAGAGGAGGAACCGATTACTAATAGATCTACTGTATGGCCCATGTGATGAGTTGAAAAGGAAATATGTTGCTTGAGGTCAGAGGTTCAGAGAAAGTCCTTAAATTTTAGTGATCTCTGTCGGAAGTGTCAAATGTATATGACAATCGCCAGTTATAATGAGTTTTGAATAAAGGAGATCGAACATTCGATCAAACATTTACATTCGGTAAGAAAACCAGAGAGGAAAATTGATGGAGGTCGATAAATGGGTTAGCCGCCTAATACAAAAGTTCAAAGTTGCGGCAAGGAATTTAGAATACTTTGTAAGTGGAATAGGAAGATGGAAACAAGCCAGTTTAATATACAGTGTAGGAAAGGCTACACCTTTACCTCGACCCTCCAGTGAAAAATGCAAAGGCATTATATATGAGATAAAGGAAGGCGTGTAAGAAAACAAAGGAGACAGGATTCTGTTTTAAAGCAAGAATATCAATGGGATGATCTGCATTTGTTGTGGATAAAGCGAATATTTAGGTGACAGAAATCAAACGGTTTATGACAACCATGATTCAATTCCATGTCGCCAGACAGAAGAAGCAGGAGGCAAGCAAGTGAGAAGATGTTAACATTTGATCTAGAACCAGATGGGGACCTAGTGTGAAGCATGACCGACACCATCCAAAACCAGACATCCGCTAGCATGTACATAGCTGGCTGAACGAGACAAATCCAGTATGCGTGTAAGGGACTTCAAAATAGGACGGTTGATTTCGCCCCTACGGTGACATAATGTGCTGGCTGGCGGAAACTTGTATGCGTTTGATGTGTTAAATGAATTAACAGGTACAGTTAGAATGCATAGGACAATGCAGCAAGGATACAAGAGCATTTTAATGACAACTTAAGCCACGAGGTCAGTAAGAAGACGGAGCCTAATTATAAATAAAGTCAGAAACTTTCAGCTTTGCAGGCCGACTTATTAGCTCAGCGAAACAATGATGTGCCATACCTATATTAGATTTGGAACTACGATGTATGTTAGAGAGATGCTAAAGAAGTGGAGAACTCGATTCGAGGAATGGAAAACCAAGTCACAATCCTGAAGCTGTGAATGGAATAAATCCAGACAAAACAAAGTGGCCAGCGAAAACTGAAAATAAAAGCAGGATATCAATCAAATAAACACCTTATCTTTTGTCTTTGCTCACCCATCAGGCTCACAAATACTGAAATCTCTAAATCTTATTGCGCTCTGAACCAGAACAGTACTGGGCTCCGGAACTTTCTATGTCGCCGGTCCGTGGCTTTGGAATTCGCTGAATGTTTCTATCCGCTATGCTGGTTTTGTGAGGGCGTTTATGTCAGGACTAAAATTTCATCTGCTTCAGTTGCTTGTTTCAGTTGCCAGTTTTCAGATCTCAAAGGCCTCAAGGATCTTGACTGCATGGCTCTATCCAATTGATTATAATTTTGGACTGCGATATTGCTAAGAAGCGACCATCCATTGATGCTTTGTACATTGAGATAGCTGCGTCATAAAGTTTTTAATTTTGGCCGAAGGTGCCACTGTCATATGCTGAATCATAAGGTGAGAGAGAAAAGCCATTGCACTGGAGCCAATGACTTCCAACAATTTACATTTACACTACTGGTTGAGATCTTGAAGTTGTCCTGAATCGAGAATTATTTGCCTTTCTCCTACATTTGCTGCTGTTGTCACTCTTTTTATGCCATTGCAGAAATATTGAAACAGTTTGTAGAATTGACGACTCTAGTGGATAATAATTTAAATTAAAACCGCGTTAGTGATTACCAGCCGTGGAGACAACAGGCAGACAACCAGTATAGATGTAAAAGGGAAAATTCATAAGGAACCAGATGGATCCCTCTATAGAGCCAAATTACAGCATAAGGCTGTATAGGGTGTAGCTTAAATGGTCAGTCTCAATACTAGTTACAATATCAACTGAAAGTTTCCATTTAAGTTCATAACATAGTGACGAACATTAATTCAGTATCATTAATTACTGCTTGAAATGTGCTTTTAAACTGGTTAAAGTGGGTATTTGGTTAACAGCATAAGTCAGTGAATTCCATACAGCTGGTTTTTTCAACGAGAAAATAGAAAATAGAAAATTTCTTGTCCAAGCATATGGAAAATTCTTGTTGAAAGTTAGTTCAAGATCTAGTTGAATAATTATGCAATGCTGATGCCTAGGAGTGCCTAAAATAATTGAGAAATGCTGTAGTAAGTAGTTCATTCTTAAATAAGTAGTACACAAGTCAAACTGTAATTTTTTTAAATGCCGTCCAAAGTCATGATGCCTAGATATATGCACTGGTCAACATAGAAATCGTTACTGACTGGAAAAGGCCCTAATGTGTAGCATCTTGGTGTGCTGAACACGAATATAACCATAAAATTTTTTATTGGCTCTCGTTTTGAAAATATTTCATATAGTTCATTTTTTATGTTTCACCATGTAAATTTATGCAGTAGGACTGCGACAATATCCTAAATAAGTCTAGAATGATGTAATATTCCACCTCATTGCATAATCCCATCATGGACACATCATGCACAGTTGATTACGTCATTTTCTGATGCAATGTAAAACTACAGCCAGTCGGCTGCTGACGTAAGATGACGTCAGCAGTGTACTATATAAAGCGAGTCGGAACGGTTGAACATTTACAATATTACAGACTTTGTGCGAGACAGTTTAAGTTACTGTTTTATAAAACTATTATTACTTTATCCATTTAGATACAATACAGAACAGTAATGCCTCGGAAGTGCGTAAATACTGTGGACAACTTTTGTTACATTTGTGGGGAAGTGACATTTGTCAACCAGAAGAAAAGTATCACTTATCAAGTCAAGAAGGCATATCATGCTTACTTCGAATGCAAGGTTGGTGACCAAGACAAGCCATGGGCCCCGCATATATGCTGTGCTACATGTACAACACAGCTTTCACAGTGGTTGAATGGCAAAAGACCATCAATGCCGTTTGCAGTTCCCATGGTGTAGAGAGAGCAAAGCAACCACATAGATGACTGTTACTTCTGCTTGGTTCCTCCTCTTTCCGGTGGAATAACGAAGCAAAAGAAGTCGACAATAGTCTACCCAAACATTCCGTCAGCATTGAGACCAGTTCCACATGGTGATGGACTTCCTATTCCAGAACCTCCAGCAGAATATATTTTCCTTGATTCATCTGATGAGGACAAGGGTGAGCCGACATATTCTTCTCCTGGTCCGTCAGCGTGCAGTGATCCCGATTTTCACTGTGGTGCATCATCAACCCCACACAGAATAACACAGGAAGAACTAAATGACCTTGTTCGTGATTTGGACTTATCCAAAAACAAGGCAGAATTGCTAGGATCAAGACTCCAACAATGGAATCTTCTAGAAGAAGATGTCACAATTACTTCATATAGAAAGCGCCATCAGCAGTTGGAACCTTTCTTTATGAAGGAAGGTAATCTGGTATTCTGTTCCAATATTGACGACCTCATGAATGCCTTACAGATCACTCATGACCCACAAGAATGGAGACTCTTTGTAGACTCTTCAACACTGAGTCTTAAGGCTGTGCTTTTGCACAATGGAAACCGTCTTCCATCTATTCCATTAGCGCATGCTGTCCACATGAAAGAGACATACGATAACCTAAAACAGCTACTGCATTCCATTGACTATAACAGGTACAAATGGCACCTGTGTGGTGATTTGAAGGTAGTTGCCATTTTAATGGGACTGCAGCAAGGATATACAAAATATATGTGTTTCTTGTGTGAGTTGGATAGCCGAGCAAGAGAGTTGCACTACGTGCGGAAGGAATGGACTCCCAAACAAAACATGGCAGTTGGACAGAAGAATATCCAGCACCCAGCTCTGGTCGAGGCTCACAAAATCCTACTACCACCCCTTCACATCAAACTAGGTTTGGTGAAGAACTTCGTGAAAGCCATGGACCGCACTTCGCCAGCTTTCCGATACCTGCATGAAAAATTCCCTCGACTCAGCGAAGCAAAGATTAAAGAGGGAGTTTTTGTGGGTCCTCAGATTAGAGAACTCTTCAAAGATGACCGCTTCAACAACTTGCTGGAGGGTGATGCGAAACAAGCATGGAATGCTTTTTGTCTAGAGTCTACAGACTTTCTGGGGAATGTTAGGGCAGAAAACTACAAGGAACTAGTAGAAGACATGCTCAAGCAGTACCAGAAATTTCGCTGCAATATGTCTCTGAAGATGCATTTCCTTCATTCCCATCTGGATTTCTTCCCTGACAATTGTGGTATGGTTAGTGACGAACATGGCGAACGTTTTCATCAAGATATCGCAACAATGGAGCAAAGGTACCAGGGAAAATGGTCCACTACAATGTTGGCTGACTACTGCTGGACACTCCGCAGAGATGCTCCCGAACAGCTGTACAAGAGACAGGCAAAAAAATCTAAGAACTAGTCTATGACCTGGTTTTTACAAATATTAACTGTAAGTGTATCACTATTGGCATGCATTGTGCGATATAAAATTACTTCATTTCAGATTACAAAAAAACTAGAGCCAATTCGGCATTTTCACTGTCATATTCGTGTTCAGCACATACAAATTGATAAGAACTGACTAATTTCATTTCAGTAACATGACTTTTGTAAAAATTTGTTGTCCAGTATTATTGAACGCCATTTGGAAGAGGCTCTTGATTGCAATCCGAATATTGTAAGCTGAAACCTTTGTGCAGAACTGCCGTACGCCTTGGGCCAGTGGGATAGTTAGAAGCTCACACAATGTTGCAATAGAAAACCTAATCTAATCTAATCTATTCTAACCTAGTCTAAGCTAGAGACTTCTATAGCGCCGTTATCATAATGCACAAGGCATCAGTCGATGGTAGTTTTATAATGCGTTGGAGAAGCCAGGTCGAATTCAGATAGGTCAGAGAAACTAGAAGCCAGACTATGGTTGGTAAGCAAGTTGGAAGAATTAAGTCTTTAGTTTAGATCTGAATGACATCAAAGAACTGACAGAACGAATTAAACTGAACTAAGAACGAGGGGGAATCTAAGAGGGTCCAAAGCTTTGGACCAACTATCGACAAGACCCGAGAGCCCAACACTCTTCGGGCACGGGTCAAAGCAAGAATCAGTGTCCTTTGATCGAGTGCGATATCTATTGGTATGAGGGTTGAGCATGGAACGTAGATAGGTCGACTGATTTAGTACTTTGAAAACTGTAAGGCAGATTTTGAAATGAATTCTTTGCTTAATAGGCAACCATGCAATGATTGTATTATTGGCTTATTATGCTGATATTTAAGGGTCATCGTTAGGGCTCTGGAGAGTTTTGAACGTATTATAGTTTGTGTAGATCTCCCTTAGTGATATCAATAGGAAGTGATTTACAATTGCCAAGTCTGCTGGAAACCTATGCATTCACTAGTTGGATAAAGACTCTTTGAAGTGAAAGAGCTCTGATTCTACGAATATGCGGTATGTGAAATTGAGATGATCTGCATAATTATGGCTTGAACATGGCTAGAAAATAACACGGTGGAATCAAACACCACGCCCAAACTAAGTGCGCATTCAGTGGGCCACCCGACTGAACAGACGCAAAGCAATCAAGTTTACAGAGTTGTTGGCTTTGCCTAGGAATAAACATGCGGCTCTAAAAGGATTCAGAATTATTACTAGCCTTCCAAGATTGAACATCCTCAAAAACAGAAGCAAGTGGTTGGAGGGCAGGATTAAACGTGGAACTGTCAAACGAAAGAAGCAGTAGGGTATCACCAGTATATAAGTGGTAGTAAAGCGAGCTATCAGTAAGTGGTGAACCGAGTGGAGTGGTATATTATATATACAGAAGGGGGCCCAGTACAGAACCTTGTAGAACACCACAATTCAAACAGTTGGCGCAGAAATGAGTTTTTTATACGAATTAATTGAGTATACGAGGGTGTAGGTAAGATGCTAGACAACTGTGAACGAAACCAGGTAGACCGAACCAGTGGTCTAGACGGCGAATAAGTATATAATGATCAACGGCATCAAATGCAGCAGATAGGTCAAATTCAAGAACCCCAGTTTCGAATTTAAAACAACAGAAATATATGTTATCCTCCATTGGTATAAGCTTATGTGAAAATTCGACTTTATCGACGTGTTGTAACAGTAATTTTGTGCAGTCACTACAAAAACATGAGAAAGGACATTGAAAGATTGCCTGATCTACAGCTAAGTCCACTAATAAGTCCAACTGCTCTTTTCTGTAAATTCAGTATTTTAAACAGGGTGCGGTTGGTGTCCAATGGCCTAAATAATTGCACGATATCGCAAATACGGATCTACAATTTACTGTCATGTAAAGTTTTCGTAATACTGAAATGGCAGCAATTTAATAATTTTTTAAATACCAAGTGAGTTTGCAACTTTATTTTTAAAAATTAATAACTTATGCTACACCCAAGAAAGGTGTTCGTATATCCAAAACCCTAGAAGTATATTGGAATGCACTTTAAACATTTTTTAATTTCAGTTTATAGTGAAGTAGTTGTATCATTCGGAACTCAGGAAGACCAGTAGACCTAAATACAATACAATTGGTTTTCTTAACATTTACCGATGAATTATTTGTTTCAAAACAAAGACGCAAGTTTGACCAGCTCAGTATTTAACATGTTTACAATTAACAAATCTGAAAAAGATCCGCATTCCTTAGGTAGATTACAAGGCGTCATCCCGTCTGCCTGTATCTGAATGTGTCTCGCCACTTTACACTTAGGTCTACAACCCTTTGCTGCTTCATCACTTCTGCGACATACTATGGCCAGTCAAAACCGGATCTGCAAGTCATGATCCCTAGCACCTCAGCGTAGGCCGATACTAAGTCATAAATCCCTGGGACCTCAGCGTAGGCCTATACTTTACACAATTCGTTCTTAAATCGTGACGTTTCTACATTAAAACCAGTTTTGCTGAATTGTTACCATAAAACGTATGATGGCTTTCTGAACACGTAGAATATAATTATCTCAAAGGCATCCAGCTATTATATATAGTGTTTTCAAAGAGGAAGAGTGAGTGTTAATTCTTAACTTTTCTATTAGCATCAGTAGCCAGTAGCATTCTTAGTAGAGATCCCGTCACTGTGATCATCAACATCAAACGTTAAGTCAATTTTTTTGTAATTGTAATTGTAATCAGAAATTTGTATAGCGCCTCTCTAAGAATCAGTGGCGCTCACTGCGCTAGACTTGATGCTAAAAGTCACTAATGATTTTAAGTGTCATTAAGAACAGAATAGTATCCTGTAAGTGAACATAGCTCAGACAACTAGAAGAGTCGCCAAAGGCAAGGTCACGCGGACACGCAAAGCCATACCAACAGATTCCCAACTAGAGTTGAAAGACGATGGCATGTTCTGAAGTCCCGAAGTTCCTGAAGTACTTAGCGTCGAGGATGAGGAAACGACGATGGGCGACGTGACCCGCCGCCGATGGCACGCGGTTGTCTCACCGTCCAACAGTTCCTCGCAGATGGAAAGCGACGCGGCGTTCGGTTTTTCCCCGATCCGAAGGATATACGCAGGACCGACCGGTATTCGTCGCCCGCCGGCCGGTAGGTTGTTAAGCCGTTAGATATTTGAATCGTTCCGTGGCTGACAGTCGGAGCCGTTCCTAAGATGGTCTGAAGATCCGAGGCTCGAGAGTCAAGCTGGAAGCCTGTCCCCCCTCTGTAGGTGGACTCTTCCAGACACAGAAGGTCACGAAAACAGGCAAAGAAACCGTCCCAATTGCAGTAAATCCGTGTTGGAAAGGAAAAATAATTACGACACGCAGACTCGGCAACAGAAAGCAACGAAACTGCAGAAAATTATCGAGCTTATGTCACGCTAGACGATATAATCGATCAAAATTACACATAGAAAAGTCACGCGGCCAACATGGCCGCGGGCAATTTCTTTGTGGGGTTTAAATTTACAGAGGATTAAAACCTATTGTGATATATAAAGAGAAAACAATTTTAGTAAAAAAACTTTATTCACAACTGCATCTTTGAATTAAAATACGATTGTTACAGATCTCAACTCTTTTACAGTTTTACCGAAAAGCACAGACTCTGCGCAAGTAGTTGTAAAATACACAGATTTCTTTTCGTTGTAATTGTTTTCCTGGGAAACCCTTTTATTTTACACCTTCCTGGAGATTAAAGTGACATAGAGAACATAAACTTTAATAATAAGTCTAGTGTGCTACAAACGCATATATCGACTAATGCAATTTTTTTAAAAATTAAATCTTCAATTATATTTATGTCCGCATTTTTGCTCACACAAAATTTTGAAAAGATTTTAAACTTTCAAATGTAAAATTTCATTGACTTAATTATCTCTTCTTAAGACTTTTATATTTAGGTGCTGCTGGAGCAAATTTAAATGGTGAAAATTGAATGAAAATTTCTAACTGGCGCCTTCAAGTTGTTTATCAAATGAATTCGCAATATAGAACCAATGGTAGATAGGCAAAGCAGAAGTCACATGGTAACTGACTTATCTCACAAACGACTTTGTGAAGATACTCCTATCCTAGTTTACCCATCCTACAACTGCATGTTGTCGCTCTCTTATCAGTCTATTGAGAAAACCACGAAGACCAGTGAAAGAAAAACTAGTCATCTGCCGCCATAATTCTCAGTCCGTCGAGAAAGACGATCGAACCTTGTTGTTGTTCGTTAGGTAAACACCGACTTCCTTCTCAATCTGTCAAGTTAAATAATGTCGGCCCTCTTCGTTCACCGTGGCACAAATGGCGTACTCTGTCCACATGCAAATGAAATAGCAATGTCCCTAATCGGTGTGACAATTTGTAAAGGTCTATTATGCAAAGTAGTCACTTACTTTGTGTGCAATTCAGATTTGGTGACACTAGATATGCATGCCTAAGTGTAAGTACATTTAAGCAGCGGCCAGACAATTAATATTCAGCGGTTTAAGCGAGCATGCCAATGTCCTAAACAACTTTTAAGCACTAGCTTAAACCAATCAAGACTTATATATAACTACCAATTTTATGAACAATTTATTCGTCACATACTTCACGCTTAGTTCGGTTCGCAAATACGTGCAATATGTTCATTTCCTACGGTTTGATCAGCCTTCGTTACACCTGAACTACTTTAAAATGTGTTCTGATATAGTTCGAGTTATCAGCTACGAAAAGAGCTCATAAATTATTTTCATATTGAACAGTTGATTTAGTTAACAGTTACTGTCAAAAACGAAACGCTCAAAACTTCATAACGGTATACAGTTCAGAGAACAGTAAGCTCATCAATATAGACTGTTAGGCCTAATGCTCTAAAACTGATGAGGTCGAAGTGTAATGCCTGATATCGGAAATATTCTAAATCAAGCTTTTGGCTGCATATAATGTGTTCCTCGAATCTTGATGTTCATCTGTAATGTTACGGGTAAAGCATGTAGAAATATCGGACCACTAATCCAAAAACATGGTGGAGACTACGTGATGACGGTCGTAAGCGTGAATGAAGTTACTCAAAACTAGTTAAATCCACGGGGCTGACTCGATAAGCATAACTTAAGCAAACTTAGACACAAAACATCTTCCAATACGCGAGATCTGCTCGAACAAACGCTTACATCCCAACAAAAATTACACATTTCTAAAGAATTACAATTGGTGGCAAACGGATATGATGCCAGCGGGATCCCAATTCCAATAAGGACATTTTGAATTGTGTCTGCGGTCGTAATCGTTATCGTAATCGTAATCTCGAGATTTCTACAGCGCCCAACGAAAGCTAAGTCGCGGGAACCAGCTTAATCACAGACGCTCAGTCAAAGCAAAATCGATAGGCGAAAAGGTTCGGTTCCAAGTCAAGATCCAGGACTCAGGCAGTCAGACAGTCGGACGGCTACGGTTTGAAATTGAAGCGAGAAGAGAGATAAGGGGAAGAGGATGAATCAGGGTAAGACTTTTGGAAAAGTAATGTTTTTATGGTCACTAGCCATCATCATCGGGCGTTTTCTGTGGCTGGTCCAAGGCTTAGGAATTCAGTTCCCAGTTCTGTCAGTTTTTTAGTTCAAGTCTGAATTTAGACTTATCTTTTTCATAGCCACCATACCCTGCTTTCTGATTTCCCTCTCTTATCGAATTTCGACCGGGCCTCTCCTGCGGTTCACGATTTTTGACTAAGGTTTCACCTTGAAGAATCCATGATTTATGTCTTTCCAGAATGACAATGGCGCTGTAATAGTCATTACATTATTAGTAAACAAAGAAAAGCGAGGCGAAAGAAAAAATATATCGTATCTGTATAAAGAATATGCTATACAGCTAAAAATAAAGCGGAATTAATTAGCGGGAGTTTGAAATTTTAGAGTCTACGTGTTTTGCCCAAAGATATATTGGTGTGATTTAATGCCTTCACATGTATATTGTTTGAACGAGTAAACATATATAAACTAAAACTGTTAAAGGATTCTTCTTGCCTCATAGTATTTCCTCTTTGAGTCAGGATACTTAGAACACCAATGTTTAGTTCATAGTAAAATTTCACTAAACTAGCCAATTTCCCATAAAGTTGCGAAACCAAGAATATTAAAGCAATACTACGCAGTACTTACATAATACTTCAATGATGAAACTGTTGTTGTTTAAATTCGTGGTCGGAGTATTTGACGCATATTAAGAGACATTTGATGATAAACGGAAGTAGAGATCGCAACTGAATGAAGTAATATTTTTTCTACCTGCAGTAACTGTTACCTGAGACGTGGCCAAGTCTAATGTAGTATTATTGTAGGAAATAAAAAATTTTTGTTCAGATGAATTCATCCAATTGAAATAAGGTTGTAAAGTTGGAGCTGGTATTTGAGAACCGTCGTACCGAAGCGAACATGAAATAGTGACGTTTTCAGTTTCCACGACGTCTGAATATGGTGTGCTAACTGTCATGTCGATTTGGGGATCTAAAACGAAAAACATGGTTTCTTCTTCAATATTGTCAAGTTTGTCCGATTAAAAAATCTACTGATTTAGCAAAATTCTATAATGTTGTCTTTACAGTAATGTATATGCATATATAAGTATTCAAATGCTTACATGCTCTTGTATAAAGATATGTAGCATTTTTACCATCTTAACAAATCGTGAAAGAAAAGCTTACATTTACATGTCGACTTAAATATGAGTCTCCCACTGGTGCTAAAGAAGTTGTTAATTAATCATAATAGCAAGATAGTCAAGAGGCATGTAAGATCTGATTTACGAATATCGCGTTGGTGAAAGTGAACACTAATTTGCATATGGTTTTATTCTAGTCAAACAAAGACATGGGGAGTAAAATGTTTTTGCTCAAACTGCCTGCAAAATCAGAGCGATCAACAGTCAATCCACTTAACTGAACAGAATTAAGAAAATCCAAATAGATGGAATGGCTGACTTGTGTCTAAGAGGAAAAATTCGGTTGTAGAAGGACTCTTGACAGGATTATTATTGACCATCCAAGAGTGAACACCAAAAACAGAAGCAAGTGTTTGGAGAGCTGAAATAGTTGAGGAGCTATCGAATGAAGGGAATATCTGGGCATCTTGGCATAGAAGTGGTAATGTTTAGAGCTTTCAGTGAGTAGTGAACCGTGTGGAATGGTATATAGTGCAAAAACAAGCGGGTCTAGAACAGAACCTTGTAGAACACCACAGTTCAAGAGAGTGGCATCAAAATGAGTTGATTGGCATGGACTGATTGATTACGAAGGTGTAGATAAGACGCAAGCCAGCTGAGAGCAGAATCAGGAAGGCCAAACCAGTGTTCGCGGCGGTGAAGAAGTATATCGTAATCGAGAGTATCAAAAGTGGCAAAAGATCAAGTAAGTTGAGAGCAGTTATTATTTCCTTGTCCATGGAGCTGATTGTGTGACTGTGAACGATAAGTAGTGCAGCTTTTGTTAAATTGTGTTGGCGCAGGCAGATTTAAAAGTTAGATACACATACAGGTGTAACGAAAGACCACATTCTCGGCCAGAATTGTTGGTTGGAGTAAGCTAACACCCGGTGCTATGATAAGCCATCAGACAAAGGAACGTTAGAAAACCCGAATCTCAGAGACGAATTCTTTTTTGAGGTGATAAAAACCAATGGACAAAGGTAGAGTGCGATGAAAAGCTCGGCGGTACACTGCAGTTGTCGCAATGCACGATCTCAACTGCTTACCATACTAACTTCAGAGAAGAAGAGTTTTCAGATACGACATAAATATGCGGATTTCGCTGTTGAGACAAGTTTTGCTCACATTACGAAACTTGCGACTTAATTTGATGAGATAAGAAGGTAAATAGGAACTCTACCAACTCTTATAAAAGGTGCTGCATCTCCTGACAGCAGATATATCGGAGTTAAACCAAGGCTGGAAAGGGCGTGCGGCAATCTTCTTATACACAGTGGGATTGTGCGTGTCCAGGATTTCAGAAACAGTTGAAATTATTTGGGCAGCAGGTGCGGTAGCTGTCTGTGCTGGCATTATCACAGTTTGGAGGTAAGGATGTCAGCCTTGAAGGTCTGAAACTAATCAAACAGTTTGTGAAAAGAGGTTTATGCCAGAAAGAGACATGAGCTGCAATGACAGCACTGGCCAACACATAATTTGTTGCCTCAAATGTTAGAACTGTTTCTGGGTATATTTGACCTGCTGATTCCAGAAAAGGCACCAGTTTTCTCCCAGCAGGTCTAGTTTTCGAGATATAGAACATTATGCCATATACCAGTCCTTGCCTCTGCTCGCCCATAAAACATAAGGCTATAGCTATAATTATGTAGTGCTCAATTTATTATGTGATACACTAAATAAACATAATAATACAAATACTTAAAAGAAAATGGTAGTACCTGAAACTGTACTTATATGATACCAAACAGAACAAGTTTGTTATAAAAATTTCAAGTCATTCGACACCGAAGAAGCTCCTTTTGTACGATTTCCGAGTGTGGCATCTGCCGGAACAATTGCGCATAATATTCCAGCAATAGTCTGCCATCATGTGTGCATCCCATCTTCCTTGATATCGATTTTCCATTGTTTTGATGTCTTGGTGAAATCTTTCACCTTGCTCTTCGCTGAAGTCACCAAGATTCTCTGGAAAGCGATCTAAGTGACTGTGGAGATAATGGACTTTAATGCTCATGTTGCAGCCAAGCTTGTTGAAATGAAGAAGCATATCCTCTACTAGTTGTGCATAATTGTCTGCCTTCTTGTTGCCAAGAAAATTTTTAGTTACAAGAACAAAGGAAGACCAGGCACAAGATTCGATTTCATTCATTGATGGTATGAAAAGTGGGTCATTCATAAGTTGCCTGATCTGTGGACCATCGAAGATTCCAGCCTTCAATTTTTCCATTGTAATTCCTGGTAACTTGTGTACTATGTATTCGAAGCATGAACCTTCTTTATTCAAAGCCCTGACAAATTGTTTCATCAGGGCTATCTTTATATGTAGTGGTGGCAGTATGATCCTATCTCGTGCCACCAAAGATTCCTTGATTACATTTTGAGCTCCAACCACCATGTCTTTCCTCGAAGGCCAATCTTTTCTTGTCCAATGTTCATGCTTGGCTCTACTGTCCCAAAGACACAAAAAGCAGGGATACTTTGTGTAGCCACTTTGTTGACCAAGGAGGAAATTTACCATCTTCAAGTCTACACAAATTACCCATTGATGTTCTTTGTATTTTATCTTTTCCAGTACTAAAGAGATGGCATTGTACTCTTCTTTCATCCTGGTGGAGTGACCGATTGGAATAGAACCAAATTTGTTGCCGTTATTTAAAAGCACACATTTCAGACTACGTTTTGAACTGTCGATAAAAAGACGCCACTCATCTGGGCTGTAATCCGACAGACCAATTTTCTTCAATAAGTTGCTGATGTCATTACAGAATACTAGGTTGTTGTCTTCGGTAAAGAATGGCAGCAAATCCTTTTCTCTGTTTCTATAAATTCTAATTTTCGTTCCAGGCTGAAGTGCATTCTTTTCCTTTAGTCTGGACGCAAGCAATTCAGAGGACTCTTTGGAAAGATTTAAGTTCCTGATCAGATCACTCAACTCTTTTTGGTCAAAACGTTCACTGTGTGAAGTTGATTGGAAATCACTGTCACTGCCTCCACTTTCTTCACTTTCGTCATCTTGTCCGATATTGGACATGCAAGTCTCATCGTCTGAGAGCTGAGGTAGTTCGCGAAAAGGTGGAACTGGTACAATATCCGAATGCGGAACAGGTCTCCTGGCTGAAGGTATATCAGGGTAAGACAACTTGTGACGATTATTTCGATTGATGCCTATGATATTAACCATACAAAAGTAACAGTCGTCGAAGTGGTTTATCTGTTCACTCCAAACCATCGGTACACCAAATTTTAGGCAGCTTCTCTTTCCAGTTGTCCAGTGGCGCAATTGTTCAATACAAGTTTTGCATACTGTATGAGGAGCCCATTGCTTATCTTGATCTCCAAGTTTGACACCAAAATAACCTACATATGCTCTTTTTACAAACTCAGAAATCGGTTTCCTGTTTGCTTTTAGTGTATATTCTCCACAAATGTAGCAGAATATGTCTGGATGGTTAATGCAGCTCCGTCTGGAAGTAGCCATAACCTTAAGGATGTTCGCATCTGAGGAATTAAGTGACTAACCTAAAAAATAGTAAGAACATGTAGTTATTTAATGTTCACATTCACAGATTGTTCTTGCGACCAACTCTTAATATGCCCTAAGACGACTGCGGCTGCTCTAGCTTTCAGGAGGCGGTTTATATAGGCTATAAATGCTGACTTCAGCATAATCTATTTACATAGTTCGAAACCATGAAACGCTGTATAAGCACAAATAAATTCTAAATGAGGCCATGAATTTAGTGCTGAGTAAGCTGTAGGCTACGGAATAGTTATTTCGTTGAATCAGCAATATCTCAGCACGCGGCAAGATATGCTGATTTTACATTATAAGGATGTAGGCATTATATGAATCAGCAAGAATTATAATTAGCCATAAATAAAGCTTATTATGACATTTTAGTTTTGTCAAAGACATCGTTTAAAGAGTGGACTGGGTTTTCTTTACAAAATCGACGATATCTGAGAAACTAGACCTGATGCACTCAATCCAATGACATTTTCTGAATCAGCGCCCAAAATTACCCCAAGAACAGGTCTAAAACCGAAGGCAACAAGAAACAAAATTTTTCTGTTGGCCAGTGCAGTGTGACCAGACAAATATGACTGAGAAGATAATATTATATGTTTAACAATGGAAGCTTTAGACTGCGTTATTAGGATATCAAGTGTGTAGCCGATGTCCTAGGATGGAAAGGAGATATGCTGCGTAAGATCAACTCAGATAAGAGATCCAAAAACTTTTGTGAAACATTATCGAGATTGTCTGTGTGCATATTGAAGTTCCTCGTTATAAAAAGTTCGGAAGGAGAAGAGACCAGAAACTCCGGTAGTAAATGGAATTCGGAGAAAATATCTGGGAGTGAAAAGGATGGTGGGCGATGAATAATGGCAAATCTGAGGCGAATTTTGAAATTCAGGACATATAAATTATAAGAATTTCCATTGACTTTGGGATAAGTATAGATGAAGCAAAGCGGTCTAGTTTCCGGTGTGATTTGTGAAAGAATCCCGTCCCGCCGAAGTTCGTTTAGGTGAGAAAAGGATTGAGGTGTTATGTTCCAAATGACGGAAGGTTGTCAGACGGTTTGATCCAAGTTTCATTATCTAATCTAATTAAGAGCAGAGTATCTGCCGGGTGACATAAGATACAAATTTGAAGAGAAGGATATTTATTCCGAATAGAGTGGATATTAAGGTGGCAGGAATTGATAGTTTCAAGACGGCAAGACCTGGGTTTAGCTAATTGTCACCAGCAAGAAGTATAAGAAGGTATACAAATGATAAGTACTTTAGATAAGTTTAGAACCTAGTCTGGTTATTGAAGAAATGGCAGTATGGTGAAAATACAGAGCGATTCAGAAAAATGTAGATATTTTGAACATGGCCAGTTGGATAAGGTCAAAAAGTAATAAGCATAAGAAGGATGGTAAAATATTATCAAGCAGGTTGATCTGGCAGCGACATGAGGTGATAGTTGGCGAAATATAGCATTCGTATGTGGCAGTGTACATGGTTTTGGCATGTCACAAGGATGGGCAATGGAAGATTACCAGCCAGGGCACTCTATGGCCATGCGGAAGGAACACGGAGCCGAGGAAGACAGTCCAAGAAATGGATGGACAATGTGAGAGAAGACTTGGAAATAAAGGGACTGGACATGAGAACCGCCTTACACACAATCAAGGATAGAGCAAAGTGGAGACATCTTGTTCAGACCTCATCGTCGGCACACGAGTGACGGAAGAGAGAGGAAGAAGAAAAAGAAGAAGAAGAAGAAAAGAAGTGTACAGAAAAGAGAGACAATGATAATGGCCCTAAATTTAAACCTTAATTTATAGCATCATGTTGGGTTTAAACCTATAGCGCCAACAGTGTGGGAATAGAGATTG
Source organism: Norana najaformis (assembly GCA_964023275.1). Lineage (NCBI taxonomy): Eukaryota > Metazoa > Annelida > Clitellata > Crassiclitellata > Hormogastridae > Norana > Norana najaformis. The sequence continues at coordinate 955,881 of OZ029928.1, forward strand.
CATACGTATATAAATGGTTAATAGCTAAGAGAACGCCAAACAGGCTAAACAACCAGAAAAACCAAACCAGTAGCAGTGCGCTAATGGGTAATTGTAGCAACTACAACAGGGTTGCCATATTAGTACATAAAGAGTATAAACAGACCAAAGGGAAAATGCTATACTTCATCTGAAGAAAAAACTATTAATCTGGCAGTATTATGTGTTTACTAGCCTATTCAAAACCGACAGAAATTGAAACCAAAATTAGTTTGGTAACAAAAACGAGTTGTTCAGTTGGTTGTTGAAAATCTATTGAGTAAACTGTTGAGTAGCTGTTAGGCTGCTTCTAGAATGAGTTTCTTCCGTTGGTTGTTGAAGGAGTTGTTGAGTCGGATATTGAGCAAGTTCTTCAATTGGTTGTTGATAGCTGAGTGAGTTTTCCAGATATTTGTTGAACGAGTTATGCCGTTTGTTTTTGAATGAGTGAGTTATTCAGCGTTAAGTCAGCTCCTGAACTGGTTATATAGTTGGCTGCCAAATATTCAGTCGGTTGTTGAAACGAAATATACAGTCGGCTGTTGAGTAAGCTGGTAGTTGAACGTATTCTTCAACTTGCGGTGAGAGGGACAATTTGGCACATGGAAAAATTTGCGCATGGATAAAATATGTATTATATAGTAATAGACAGATTTACACATATTGAGAACATGAGTTTTCAATAAACATTCCACTTTAATGGCAATTGTAATACGCTATTAATATTCCAATCATAAGCTTATAAATGAATGTCATGACTACAGCCACGTATGTATGATATAATGTCATGATTAGCAGTTACCGGTCTCAAGTCGTAAGCGTTCATTTAGATTTCGATATTATTTTCTTCTTAATTCTTGGAGATGCTTCACCAGCGGTAACTTTTTCGATCGTGAGTTGACTGCGGCTCTGTTCTTTCTGTAATTTCGCAACTAGTTTTTTTTTATTGATGGTTGTACTATCCGAATGGAGCGCGCGAAAGCATTGTGCTACCCTTCCACCGCGTTGTTTTTCGAGGAGTATCGTTTTTAACTGCAGAATACCAATCCCAAATTTTACAATGAAAAACTCACTGTTCTTTCTTTTCTTTGTCATTGTTTTTCTTCAATGAAAGTCGGTTCAAAGTAGCAAGCAATGGTTGCACATCAAGAAAGGAATCCATTTTTATAATTTCTTCATAGGCTCTGGTTTAACTTCATTCTGGACATATGCTAAAGAGAATAGCATCCTTATATGCATTGCGGATTCCGGATCGCTATTTTTTAAAAACTATCATGTCCATATTCTTGTCCTTTTGCGCCAGACACTTTGTACAAAATGGAAGTGACAATCATGAATCGATTATTGGAATTTCGATGAAAAGGCATTCATTGCTGCTTTTTCATAATCAGTAATCACGATACGTGGATGCAATTTTGTGTTACAATTCGCACAGTTTTATCAGAATGGTTTCGTAGGTGGTGACTGATTAGTTTGCAGGAACGCAGTAACACATGGGATAATGACGTCATAAAAATATTAGCATTAACCCCTCAATACTCGAGGCCTGGTTGAAATCAAACCTCCTTCGCTTAAATACTAATAAGACTCAGTTTATCTGGCGTGGCATTTCAATTCAGCTATCAAAGATTGACATGGAAAATTTATCTCTGCTCTTTCCTCTTGTCTCTTTCTCTGTCACAGTACGCAACCTGGGGTGACTCTGGATCGGGAGCTCACTTTGAGGGAGCACATAAGCAAGGTCTGTTGTACCTACTTCTTTTACCCTCGCCAAATACGCACGATTCGGCGCTCGCTCTCGACCTAGGCTTCCATTACTCTAGTCTTTGCATTCATCTGCGCAATAATCGACTTTGGAAATACAGTTTGTGCACTGTGCAGGTCTAGGATCCTCCTGAACTTTCCACCTCCAATCCGTCTCAAATGCTGCCGCTGCCTTGATTGTTGGCTTTCACAAATTTGGTCATATCTCAACATTCACTCTGGAACAACTACACTGGCTCCTAGTGCGAGAGCGCATTCTGTTTAAAAATTTGGTCCTGGTGCGGAACTGCCTTGGTTGCGCTCCGACTTACTTACGGGAACTTGGTGTCCCAGGTTCCATCGTCCCTGGCCGCAGTAAGCGGTTCAGGAAAACCTGGTCATCCTTCGGGCTCGAACTACTACGATACAGCGTCGTAGTTTCGCTTTCTTTGGCCCCGTCTAATGGAACAGGCATGTGCCTGGTGATCTTCGGCGGGAATTCCATTCTCTCTCTTTTTCTCCATCTTTTTTCCGCAAGCGGTTGAAGACCGCATTATTTCCTCCTAGCTCTGGAACATCGGGCCGGGGCGGCGCCTCTGATGAGTCTATCTTGAAGTAGCACTATACGAATTTTAAATTACAATTAGAATTACAATGAAATAAGTTTTTGTTTCAAAGTGATTCAACATGAATTATGATTCAAAGGTAAAGGATCAGTTTAAATGTTTTTACGAAATAATGAAAAAATAAAACATTAGAGCAAAAAAATAAGTTTTTCCTTTTAAAAGGACATTATGCGCTACAAGTTACGTGTAAATTCGTTCAGTTGTATTTCCGTGTATATCAGGTATTTTGAAATTCAGACAACACACTAACTAGCTGAAATTCAGACAACACACTAACTAGCTGACAGATATTGTTTCTCACAAAATATAATATTATATAATCAGAGCACTTCTATAGCGCCTGGTTCTAATGCAAAGGGTTATTAAAATGAATTCACACACATTCAGCACACCTCTTCTGGCCATCAGAAATAAATCCAGTGCAGTTGGACAACATATTAACAACATTGTTATTATTCCATTTCATTGCCAGCATTCCAGACTCCCTATCTAGACGATAGTCATAAGATCCTCGTGTTTCTTTCCATAGCGTTTCCAATGATTTCATGGGGCATTTTCCCATCCTGTTCACTCTTACAGTTGTTACAACAGACGTTCTTTTCTCTCATGTAGTAGAAAAGATGTGGAAAGGTGAAAACGTTGTCAACAAACAATTTGTGTGGCACTCCAGTTGGAAAATTGTCCATCAAATCTGCCACAACAGATCCACCAAGACCTAGATTTGCATCATTTGATCCTGACGACCTTGGTAAGGTTCACACTGAATCAAATAACCTAAAGGCGAGTTTAGACACCATACTTTGAATCCAAAGCATATCATGAACTGCTTTGATGAATGACGGCCATAAAAGGGTACCAATCGTTTCTTCAACAGGAACATTATGTTCAATTGGCCAAATCTTCCGAAACCTTTCATTCAGTATGTTAAATAATGGACGCAGTTTGGCTATTTTTGTTGTTGGCATCAAGGTTGCTGTTGTCACATACGTGCAAGAATTGTAACAATTCTTCAAAAGGATTTACAAGTCAGAAACTGAACAGATTCGATTATATTTGTAAAAACCGCATACGATTCTAAGCAGGGCGCCGAACAGACACAAACCTTCGATCGCATTACATAACACAGGTCTGCGATGAAATTTTTTTCTTCAAAGTAAATGGTGCTTCTTATAGATTTTTACACGGTCATTTCTGGAAAAATATTGTAAAAATTCTAACACATACAGTTTTGACACAAATTGGGATTTTTTGTTGGAAAGTTCAATTTTTCCGCAGAAATGCTATTTTACATTGAAAACACAATTACAAATACATGCACATAATGAAAAATATATTTTATTATAATGTAGTAATGAAGACACCCGAATTCTTGTTATGTTTTCATAAATGCGAAATTGAACCTCGGCCTGAAAGGGTTAAGTCCGGTTTTTACATTAACGACGTGAAAGGGTTAAGTCTGGTGTATACATTTATGACTGTCATGGCTTCAAGAGGATATGTTAATTCTCCTGACAGGTTTTGTTATATCTGTGGCGAACTGTTAGTGAAAAAGCAAGAGCGGAAGGTCACGGATTTTGTTGAGAAAGTGTATTTTGCATACTTCGGTGTAAGGCTTGGAGACCAGGACAAGGCATGGGCCCCACATCGAGTTTGTTCCAGTTGCGTGGAAGGACTGCGCATGTGATCTAAGGGTAAGGTGAAATCTTTTCGTTTCGGAGTGCCTATAATATGGAGGGAGCCCCGAAACCACAGCGATGACTGTTACTTTTGCTCGTGCAACATACAGGGATACAGCTTAAAAAACAAAGACAAAATCTGCTACCCGAACCTGGAATCTGCACTGCGCCCTGTGTCTCATGGACCTGGCATTCCCATACCTTTGCCTCCAGAAAGCCTAAGCGATGTGAGTGGGCCATCGGGGAGTGAGTCAGATGGCAATTCTGATGAGGAATTTCCACACGACAGCAGTGAGCCCGAACTGTTTTCACAATCACAATTGAACGACTTGATTCGAGATCTGGCTCTTTCGAAAGATTCCGCTCAGTTGCTAGGTTCTAGGCTCCAGGAGAAGAACTTGTTGACTCCTGGAACTTCTTTTAGTTGGTTTAGAAACCGAGAGAAAGACTACGTGCCTTACTTTTCTCAAGACGGTGAACTTGTTTACTGCTCCGATGTTACCGGTCTGATGCAAATGTTCAGAGTTCAGCATGAGGCTCACGATTGGAGACTCTTCATTGACTCATCACAAAGAAGTCTAAAAGCTGTCCTTCTTCACAATGGCAACAAATACGCCTCTATACCGGTTGGACATTCCGTTTATTTGAAAGAGAAGTATGACAATTTAGCCTTCATTCTGACCAATCTGAACTACAAGAAATACGAATGGACCATCTGTGGCGATCTTAAAGTGATCTCTATGATCCTTGGTCAACAGGGCGGCTACACCAAGTACCCCTGTTTCCTCTGCGAATGGGATAGCCGTGCTAAAGCCAAGCACTGGACTGAGAAGATGTGGCCAAGCAGGACACTAAAAGTAGGAGAAAAGAACGTGCACTTCGAATCTTTGGTGGAGCCAAGAAAAGTACTCTTACCTCCACTTCACATCAAACTTGGCATCATGAAGCAGTTTGTGAAAGCCCTTCCAAAAGATGGTGATACTTTCAAGTATCTTGCAAGCAAGTTTCCACGGTTGTCAGAAGCGAAGCTGAAAGAAGGGGTTTTCGTCGGTCCTGACATTCGAAAACTCCTGAGGGACGAGATATTTGATACCAAAATGAAAGAAATTGAGAGATCGGCTTGGCAATCCTTTAAAGAAGTGGTAAAGAAGTTTCTTGGCAACTATAGAGACAGTGACTTCGAGAACATCGTAAGAAACATGATGAAGAACTTGAAAGCCTTGGGCTGCTCAATGAGCTTGAAGCTCCACTTTTTGAACTCCCATCTAAGCTATATCCCAGAAAATCTAGGTGCTGTCAGTGAAGAACAAGGAGAGAGATTCCACCAGGACATAAAGGAAATGGAACGGAGGTATCAGGGTCAGTGGAACGTTAACATGATAGCAGACTACTGCTGGATGTTGCATAGGGAAGAACCGCAAGCAGTGTACAAGAGAAACAGTTCTAAAAGGAGCTTTGAAGGGAAGAAGAAAAGATATTATAAAGATTTCTGACTTCTCGGCACCTGTGACAAACATTTACAAATGAATGAATGAAAAATCCAGCTGAGTTCATTGTAACAATTTTTAAGCTCTTTGTAAATAAGCGTTTTCCACTCTGGTAGGTCTTCCTGGATGTTTGTCTTCACTTGTGGAAAAAACCGTACGTGATAGAGGAAAAACCCGTGCATGTTTGAATTCAGCTAACTGAATACCAATGAAAACACTGAAAACGGTGAAGAAAAAAATTGGAAACCATTAATATGCCTGTGTAATCATCGCGTAGATGCGCAAGTGGTCAAAAAGTCCCAGTCCTCCAGGCTAAATGCTGGACAGTCTAAAACTAGAAGCAGGAGGAGGAGGAGGAATGCTGTATATGAAAATAACTTTAAAAATCTCAGTTCTAATGAGATGCCTAACCAAGAACAGCTGTCTCTGACTGACCTTCGTTTGACGGAAGAAGAAGACGTGATAGGCTTCAATTATGACGACTCATTAGTAATGGTTAACAAGAGGAAAGACAAACGAGACCCGGAGAAATTCGCCCAGAAGAAACAGTCAGACGGAATCAGAACCTCCAAAGCCGCTGTCTATGCAATAAGCGAGCGCATCTACTTTCAGTCGGTCAGCCAGTCATTCGACCGTGTGGTTTGGCATGAGAAGACGTCTCGGATGATAGGGGTCAACCATTGCATTCGTCGGTCGTACCATGGGAGCGGAATAGACCGGAACTACACTGGTCGTCTGACAATTCAATTTCAACGAACTTTGAGATCATAAAAGAAACAAGCAGTTTATCAAACTTGTCTTTGGCTTCTTCCGGTTCTGGAGCGAGACTTTCACATAGGCAGGGAGAGTCAGAGGAAGCAGTTTTCATCGCGAAGTAGAAGTCTTCCTCTCCAAAGATTCTGCCTCAGCTGCAGCAACTTTCAAGACTGGACAGCATAACGAAACTTAAGGGATATGTGTGTGCAATTTTTCGCATCGCCCCGGTGCTCCCCTGCCCTGAGCTTCCCGTACCCACTACTCCGGAGAGAAAGCAACCTCTTCAGAAGAGAGCAGTAAGTCAGAGAGCGAGGAAGACGTTGTAGATCCAGATTACAATTTCAGCAGGGACAACAAGGTACACTACCACAGGCGGGACTAGCCACAGCGGAACAAGTTCTCTGTGCGGAGGAACAACGTCAAGTGGGTGCCACTAGTTTGATCCCAGAAGGTGCTGATGCCACAACTATACATCAAATTGAGCCTTATGAAACAATTTGTCACAGCTCTAGATAAAGAGTCGGCAGCCTTCAAGTGCCTTCAAGACTTCTTCCCTAAGCTGTCTGAGGCAAAGGTCAAAGCCGGAAACAAGATATAGAAGATGCTGGAGTGCAAAGAATTTCCCAATAAGATCACTAGCAGGGAGAAAGCAGCTTGCAACAGCTTTTTCGCAGCGGTTAGAGGCTTCCTGGGCAATCACAAGATCGAAAACTGTATCAAGATGGTTGAGACTCTGGTGAAGAACTAAGGCAAAACGAGCTGCAGGATGTCCATCAAAGTTTATACCCTTGATGCTCATCTTGATAACTTCAAGGAGAACATGGAAGCGAACTCGGAGGAGCAAGGCCAGCGCTTTCACCACGACTTTGAAAGTCGCTACCAAGAACAGTATAACGATAACATAATGGCAGACTACATTTGGGGGCTGATTCGTGAAAATGATTTACAGTAAAATCGTAAATCTTGAAAAACTACTCCTTTCTAGATCTTTTGTGGTCATTTTTGTATAACTTTAGTGTAAATGCATGTTAATTTTGATTCATATGTTGTTTTTTCTGACTTTATGTTAACGAAAAGATACAAATTCGGTCGTTTTTTAATTGGAAATAAGTAAATATCATAATATCACTGTCCTGATCACAAAACCAAAGTTTGTGGGAAATAACAGTCATTTTCTATACTTTTGTGGCATAAACAAGTAGGAAATAACACTTACTACCCAGGAACAAAAATTGTGTTACGCAGTGTAATTACATTATATTAACCTACCTCACATTATTATTATGTCAGGCATTATTATATCTTGTTTTCACGCAAAAATGATATATGGTAATTTCATTGAGATGATTATTATCAAATTTACATGGTCAACTGTAACATGGTTTATGAAATAACAAATTTTTAGTTACAAATTTTTAGTACCGTAAGCTTATATGAGCAATGCTGCGATAGGCGCAGATATTGTGGCACAGAAATAAATATGGCATAAAATAATATTCAGATAAAATACTCCACTGTTTAAGAAAACGTTTTAAAGGCAACATAATAAATGTGACAAATGTAAAACATTCAAAAGTAAACGACGATACTTTTCAACCTTACTGCAATAGGCCTGTGTTTCTGTTGAGCTTAGGTTTATACTGTACATCACGAGGTCTATAAGAAATAAATCGGTACGATATAGGAAGCAGGCACTGTAAGGATCTGTTAATCAAATGCTGTTGGCTGTGTGTAGTGCAGACTTTTAAGATCCTTGCCAGTGAATAAATAGAAGTGGATACGTTCTCGTCGGTAATTCGTTTTTTCAAAACAAACTGGTGTTTACTTACAGAGCACTTCAATAGATGGAGAAATAGCGCTGTTGCTGACAGTCGGAATGTTATTAGCGTAACCAGAAGTGGCTGGTGGCGTCAGTTGTAAATAGACATGGCATGTGTACGGTGCAATATTTTGTCGACCAGCTGTGACTGTTAACTGAGAAATAGCGTTGTTCTCTGTCGTTGAATCGTATGAACTTGAAACATTTTGTCCACTAGAATTCGTCCAAAAGAAGTACGGTCGTAATGTTGGAGCTGGCGAAACAGATCCATTATGTTTTAGAGTGCATGCAATTATGACGCTATCGTTTTCCACTGCAGCAGCCGTACTGTTAACCGTAATGACTGAAGAGGATTCTAAAAATAAATATTTTGTATAATAAGTCGCAGTTTAAGAATGAGTGTTAACAGCTATATCGTTGAAATTACTGTATTTCTAAAACGCAAAAGTTTGGTCTTTCCATCAATGCTTTTCATATCTTGCTTTTGATGAGCTGTCCTGAAATTTTTAAGTTTTGAGCTCCAAAAATTTTCCACCTGGGGACTATTCTACCTATGACCGGTTGACCAATTCAAAATGGCGATTGGAGTTTGGTTGTATGGGTTCAAACACCGTGCGAGACGCAAGACATCTAAAACAGAGTTAAGAAATGACTCCAGAACATAAACTCAAACACGGTAGACGACCGAACATACAAGAATTATCGGGCAAATAATTCATCACAAGAAAAACTAAAACCAACATAACGTGTCAACAATGACCACTTTGGTCGGTGGGTCACCAGCGCTTATTTCGATTCAAATTAGTGTTTGTAGCACATTTTAAAATCAATTTTAATGTTATCGCCATTTTTCAATGCCTTTCAAATGGTCTCTGTTCTTGTGTCTTTCGGCGAAAAAGTTTTGAAAATCGGTTTTAAAAAACATGTAAGAAGCAGGCAAATCAAGAAAGAAAATTTTGCAGCTCTTAAATGTTTGTCTTCCAAAACTTTTTATTCAATTACTGAACGCGCTTTTTAACAAAAAAACATACATTCCACGACAAAATGGTGTCAAATAAGCCAGAGCACATTAAAATTGACCTAATCGTGTAAGCCGCAAGTCGTTCAAAGGAACAGAAGGCACAAAGCAAGACACGTTGGGTTTTCGTATAATTTGTTCTTTAAACTTTCAATTAAATCTTACACATTCGCAAACTCAAGTCTTTTATGCACAAATTATGTTCTAAGAGTGAAAGTTTGACTAAAACGCTCTAAAGCCGGATCCAATGAGGGAAACTTATATGCACGAAGCTCCTCAGATTCACTAGTCGAAATTTTTTTGCATTGCGCTGTTTTCATCCGTGGACACTTTGTGCTGTTGTATTTCACATCTTCAATTTTGACGCCTCGCCCAAAAATTAAAAACCACCGAAAGCCAGTTAAAGCACTTGGTTGTTGGCTATGAAATCTGGTTAATTAAATAAGCGTCAAAACATTGAAAGACGGCAAAATCATAACTGTTATCAAGACGCTCCGACGAACTTTGAAGAAAATAGTATACTTTCGGAGTTGTTTTAAGTCATAATAGAATGCGACATACTTATGACTGTGAGAATTGAGGCTAAAAACTTTCGTCCAGCGCATAAGCGTGTCTTACCTATAATTGTGAAAACGGAGAATGCTGCATTTGATGCTTCTATACATTTATAGACTCCGGCTTGTTGCATGGTTATGTTGAAAACGATAAGGTTGCATGTTGTTCCTCCTCCTAGCGACTCCACTGCATAATGATCGGCAAATGCAGAGTTGACTGTTGAACAGCCTGGTCCAACGATTGTCAACTCGCCATTTGAAGATCCGTTCTTCGATAAAAACCAATAACCTATCGGTGTATCAGCAATACAGTCAAGCTTTATCTGTTTTCCAATTTCTGTCACTGTGTTTAACGGTCCCTGAGTTATCGTTGCGTTTAGCTCTGAAAATGCCAATTTATTCGCATATAATATTTTAAAACTTTTAATAAAATAGAAAATCACAGGCTGACAAACACCAATGTTAAAGCCATCGGGAGTCGTCGAATATAACATTCGCATACATGGAGGTAGGTGTCATCCAAATGCTGAGAAGAGGATTATGTCTGAATGCTGACGTTTGTTTCCAACTTTGGAAATACAGATATTGTATTGCAGCTTGTATCTTAAACAACAGCTTCAGTCAGAGGACAGGTAGATTTAAGCCTTAATTGTCATTATCCTCCACTCCTTCCGTAGCAGGAAGGGGACCGTAATGACAAATGCAGATAAGGAGGCGGGATGGGTCAAAATTAGGTCATTTGCGGACATTCTTTATGAACGAGCCCTCAAAATGTACGTGTAAGAATTGGAATATTTTGACTCTGTGTGAAACCTAAGCTAATAAAACCTAATTAATTGATATTTTGTATCACGGATTGTTCAATAAGAGGCACACAGCTGAGCTGTGTAGATTTCTACTCACACGTATACTTAGAAAGTACTGGTCTGTTAGTTTTTACCAATTAATTTCAGCATTAATATACTAGCGACCAAATTTAGGGTACTTTATGCGGTCAGTAATCTCTGTCAGTGTGCTCCTAAGGGTAAAAGACGAAGGAATAACTGAAGTTTAAGTTCTTTGGAATGCAAGGCATTGACCCCTTCAGCAGAAGCTGGATGGCAATTTCATCACGTTGGCCAAAGAACTGAATTAAAAGCCAACTTTTCCAGTTACAGTTATTTTGTATTAAAATTATCCCGAAAAGCTTCATAGTAATATTTTGAATAGGAATATCGCCAAGAGTTTACTGCCAAAAGAATGCAAGATTGTGAACCTCTTTCTTAGTCTCGACAACGTTATTCAGTAACAAAGTATTTGTAATCCAGTTTTGTTCGCTTTTCAGAAAACGTTTGGCTGCTCAGTTGTCTATTTTCACGCACACTTATCTCTACCATCTAGCAGTAAAATTTGGTTCCGGCGTCAGCTGAGAAATAAACGGCAAATCCTGCAATACGCTGGCCCCATGCTCAGACCTTTAGAGATCGTCCGTTGCCAGCTCCGACAGCCGAACAGCGGGAAATGGGAGTCTAGTCATGGAAGGGACAAGGAAGCTTTACTTATTCATTCCAGATCTTTGTGTCCGCGAACAGGAGCAAAATAGTCTGAGAATGATGAAAGAAATGCAAGTGATAAAACGATCATAATTAAGTTATTTGTCTGCCGTTCTTTTGTATGCAGCAGAAGAAATCCAAGAACAAACCCTTGACGGAATCTGGAGGTTAGAATGGGACTTGTTCATTTTCAGTAAAGAATTAGCATAATACGTGCAGACACAATGCTATCTTCATTGCATTCTATGGTGCCATACTTTTTCGGTTTTCTTAGAGAGACTAAGTATAACATGAAGCCGTAACAAAGTGATCCCAAACAACTTACAAATGCTTGCAGCAACATACGAAACCCGGTGACATTAAAGTGGAACAACTGACTGGGCACATTTCATGTTTGGGCCAAGAAACAAATCAAGATAACCGTTGAAACCACCCTCATCACTAGACATTTGTGGAAAACATGCAGGTGGAGCTAGGCTGAAATTTCACCTAGTTCGAATCTAACTGCTTAGGGCTGCCAGTTTTTGATTCTCCGGGACGCCTGCATAATCACTCGATATGCCAGAACCAATTTACCCTGTCCACATCACTGCATGTAACGAATGTTACGTCAGCCTAATGTAGGATCTACTGCAAATAGTCGTTAAAAATTACAGTCAAATGATTTGACTCGAATCATCAAGAGACAAGTGGTTTATATGTAAAATTTGAAACAACTTCAATAGCAAAACGTTTATAAAATTCCAGTAACCTACCAAGCTTCAGGGCCTAGCACGATCGAAGTTCATATATGCATACTTGGTGCATGTAATTTGCAGATGTCATTTATCGGGTCTACTAACCTAACTACCCTCTATTCTATAACACTGGCCAACAGAAAAAATTTTTTTTCTTGTTGCCTTCGGTTTTAGACCTGTTCTTGGGGTAATTTTGGGCGCTGATTCAGAAAATGTCATTGGATTGAGTGCATCAGGTCTAGTTTCTGAGATATCGTCGATTTTGTAAAGAAAACCCAGTCCACTCTTTAAACGATGTCTTTGGCAAAACTAAAATGTCATAATAAGCTTTATTTATGGCTAATTATAATTCTTGCTGATTCATATAATGCCTACATCCTTATAATGTAAAATCAGCATATCTTGCCGCGTGCTGAGATATTGCTGATTCAACGAAATAACTATTCCGTAGCCTACAGCTTACTCAGCACTAAATTCATGGCCTCATTTAGAATTTATTTGTGCTTATACAGCGTTTCATGGTTTCGAACTATGTAAATAGATTATGCTGAAGTCAGCATTTATAGCCTATATAAACCGCCTCCTGAAAGCTAGAGCAGCCGCAGTCGTCTTAGGGCATATTAAGAGTTGGTCGCAAGAACAATCTGTGAATGTGAGCATTAAATAACTACATGTTCTTACTATTTTTTAGGTTAGTCATTTAATTCCTCAGATGCGAACATCCTTACGGTTATGGCTACTTCCAGACGGAGCTGCATTAACCATCCAGACATATTCTGCTACATTTGTGGGGAATACACACTAAAAGCAAACAGGAAACCGATTTCTGAGTTTGTAAAAAGAGCATATGTAGGTTATTTTGGTGTCAAACTTGGAGATCAAGATAAGCAATGGGCTCCTCATACAGTATGCAAAACTTGTATTGAACAATTGCGCCACTGGACAATTGGAAAGAGAAGCTGCCTAAAATTTGGTGTACCGATGGTGTGGAGGGAACAGATAAACCACTTGGACGACTGTTACTTTTGTATGGTTAATATCATAGGCATCAATCGAAATAATCGTCACAAGTTGTCTTACCCTGATATACCTTCAGCCAGGAGACCTGTTCCGCATTCGGATATTGTACCAGTTCCACCTTTTCGCGAACTACCTCAGCTCTCAGACGATGAGACTTGCATGTCCAATATCGGACAAGATGACGAAAGTGAAGAAAGTGGAGGCAGTGACAGTGATTTCCAATCAACTTCACACAGTGAACGTTTTGACCAAAAAGAGTTGAGTGATCTGATCAGGAACTTAAATCTTTCCAAAGAGTCCTCTGAATTGCTTGCGTCCAGACTAAAGGAAAAGAATGCACTTCAGCCTGGAACGAAAATTACAATTTATAGAAACAGAGAAAAGGATTTGCTGCCATTCTTTACCGAAGACAACAACCTAGTATTCTGTAATGACATCAGCAACTTATTGAAGAAAATTGGTCTGTCGGATTACAGCCCAGATGAGTGGCGTCTTTTTATCGACAGTTCAAAACGTAGTCTGAAATGTGTGCTTTTAAATAACGGCAACAAATTTGGTTCTATTCCAATCGGTCACTCCACCAGGATGAAAGAAGAGTACAATGCCATCTCTTTAGTACTGGAAAAGATAAAATACAAAGAACATCAATGGGTAATTTGTGTAGACTTGAAGATGGTAAATTTCCTCCTTGGTCAACAAAGTGGCTACACAAAGTATCCCTGCTTTTTGTGTCTTTGGGACAGTAGAGCCAAGCATGAACATTGGACAAGAAAAGATTGGCCTTCGAGGAAAGACATGGTGGTTGGAGCTCAAAATGTAATCAAGGAATCTTTGGTGGCACGAGATAGGATCATACTGCCACCACTACATATAAAGCTAGGCCTGATGAAACAATTTGTCAGGGCTTTGAATAAAGAAGGTTCATGCTTCGAATACATAGTACACAAGTTACCAGGAATTACAAGATGCATGAAGGAAGGTCCGATAAGACACAGCAGGTGCATTCTTGCCAGTCCGACGTTTGGAAGGATCCACCCTGCAAAAGTAACAATTGCTTGAATGGTCAGTGGGTTCTCGCCACATTCTTGGGATAGCAAGAATTGTTTTAGGTCAAAATCCAAGAGTCAGGCAGAGAGACAGTGTGGCAGCTACTGTGGAGGGTGTTTTGGGTTGGAGAGGAGAGAGATAAGAGGAAGAAGGGGTGTCAGGATAGGATCTGTGAAAGAGGAATGTTTTCAGTTTTGCGTGGAAGGCCAAACCAGAAATTGCAAGCGGTGGAGCATGCCGAAATATGCTTTGTAGGCCTCGCACATCTTAGCAGATGCTTATACAGAGTACTTTTGCGCTCTGGTCTTTATAAATTGACCGCAGTCATAGCAAAATGCGTCTGCGGATGTTTGCAGCCTCTTGATGCCATCTCAGATATGTATCCACTTAAGCAGCTACAACTAAACTTAAGGCCACTGTATTTATACTGCTATTTATATTTCTGGAAAGTTTCAGAATCTTCTAGGACGTTCTAGAATATTCTCGAAAAGTTCAGTAAAGTTCTAACAGTAACTCCAAGTTTACTCATCACTTAATTCATCTTGAATGTTCTGCAAAATAGGTAAATTTCAGAATATCACTGTCCTGTTCACAAAGTTTGTGGGGAATAACAGCCATTCTCTACACATTAGAGGCATAAGCAATTAGGAAATAATACTAACTACCCAGGAACAAACCAAAAGTTAAAATTTGTTACAGAGTGTTATGCATTTAAATAGGGCATCGCAACAGAATCTTAGAAGAGTTTCCCCGCTCTATTTACATTCAAGATGAGGGATTTTTAGAGCCTAATGAGGAGTCGTCTTGTTCAGATATTGATATGCCAAAGCCTTTCTAAATCTATCATTTCGGCCTTGTATTGACATTGTCTGACCAATGTAATGATAAAGTAATTGAAGTCGCTACACCAAAAGCACTGAACCTAGCCAACATTCTTAAATTAAATCAAATTTAGAAGATACATTTTCACTTATCTGTAACCCGTGATAATTTGCTCAGATTCACTGTTCCTTAATTGGGATAAGCAAAGTTGCTCATTTTGGATCTTTACAAACTTAGATTAATAGTTGGATTTCATTTGATTCTAAATTTTACAGATTTGCAGTAAGGCTTGAACATGTTTGGCGTTAATTTTATACTCTGTTTCATTGCATCGCCTCGTTGACAATCATTATAAACTATTTGGTTGCACTTTTAAAATATATCATCATATAGATTTGGCTTAATTATTATTAGTTAATAAAAACACTAGGCTCATCCATAAGAGTAAAACTTGCCAATTTTAATTAGTTAATATTACTTACTTCTATCGTTCAGATGTCCAATCCACAAGGCATCAACCGATGGCTCACCAATGCTAAGCCGCAATCAGGTCAATATCCAGAAGAAAAAGAAGCCTATGGTGGATAAGCACTTTGAGAAAGGAAAGTCATAAGTTGAGAATGAAATGACATAAGCAAATGGATAGAACGAAAATAGACAAGAAGAGAGTTCTAAAATCTAGGTCCAACAACTGAAAATGCCCGTTGGCCAAGAATCGTTCTAGTCCTAAGTATCACCAGAGAAAGACAATCATATGACCTGGTTAAGCAATGATAGGTCTGATGAATATGGAGTGATTTTAAATGTAGTCGTTGAATGTTTATTCACTAAGCTCCAATTTGAAACAAATCAGAGATAAGGTCAGTAACAAAAATACTGCAAGGCGAGACCAGACCCCCTAAGCCAGTGCTGGAGACGATGCAAAAAAGAATGGTCCACAATATCAAAAGCAACAAATGAATCAATAAGAACAAGTGCTGTCACCCTACCCTTAGCTATATAACACATAATACCATTATGAACAGCAAGAAGGGCATCTTTCGTTAAATGAAATTTACGGTGTGTAGACTGAAAGGGGGTATATTAGTGAGTTTGAAGATATTTAAGTTTACATGCGATTATTAGGTACCCGTTCAACAATTTCAGATAAAAATTCAAGGTTGAGATGCGCCTGTAGTTAGGCAGATCGTCGGGGTCGAAAGGTTTCTTTAGCAAAGGATAAACTGCGACATGAGAAAAGCAGATGGGGCAAATCTCTTATGCTATGAGAATTACAAGAGGAGAAATTTGCAAATGGTAGCCATGTATGTAATGATTGTGTATCTTTGAAGATTCTCCTTCAGTACCGGAAATTGTGGCCACAGCTTTGGGATTTGTTGCATGTGAGGCAAAAAATTTAACGTGTTACTCTGATGCAAATCCTCCGTCGAATTACAATTGGGTGGATCTAATATCTGGAAATGTAACAGGTGAACATAAGATCATTGCAGAATGCGGAGTTAATTACACATGTAATGCGTCCAACATAATCAGAAATGTCGTTTACGTCGTATCATCGATGTTCTATGAAGCCTCGATTACAAATAAGACATGCAGTAAGTATTTTTATGATGTTCTTAGAAGCAATCGTTTCAAGATGCTAGATTCAGTTTTCTACTGTGTTGCTGACATTATTGCCAGCTAAACGTATCTCTAACTAGGCCTAGTTAAAGTCACGACTTACAGTAGGAGCTACCATTATCATAATAGCTTACTTTTAGGACGTGGAAGGAAATCATACGATATATGCAACAATGAAATGTGCGTTGTAGCTTTGTATAATGTTGGCAACCTCTTTTGAAATGAAATCAGAGACAGGCTTCTGCTTGCTTTCAACAGCTCGAACCGCGTCGTTTGCAGACCTCTTTCCTGCACGGCTAATGGGCATACAGGTTATTCGCTTTGTAGGCACATAATCACTCAACACCATATATTAATTGTAGCGCAACCATGTATCAATCTAGGTTTACCACAGAAGGTCATTCTAGACAGATTCATGGTCGTACTACTATTAACATAATATATGCTTTTACAGGTATAAATACTACATTGCCATATTTTAACTTTTGAAACTATCCTTCGCATCAAAACCTTCATTTAGCAGATGCATGCATATATTAAAGGGCTACATAAAAAGAAGTCATTCGTATGATAAAATCTATTGCATTACATTACACTCTGCTCATGCAAGCAGCTGAGAATTAACGACGGTTACTCGACTCTAAAACCTCGTCAGAATCTGCTGATTAAGTGTTTGCCTACGACAACCTTCGCTGAAGATTTTGTCAGTAGAGGCAACTCAAGAAACATTGTCTGCTTACATGTCGCACGTATTCAGATCTGTTAGATTGCCGTGTTTTAGAGCTCTTGATAAGTTCTAAAAGGAGTTACATAAAATTAGATGAATCCCATAACAACTGCTCGAAAATCATTTCTGTGCATGAAATTATTATGGAATGATATTCACCCGGTTTTAAATCGGTACTGGACATCGGGTATTAAGACAGCAACCAATGCGCAGTTGTGATAATTATATCCTGCACCAGTATAGCGCATACATTCTAAGTAATAGCTTACTGTAAACAGTTTTAATCGAAGAGTTTGTTCACCAAAAAAACATGTTCCATTTAAAATGTTATGCGTCCACTAACATAACTTGTTGGTATTTGCAACCTTCCTGATCTCATATAATCATAACAACAGAGTGTATGCCTTAATTTCTCTAATACTGTCTGTCTGTTTGTCTGTCTGTCTGTCTGTCTCTGTCTTTCTCTCTCTAACGTGATAAGTATGCCTAATAACAAGAAATTTGGTTGTCAAGATTATTTCGTTTTTTACAGAATTGCCTTGCGCAACAAATATGCAGATTTCTGGAGTCTCTTGCAAGGAAAATTATTGCGAGTGTGAGTGCAACTCAGCAACTATTCAATGTTCTGTGGACGCCTACCCAGCGCCATCATATGAATGGCTCATTCCAGATGGCAACCGTGTTCAAGGCAAAACTGTTGAAGCGAATATCAATGGCATATTCGTCTGCCGGTCTTACACACTAATAGACGGATGGTATATGGTGGAAGCCTACAAAAGTATCAACATAACAGGCTGTTGTAAGTACTGAAGAAGAACTTCAAAGCTGTATATACATTGAATACAATCTTCACTGCTACGTTTTGCTTACTTCTCGCTTACACAGCAGGTTAGTAAACGAGTAGAATAGGATGATAAAAGGTGTTCGTATGAGGTGTGTGTTCGCCTTAATTAAAGCCCAAGAAAAACTGTCAGCGAGACAGTAAACATCTTGGTTTTGTTGACTTAGGCAGATGCAGAAGAATCAAACAAACATACTTATGAGAGAGAATGCAAATTAGGGATGAGGTCAGCTGCATCTACAGGATGTAGTCCAAGTGATAGCTAGGGATTTGCCAGAGTGACGATCAATTAAAAATGTTGCTGTAATTATACATATTCACAAAACCGTGGAGCCTAAGGAAAAATTATGAGACTTTTAATATATTCTATTTTATCAATATCTTAGAACTTGTATTGCGCAGTTATATTAGTGCTTTAGTGTCAGACCATCTGTGCATGTTTGCCACTATCCATACAGGAGAGCCTTGTTGCAAAGCATAACCAATCAGATCCAATTAAAGGATTTTGTGTTGCGAACTAATTATGCAACAAAATAAAAAATAAAAAATCCGAAAGATATTTGAGATAATGCTAAATTCAGAGGCGCATAGACTGTCAGCAAAATCTTTTTATCAAACTTCGACTCTAAATTCGTATTTTAAGTTCTGAACAAGTGGCGTTTTCTAATGATAGATTGATTTCTATGTTGCCTTATCTGCTAACTGAATTTACTAGTGAAACGTCAGTGCTGATTTTTCTTGAAAGCTTATTCTCCCATAACAACAACTTATTCTACGGAGAACACTTTACGTAAGTTACTCTGTTGTACTTTTCAGCTAATCAAATAGTCTAGCGGTTTCATGCTTATTTCCTACATTGATCCATCTCCATGGAATTCTCTACCTTCAGTTTTAGGGCGACTTCTGGCTTTCTGTTTCCTCAATTCCATTCAAGTTAAGACCCTTCGTTTTCGGAGACCCACAATTTTTAGGTAAATTTATGAGTTCTTGTAATATAGATGTCTGACTTATATTAATAATAATAACAGCATAATCAATTCATCAACTTATTTATAGTTGATTTTCAAACATTAAATGGCTGTTTCTTTAGCGCAGGACAGTCTAATTTATGAAATCCTTATTAAGATATATCTATTAGTTTCCCACTGTCATTACATGTCTCAGCTTGACTGTGAGAAGAAATTTATCATTTTGTTTTATAAAATTCAGAATGCTCATCTGCTGAAACTGCGACAATCGTGTTGGGCGTCTTACTCGCAATCTCCATCACAGCGCACATAATCAGCCTGATTGTTTTTTATCGCAAGGGTAACTATTTTCTTTGATTTACTCTAATCCAGAATGTGTTCAGTCAATGGATGTACTGGCAAAACACACTAAAACTCCTTCTGCATTGCATTATTACTGAGTATTGAAATGTACAAAACACGAAAGTTTGTATGTATAAATATTACAATTATTGCTTTGTAGACTTTTCAGTATAGATTGGAAATAACCGTTACATTTAAATTCCAGATCTGTTATTTATGTACTGTGTTTTTATCGATGATAACTATTGAAAGATGCCGTCAACCGAAGAGATTCCAGTGAGCCTGAAGTAGCACAGCCGACAAGTAATCCAGAAGAACCGCACTACCAGGATCTCTTCAAAGAAAATATGGCCAAGGGACCTGAATACGAAGAACTTCATCATTAGATCCGCTATTTAGCGAATAACAATTCATAATGAATTCTGGAGCAGCGTCTTTAAAGTTAGGCGGTCATATGAAAATATTTTTCTTCAGTCTACTTTTTACTTTTAGTATTCGTGTAAGTAAGGTTTTGTAAGTACCTCGATCGACTGTGTGACACAATTGGCAGGACCACATTATGCGTCGTTGGTTACTTTCTGTACAAGTGGTGCAGTAGAAATGAATAATTGTTGCATCACCCGGTATAGTTTTCACTTTCACAACTTAGGCTTAAAATATTGTTTTATTACATTGATTATAACTCCAAATTAAATAATTGATTGACTGACATTTTGATTGTTTCAAATTTAGTGTAGCGTTTTGATTTTACACAGTAAGCATCAACCTTAATCAATATTTGAAAAAGCACTAACATGGTACCTGTGTAAATATACCCATAAACTATTTTCGTGATCTACAAAAACAACGCTTTAGCATTTTCAAAGACATGCATAAATATGTCTGATGACTTAACGAAAACTTCATGATTAGAAACATTTGTCAGCGTATTAGAATAAGACATGGAATATGTTAACAAACATTTATATTCTAATTTAATACCTCATCTACAGCGCTACTGTGACAAACTAATTACAAAATACGCTGCCAAGTAATACTGCTTAAGAAAAACGTTGTCTCAGTTGTTAAATTGGTCTTCGATTATGTGAAAACTGCCGGATTTCGGACAAATTTCATAAAGTTTTTAACTAATTTCATCGATCTTGTATGTTGGTTCATATTTTATGTAAAGTTGCAATTAAAGATTAAATATAAATCCATTATTATAGATCCGTTACTGTGGTTTCATTATGGGTTGAATAAATGCCCATAGGATGCATATCGATTCATATTTTGCTGAAGACTTAATTTTAGTCTCTGTGACAAAATCTGTTGTGAATTTTATATGTTTATCTGCCAGTAGAGTAACTCTGCTCAGAAAATTAACTTCTTCATTGATAGCTGTAGGACACTTACAAAACTCAAAGTACACCGCTTTCCGCTTATTAAATAGGCTATCAGTCCACACTCTACCTGTACGCTGGTTATTCAATATTTGCTGGCTGTTAGGCCTATCTCGAAGAATACATTGCCCTGCTTTTGCTCTTTGCTCGATAAAGTGATGAGACTAATCTGTCAACGATAAGAGTGATTAAACTGCATCACTCCAAAGCTATATTAACCAATAACTCAACATTAAAAGATTACTGCGTCTAAACAAGTAAGTAATGCATTTGTTAACAAGCAGTATGTCCATCGACTGAACAAGGAATCTTTGGCGTCTGACTAAACACCTTTTATATCCTTTCGTATTTACTTGCTCTATAAACCTTTGCATAATTCTGTTTCATGTCTAATAGAGGCGCTAGAATTTCTAAATAGGGGATACGGGGTGCCAAAGCTTCCAATTGAGCTACAGCCATCTTAGGGTGAACGAAGTTTAAAAAAGACTAGCAAAATTTAGTTTAGGGCAGATGGATCGGTTGCTTTTAGTTCTGCGGCATTCGGCCGAGGAATGTTTTGAAGAGTGTGTAATTTTTATTAGCGTCATGGCTAAATTAATAAGGTAACAAACACTTCAATACAGAACAGGCATTGTAATATAGCTAACTATAAAGAACCGCATATATTCGCCAGGTGGCAGATCACGACTCAGCATAATAACTGGCGCTGAATTATACACTTCTATTCGCTAGGTGACAGAGAAGTTCGCGACCACTTGCACTTTATGTACCCCAAACAACTTTAATAAACTCTTATTCGCCAGGTTGAAGAACAAAACAATCAACACATTAACTAAAGCGATGCAAGCGATTATGGTACAGAATTTCCATATGGACGAATAAAGGTCATTGCCAAAGTACACATGAAAACCAGATTTAACCCACAGATCAGGTCATTAGTGTTGTAACGGTTTAAGCGCTGTAAAGGCACTCCATACGAATTTATTACACGTGACCTTATCCATAAGAAAAGTAAAGTTTTCATTTCCCATGAGGAACGTAAGGAAGGCACTCATTTCCTTTTCCCATACCCTTGAGCCGGCAGTGGACGAATCCTAAGGTCTTGGACACGGGGCCAATGCATCACAGGACTTGGAGTTTACTTCTCAGTTTACGCCGGTTCCGTTCAATTGCTTTAGGCCTTGTCGCTACCTTGATACAGGTGCACGCTTAAAGGCTTGCATTGTAGTATATTACAGGGTTAGGGCCCTTGAATACTAATACGTAGGTTAGCGTACTTTATTATTTTCATAAGTTATATTATATTATTATGCATCTACGCATCTGGGCTTTTGTACAGCGCCCTTTAAGACCTCTCAAAGCGGTATTATGCACATCTTTAGCGTAATTTATGCATGTTAGAGTGTTTACGCCAGAGTGGTTCGATTGGCCATTAGAGAAGCAGAACAAACAAACAGACATGCATGGCCTCTTTTGTCGAAGGCCTACGATCGGCTCTGAGACCTGAATGAAGTGGTTTTGTGTGCAGTTTGAGTTGTAAATCATCTTCCCCTTTTGATGGTCACGATGCATAAAATCAGGGAAATGTTTGGCTTATCTTAAGATTATACGCAGCTTTACTTCCTTGTTCAACTCAGCAATGTTTGCACGTGAATTTCCTGCACTCGAACTCAATGACGTAATTTGAAAACATCCTCAACGCATGAATACTTCACCTCGAAAAATAAACCCAACTTCCTGTATCGTCAACTGCGTAAGTGTGAATGCAAATCTTCGAAAATTTTCTTAGCGCCACAATGAAGCCGCGTCAGAAAGATCAGCTTAATCGCCGGAGTTATAACAAGTCAAATCCGAAAGAGCAGATTATTTGGTCACCTTCGGTACCAGGTCAAGCGAGAGAAACAGCAAGATGCTACTGTGGAAATTGTTGGTGGTAGTGGTCACGGGGTGATGCTGGAGCGGAAGCAAGATAGAATAGAATACGTGAAGATCTATCTTTGTAAACTCTTCCCACATTAAATCTAAAAGTTGTGAAGAGTAACAAACACAATCACTTTCATTTGTCCATAAAGAAGAGTAAACTCTTGGAACTTTCTAGATCATTAGCAAAGGTATGACAGGAAACAGGATTCGTGATTCAGAAGCATTTTCTGTTAATGTTTACACACTAAAACTAGGGATGTATTTTAGGTGGGAGATAGCCTGAACCAGTCGGAGGGGTCCACCCTTCCCCTACAACCCGCACCGTGTATATGCCATGTGCAAAAGGTGACATTTCTGAAGCAGAATGTGAGGTAGCTCATCGTCTGAAAAGGAGCAAATATCCGTCGACGTCAAAGGCCCTGTTCATGTAGCTTTGCTCCCTCCCTCTGTTGTATTTTTATTAAATGCCTAATGAATGGTTTTGCAAACTATCAAAGTTTTTAAGACCCAGGTTCATCCTCTTTCATACATTCTATCGATGGGAATTTAATGGAGAACGCAACTGAGTGCCGATTACGCTTGATGGCGTGCCTTCTTTTTTTATAAAAGCCAGAGTTGTTTCCATCCCGCATTCGAAATCACAATCGTCATTTTTATGTGAAACTTGCACCCAGTGACGTACATGGCCGGGAGTTCCTGGGGTGCCGGACCCCCTCTGAGGCCTAGACCATGAACCTTGTGATTCGTGTAGATCCTTTGAGATTTTTAGGTGTACTCCCTGAACGTTGACTCCTGATTTTGCTCTGTCGATGGATATAAGTGCTATACAATATTGAGTATTTTGCAGGCCGATTTCACGCATTTGTTTTCTTGCATGTTTCATTTCGGCAAAATGCATTTGCATCTGTACGCCGCTGGAGAGCTTTACGACGCTTCTATGACCCAACTGATCGTTACGGGTTTCGTGTCTTAGACGCTGGCTGTCTTAGACCTCTTAAAATTTCATCCAGGTACTGGACTCTCTGACTATCATAGTGGCATAAACATGTAGCCCAAATGCTTTTAGATAAATTCTAAATGCTTCAAATGCGTTGGCTTCCCCGGCGGATCCCAGGACCGCGCTGGAGGAACTTACGACACTCTCCAGGCCCGTAGTCGTGAGGGGTTCGCTGCCCCAGACCCTCTCAATTTCAACCACGTACCAAACTCCCTGGCCAAAGAGTTGCGTACGCCACTGCTTGCACTGCTCAGAATATGTAATTAAGCAGGGCTAACAGCGATCAGCAAGTGATCAGGATTAAGTTTACTGATTACTTCATGTTTCGACAGAACACTGTTTAATCTGCAATTCTAATAAGATTTTATGCTTTCGATGTTTTTGAATCCTGAATTGGTCAGTTCTCAATTGGAGCTAAATTTCTTTTGTCACAGTCACGCTTTCTAACTGAAATTGGTCGAACTCATTCAAAGCATACATTCAAGTTTCCTTTGCACTAAGCGACGGCGATTAGCTTCTGCTAGAGCAGTACGAATTCGTTGCACACTGATTCGATGTTAGACACACTCTTAAATTTGCGATGCTTTGATTTTAGTAGCTCTCAATAGGAATAATAAAGGCAATAATTTACTGTCGAACAATGACTAACTGTTTGGCTTGCCATTGAGCAAACTGAGGCAATATTATTCGCCAGATGGCAGCAGTAAGATATTATGCATTGACGGTTTACAGCCGATGGTTTTATCTGCATCGTTCTGCAAATCACCAGTTATAGTGGCACCAATTGCACAGAAAAATTAATGTACAGATGGAAATTATTTGTGTTTGTGCAACAATTTTGAATATTTCAAATGACAAAAATTATACATTTTATTTCTCATACAAATTGCGTTTTAGATGACGGGAGGTAGGCCTATTCCAATGAAATTAAATAATAGCCTCGAAGGATGAGTTGCTCTTAAGACATGGATCCATAAGAAAGTAAAAAAATACTCAATTCATTGCTTTTGAAAATCCACCTGACGCTACGTTTATTTACACATCCTGGTTTGGATGATGCTTTTTTTCGATCAGCTTTCAAACCAGGTAGAAGGATCCAGGTGCGTTTGAAACAACTCGTTCTCTGCATAATTTATGCAGACAACACAAAGACGGCAAACATCAACGGTTTACAGCCGATGTCGTGGTCTGCATCGATCGACCCCGTTAGACCTCAGTCTACCTTTAGACAAACAGTCATGTCATGCCTAGCCACGTGATGCTCCAGTGTACATGAACCGTAAACAGCCAACCATGCATTGTTAATTCGTGTTAGTCTTCGCTCCCTTAGAAACCACAAGTATACCATGACAAACTTCCTCTTCTTGCTCAATTATTAGCATAAGGCGTCTAATGTATGCAAACACTAAAGTGTTATGCAGTGAGAATAATAAGCTGTAAAGCTCTTGTGTTGATGGACTGCTTTGTTATCGTGTTTGCGCTTCAAACTGTAAGCTCTTCAAACCCCGGGTCACTGAATCTGAAGAGGTTCTATTAAGGCCATCGAGGCTCATGTGTCACCGCAACCTCTTCCATATGT
Organism: Norana najaformis; assembly: GCA_964023275.1. Classification (NCBI taxonomy): domain Eukaryota; kingdom Metazoa; phylum Annelida; class Clitellata; order Crassiclitellata; family Hormogastridae; genus Norana; species Norana najaformis. Next base: position 981,115 of record OZ029928.1, read on the forward strand.
GTAGACCTGCACTTATCTTTACAAACCAAGGTGTATAAGTAGGGCGCCATGCATATTATCTGAAGTTGAGAAATAGCTTACAGCCAGACTGAGCCGGTTGTAAATGTGCACGTGGAGTTAGGCTGAGTTGTGTTGGACTTAGAGACAGCGCGTTTGATGGATGGTTAGTTGCATAAGCTTCATGGTTATATGGGTTTCTACGACGCAGTGCGTCTGTCATAGCTGACGACAGGTAAAACACGCGCACGCACTTGAAAATCAATGGCCCACATGGACAGAATGACTGCTATGGAAAGCCACGGGCGTCACTTTACAAACAACAACAAATGTGGCGAGACACATTTCTTCTCCGGATCGAGAACCAACCAAACCAATGAAACTTTCCAAGAAACGTTTAAGTTTTGCAGTTTAAGGCATTTGCCACTGATAATCAGCTATGAAAATTTTGAAGCAGTGAGTAGTAAGGAAGACATTTGTTAACACGCCATGTGTCCATCGGCTGAACGAGGAATCGTAGGCGAAGCCAACTTGAATAGGTATTCCACAAGCGCCAACCGTCCAGTATAGCCGTCTGACTGTCTACCTGTCAGACTCTTGAATATTGAACTGATGGAACTGAACCTAATATTATCTGCCTATAGATTTTGTTTTGACTAAGCACCCGTGAATAATCTGGTCTTCATGCACGACGTAGCTTTCTTTGGGCGCTGTAGAAATCTAGAGATGACGATTGTGATAGGATTAAGAAAAACGCCACATTCAAAGAGAGACAAGAAAGTTGAAAGGATGAAAGTCAACTTTATAAAAAGAACGTTTTGCTGTAAAAACAGCTTTATTATATCAGCCATAATATGTTAGATATAAGGGTCGGATGTCTTACAGTTTAAAACTATAACTCTTGCGGTAGTGTTCCTGTTTTCTCCGTTTTCACTATCCAACTTCCATTACATGATCAGGGTTAATTGCATGTATACATGTAGGCCTGCATAATGTATTGCTCACTGAATTAACAGTTATAACTGCAACAGCACTTAACACTTTGCCTTTTGATCTCACAAGACAGAAGAAATGGTTATTGCACTGAATAAGTGATTTGTTTTAAACATTGTCTCATCTATTACTAGACATCTGTTTCTATGGTCGTCTATAGTGTTCGACGCTGTGTTGTAAGCAACAACAGACATTATTCAACTGCATGCAAATGCTGTACTTAAATCTTATACTTCCTGGTTCTAGAGAAGAGGCGGGAATGTTGTGTATTATTCTTCAATGAATTTACTTTCGAATAATTCAGAGCTTTTATGTTCATGTAGACCCTACATATAGTTAATAACATAAATGCATAGAAGAAGCATTTTAGAACAGCTGTACGTGAGATCATTGTAGTCTAGGGTGCTTTAGGAGCTAACAGGAAGTAGGTTTACGCATTCATCTGCATGAATCATGTCGATAAGTCCATTAAATCGTAACTTAGATTCTCTTTAAATCAACAATTCACTATTAAGACAAGTATAGTATAAGAAACATCTGTTTTGAGCTGATATTCTCACGAGATCCTCATAATGTTCCACTTTCCGGAAATTAGAAAATGCCCCTGATAATGGCGTTATTTCAGAAACCGCCTTTTCAATTTCTTCAGCCTAATATTACGGCAACAAAGCAAAGCAATCCTTCAACACACAGCGGTGAAACCTTAATACCTTTCACTGTGTTGCTATAAGTTTGTTGAATTTGGTCTTATTTCAGCTATAGTGAAAGGTGCTTATGTTGCAAATAATTAACTAATTAACATGGTAATGATCTGTGGGATGACTGTGGCTGAGTTGACTACTATCTCTGGAGCAGAGAGCCAGAACCACGCATCTGAAGACTTTTGCCGGTTAAGGTCAATAAACAACGTCGTAGTTGTAACCAACTTATAAGAAACTATTGTTGGATTCTAATAACCTTTTTGTATTTACATATAACCTTTGAAAGGTTAAAAGGCGATATATTAAAAGCAAGATGCCATAGCAGAACATCGTGCTTCTACCGACGTGTGTGTAATAATAACAATTGACCATGCAGCATGTGTCTTAGATTCACTGGGGTTGTCATTCGCTGTAGTTGTTTCTCCACTGAGGGCTTTGTTGTATGCATCAAGGACTTAGGCAGACGCATTCCAAAGTTTAGCGCCTGAAGATGGCGATAAAGAGGCAAAGTTTTATGTTAAAATGAAATGCAGTCAACCGTTGTATTTCCAAAATAAATCACAAATAGCAAATAGCTTTATGATCTCCAAAGAACCTAAATGATCAACAAAAGCAACAAATACAAAACTTAATTCAAAATATCCACTTAAAATGGTGCAAACTGAATACAAATCATGAAATTAATAAAATATTACACAAACATTTAAATAGTTAAACGAATCATTTTTCCCATTCACAAGATTAATTACAAAAATATGATACAGAAATACAATCTCTTATCTTCAAGATAACCCCACAAGGCAGATATGGAGAACATGTTGATATCCGTTAGTAATAACAAACCAAGAACGAAAATCGTTTCCATGCCGATTAATAGGACTGCTTTTCAGATGAAATGCTCAATACTAGATAGTCCAAACCGATCATCCTATTAAAACATTTGCATCAGACTTAGTCATGCTGCAACGCTATTGTGAGGTTCTTGAAACGCGCTATATAAGTCTTTGGATACATTCATACATACATAATTATCTGTGCATTTGAACAACTCCAGATGGGCGCCATATTAATGCTCGATTAACAACTAAAATTACATAAACAACGGAATGAGGTAATCATTCTGAAAATGTGAATTCAACGGATCTTTACAGAGCTATTATTGTCTTGAAGTCAGAAGTAACATTTCTCATATAGGGCCCACAGCACAACGTGCCAAATTAAGAAGGAACAATATTTGAATTTGCATTAAATCATAAATCGCACAAAATACTTAGTGCAAGTTCGCTGTACAGCGAATCGCAATGCTTCAAATGCCATAAGCACCACCGGGATCTGATATTCCGTCGCATTTTGAAAACTTGACTTGTTTTCGCGTGATTGCAATGTGAAATTATTAGCTGATACATGATACATGCAAGATATGAAATCAGGAAGTCATCCAGAACGCAATATGAAAATTCATATAGTACTAAAGATCAAATGCCTTCCTTACGCCGTGATACTTATTATTAAATTCTAATATTAAACAGCCATCAAATCCGTTTTGAGAAATAATTTTGTCACCAGGCAAAGAAATGTCACAAGCTAAATTGCAAGAAAGCACTAGCGCCGTCACTGATATTCTGCGACTGTGAAAGAATAAACAAACTTAATATCCTGAAAAAGAGCAACAGTTCACAATCATAATCAAGTTGAAATCACAATATTTTCCTCTGGCTAAATATCACCAACATCTGATCATGCAGTTCTATTTTATTCTCTTAATTTCAATATATAGCGACAGAATCGAAAGTGATAAATTGCCCATTGTGCGCAACAGTGTCCTAGTCATTAATACAAATTATGTCTGAAGAAGAATTGAATTGTAATGGCAAGTTTCTTTAAAATATTACGGTATACTCATAGTAGAATGACAGAACTGTTTATGACTTGAAATAATAATGTTGCTTTTGGTTAGAAATTCTTTTAAAAAGGAATTGTTTACTGTCGTATAGAATACCAAAACAAATTCTGTATTAAAGTAAGTAAGTAATGCATTTGTTAACACGCCATATTTTCATCGACTGGGTCAGAAATCGTAGGCAGTTTACAGATCAACAGAAGTGAAGTCAGGCCTTGAAAAACTTAAGATATTAAATGCTTTTAACATAATGAAACGCTCGTTAAGGTTACAAAACAAATATAGGCAGGCTTTTGTTGTAATAAAAATATTCACCTCACAAAACTTAAGCATAACATATGCAAAACGTTAGAATTGACAAAATTTAGTATTGGATAAGATTTTCAAGTAATCGAAAACGCTGTTTGGCTTGAAAGAATTCAAATTACTAGTTCAATATCTATGGTGTAAAAGAATCATACAAAGTATCTAAGTAATCTTATCAAAACTAAATACGTTTAAAACTCAAAGTTTCTAAAACAGACAATATAATACTGTGTGTTGCACGTAGGCGGTCTAAGTGTTCTTCAGAGGCGCATATTGCTGATCACTTTCCTTAGCCAATAACTGAACGGGTCGTCGGGAAGTTGGCTGAGAGGCAAGATTTAGTTCTCCATAGAGAGGCGCATTCGGATTAGGAGCAGCGGTTTCATCAAGCGCTTTAATTGGTGGCAAAGGAACAGCTGCCTTAAGAATGAAGTCCTCGTTGTCTGGATTACGTAGCACAGAAAAAGCACTGCTTTCCTTAAAAATATACACGATACCGCCTTTTATTCACACGTTAAAACAATCCTAATTGAATTAGGTTCATAGTTTTAAACTCTTGCAATTCCATGTGGAAACATGAATTACCTTTCTTAATTTCGCAATTTTTAACAAAATGTCAAGGCTACACTTATACATTTTAAATTATGAGAAAGTACAAATAAGTGAGATGTCACAAATGTCAATAATTTCTCTCGTGAGCCATGTATTGTCTACACGTATATGTCGTTAACATTATAAGATTTTAGAAAGCAGTCAGTGAACTGTGACTAGTACATCTTCTGATATTAGCATTGCATTTTCCATGTTTGATAAGCATCATTGCATTTTCTACTGTTGATGCTGCAGGTGTCCGATAGTCAATTGAGTCAATTTGAGTGAAATTTTACCTGATCGTCCACTCTTGGTTTCTTTTTATTGACCGGTGTGTAATTGGGTATCACTGACATGTCTTTTTGCTTCCTTTCTTTGTTTTCTTGTGGGTGGCTTTTTGGCAATGGGTCTATCTTGGCTTCCGAGGATCGGAAGTGGTCTTGGGTCGTCCCTCGTCCGCGACTTCTGGCGGCGTCTTCGTCTTTTGTGTCGCATATATGGCTACAGAAAAGTAGTTACCGTAAGACAGCACGATATAAAGCTCATATGAATGTGTTGGATACAGGGAGGCAGTCAGACTAATCAATGATGGCATCGGAATGTTACGCACAGTTCTACAATACCATCTATGTCGATTTAACATGACGGGCAAAAGGATTCTTACACTGTCGTCGCAGATAAGAAAAGGTATAAACGACCTATAATGTCGTTTATACATAATCTCATCACAAAAGCTTAACGATAGAGTTATCAATGTAAATATAGTAGTATTTAATCAGGCTATATAATTAGAGCAAAGCAATGATTTTTGCTGTGAATTTTTAAAGTAAACTGCACGAATCAAAATCACAGAAAATAACGTAACAATGTAAAAACGTAAATGACGATATTACAATTAGTAACAAAACACCCGAATAAAAGCACTAGAAATTAAGAGTGTATTTCAGTTGTATTTATTGAAGTAGATAATACAAACTAGAGAAAAATTTTAAGCGTTTAATTTGCAAAATAAATTTAGTGAACATGAATTTATTTTCTTCCAGGATTCAACGGAAGCATGACTTAGTTTCGTAAGCCGAAAGTAGGTCTATGCCAACTTTTCATAGAATGTTACGTGAAATAAGAATCTTACCTGAACTTGAATTCCATTTCTACAACGCAAAACAGTTCATTGGTAAATATAGCTGCCTCTTGTATGATAGTCTAATAATGATGGGCTAAATAAGACAAAAAGAAGACTACGTGATCCTTGTTTTATAGTGAAGAATTTGATATTACTGCTTGGATGAAATTAAAATATCATAAATAGGTCAATAAATCACCGAAATTATCCGAAAAATGACGTTCAGAAATTTTTCGTGCTTTTTTCAACACAGTTCTGTATTTGTCGTTGACGAATTCAGAACTCGACTTAAAAATAATTCGTTCTCAAGTCTGACTTTCTTTTCTTATTGAATCTTTGATGCAGTGATCTTAAAACCAGCATTCCATTATATTTCATAATTGCTGTTAGTTTAACAATATGATTTTCAATATTTTTAAAACCAATGTTCTGTAGAGCACACGCTAGAGAGCACAATAGCAATTATTTCGTGTATTTGCAATTCATCTGTTGATCAGAAAACGCATTAATCTCAAAACAACAATTTACTATAAAATCAACATAATAGGAATTACGGTTCATCTTTCAGGCGATGGACATATTGTGTGCTAACGAATGCTACATACATTTAACTTAAAAGAGTGTTATGCGTATACTAGTAATAACCAAATTAAGGTTTGGCATGGCATGCTCTTCTTTAGAATTATTAGGTGATTCATGCAAAATGTCGACAAGTTCCAAGCAGCGAAATTTATTCAATATCTGTAAAGTCAGACAAAGCTAAACGTGTAGCACGTTGATAGCCAGCTAAATCAGGCAATCTACTGATATACCGCTTGAATGAAGGCTGAAGACAAAACTTCTATAGCGATTGAAAGTAAACTATGTTAAGACTTTCTCAATTTCCACTTAACATGATGAAGTGCTGAAATGCTTAAAAATTACATTTGTGCCAAATATATTTTTTTTTCAAAATTTGTAACGGTTGATTGTACTCGAATCTGGTAGTCTAACATAGCCTACTTTTACAGTTCTTGACTTGCATTAATATGCATATTTCTAAAAAAGAGCGAAACGATAAAAGTTGCGTATGTTAGCAAACGGTGGCATTAGCAAAAATGAGGATTAATAACTGGAGAAGGAACTTAGGAAATTCGCTCCATTCTTTACGACTCGGACGAAAATTGTTACTCTGAAAGCGTGGCTGAAGCTATACATGAAAAAAACTGCGAGCAATGATTGCAGTTAGGCGACCTTACCCAGTTTCAATTAAAACCATGGGATCTGACATTGCCGAAAGTTTCGGTAACACTGACAAGACATTTAATGCATTTCATAGGTACATTTTCCAGATACACTATTTGGCTTCAAAGTTTTGAAAGCTAAATTTGATAAAGACGCAGTGTATCAAAAGAGTTTAACCAAGTCAAAATTGAAACTATCTTGGCCATATAAAATACTAACAAATGTCCCTCAATTTTTAAAGCCAAGATATCGCAGCGAAAACCTACTTTTGATCTTAGACCTAATTTAGATGCAGTTGAGTAGTTCGAAAATCTAAATTTACATGAAATATATTATAGTGTCTTTTACAGCCACAATAATTATATTGCGACTTGAAAATTTTTTGCGAGGTGAATGAAAACGAAAATGTGAGATTACCTTGGGAGGCTGACGTAGGCATAGTTGAGGTAGACAATTTGTCGGCGTCATTAGCAGAGAAGTTGCACTTGGCTCTGACCAACAAGATTGGGCAAACAATCAAACCAACTGTAATGGACATTAGGACGAAAAGGAAAACCCAGAGACATTGACTGCATCCTCCGTCTGCGAACAGTAGAAACAATGAATGTGAATAAAATGGTAAACTAAAAACTGAACTTTTGCACAAATGGTTCCGGACATTAAAAAATATGTAATTTGGAAATAGAGGTAGCCAACTGGTTAGATCGCTGTGTTTGTAATGTGAAAAGAGAGGTAAAGGACCATTCTTGAATATTCCATGTAACTGCGCATTCGAATATGAAAGTTTCGGTTTTCTAAGTATTACTAATGTTGAAATAATTACAGGTTGTTAAAATGCCTTAATTTAATTTAACCTGAGCGTTATAATTTAAGCAGAGCAGATTTAAAAGAGTTTCTAACCTTCATGCAGCTAGTTATAGTGTTATAGTTCGGCAGAAATGCGGAACGATTTCTTTGAAAATGGCTCTTACATGTAGTGCCACATTTCAATCCCAAACTAATCATTTGCACTGTTTAATATAATGCTATCAGATACCTCTAATATTAAGAAGGACTAACAGTCGAAATGTGGAATGATATTCTTACCAGAGGATTCGTTGATACACGGCAACATAAGCTTCAACCAAGAGAACGAATAATTCAGCATCTTCTTGTGTTCATGTTTGCCATTGGGGTCTCTTGCATTGTAGTAAATTAGGAACACTGCCGTAGCGATTAGGTTGAGGAGCATCCAACATGGCACAACGACAACGGGTATAATCACGTCTGTCAACGAGATAAACTGGTTACACTTCTAAAATTCTAGTACGCGGTGTATTGCAATAGCCACATACAATGTTTTCCTACTGTCGACACTTTTCTGGACTTCTGGATATTATGTTCACAACTGTAATTGAATTACTAATACATGCAGCCTGAATAAACTGCTAGATGAATATCAAACACGTAATGCCAGTATATAAGCGAGAGTATAGTTATAATTTGTGACTAGAGGAAACGAAAAAGTGAAAAGTTTCAGCATAACTATCGCAATTAGTTTGTAGATATCCATTAACAAATATTTTCCAGATAATACAACCGACACTTTAACACTACTCTAAAAATGTCTTAACAGCTAATGAATGTCGGTTGTCAGTGTATATTATGTTGTATATGTGTATTGTTGTATATGAAACTCTAAATATCCAAAAATATTTATCAAGTAACGTTTTGAAACTTTCATCCTAATTTGTGAAAATTCAAAGATAAATTCATAAAATGTGAATCAGTTTTCTTGATCACTTAATGAGTTCATTTAACTCCTAATTGAACTATTAATAACTAATTCCGATATCAATCGAAAATCTTAGGTTTCTACTCGCCAAAGGTTGGTGATGCTGCTTTATATATAAAATTACAAAAACACTGCCTTATAACATTTGCTTCGTGTCTAATTTGCCTAAATTTTTCATAATATCGAAGTTTTATATTAATCATATTAAATATGCAATATAAAATTGCATATACTTCAGTAAATATCCCAGACGCATCAACAACCTATTGGTTTTACTAACAATACCCTGTTACCAGGCACATAATTATATATTATTTATCAAATCTCTCTCCTTCTAGCTGGAATTAATCCCTACTGGTGAGGGGTCGCCATGCGGATCCTTTCTCTCATAACTGTTTTGATGAAGCTTTCTTCTTCTGCACGCTCCACATGATCATACCATCTTAGTCTGGCCTCCCGTACATTCTCATTTATACAAGTTACTCCAACCACCTGCCTTATATATTCGTTCCTTTTCCTGTCTTTCAATGACACCCCAAGTATCCATCGCAGCATTCTCATCTCAGTTCTCTCCAAGAGTTCCTCTTCTTTACTCCTCGCTGTCCAATTCATCGTTCCGTAAATTATTACCAGTCAAATATACTTTTCCTTTGAGTCGAATCGGCATCTTAGGGCCACAAAATGCTCCACACAATTCTTTCCATTTTGTCAATCTGCTTTAATCCTGTTCTTAACATCTTGTCGCATCCTCCTTTAGCATTCACCATTGACCCAAAATATTTGAAAGTCTCCACCTGCCTCAACATGTTTCCCTCAATGTCTGTAACCACAAGAGTCTCATCTATCTTAGAGCAGACCATGTTTTCTGTTTTACTGATATTTATTTTAAGACCTTTGTTATCCAGTGCATTTTGCCAATGAGTAAAGCATGTTTGGATATATGATGCTGAATCATCCGGTACGATGAGGACATCAGCATACAGCATATTCCAGGGCATATAATTATATTGCTAATTAACTACACGTTAAGGAAGTAATGCAAATCACAGCTAACAGTAAATTTTAAACAAAATATTTGAGGCTTTTTACTTGAGTAGGCCTAGTACAGAAATGTATTTGTCTCAGAGGTGAGATGACATGTTTCATAAATGTGAATGTGCATGATTTAAGAAACTTTCAAACCTAAACTTGGAAATAATTGGCCATGGTTCCTAACAGATTTGCTGTTTTTCTTTATATCGGTTAAGATAAGAACAACAAGTTATAATTAACATTTACCGAAAGTTGATCGTAAAGGTATTTTTGATGTTTTCACTAGCAACAAAACCACCAGAGTTTCTCTAATGTCTTTTGTAGTGTTATGGCGCATGTTTATTATTTATGTATTTGGCCACCGATTGTAAATTTAGTTCAAAAATGCTTTACTTCATATAATAGAGCATTACCATGTTGCTATATAAGCACTTACTAGATTCTCTTACTATACATATTAGGTCCTCTTAACCTCCAAGATAATGACTGAACTTTCAAGGCATTTTAGTAGAATTTTCCAGTTTGGACTATGGTCTTACTTTGATTGATATCACTGGTCAAATACAAGTCGTTAGATATCAGTTGATATCAAAGGTCAAATCGAAGTTTTTAAATATGATTTGATTGCGATCGTTGGCTCAGCTACGGATTACATCAGAGCTCATCACGCCGGTTGCTGATCAACCTGGCCGACAGAGACTACCATCGGTGACACATGGCCATCTCATTGTACCGCATTCTCGCACGTCTGCCCGGGCGGGCCGCGCCTTTTCCACTGTGGGGACGTCTCTGTGGAACACTCTTCCAAGAGACATCCAATCCCTTGCCTGTTCAACAGTTCAGGAAACATTTTCTGCCCGTCTCAAGATGTTCCTAATTAGAGACCATTAGGTAGCCGTACTGCAGCGCTTTTATAAATTACTTAAAAGTCGCTTTACAAATATAGTGATACATACATAAAAAAAAAACTTCAAGATATCTGCTATAAAACCAAATACGATCAAAAAATGTCATGTCTTAGATCAGAAACATTGACGTTCCAATAGTAATGTATAATTTCCACTTACTAGTCAATGGCGAGGGCGTTGTACCAACTGCAGAAAGAATCAACAATATAAGTCATGTTATTAATATGTTAGGTATACATGTACAAAACCAATTTGTGACTGACAGTTTTGGTTCACTTACTACTCATGCTTTGTTGAGACATGATGCAACTATAGACTAGAATATAACATAGTTATTGAAAAGCATGCATTTAAGAGCAGTTTGAAATTACGAGTATTGGTTAATTAAGCTACAGCTGAAGGCATTCAAAATACGTCTAAGTGAATGAACCTTTACACTAGGAAAATACTTAAATATGGTTTAATCGCAAATATTTGCATACTTTCAATGTGTTATATTTGCTGTAGTGCAAGGGGAACTTGGTCTTTGCCGATTTATTCAAAACAATTCTTACGAAAGACCACGACACAAGCAGGGTGATTATAAAGAACATGTGAGTCTATGCTTTGAATAAATAAAATGTTATTGAATGGTAAAAACATGTGTAAGTCGTATTCTAGAATTTTATATAAAAAAGTAGTAATGATCTCAGCAAGACAGAATTCAGTTACTGTATTCTGCCTTTTCTGCTATTTATTCTGTTCGTTGTCGTTAAATAAACGCAATTTACCGAAAATTTGTTACGCATACCTAATTTCGTTATAACACTGAGCACGCACTGACTGAAGAAAATTCTACAGCTTTCCTCTTGCATCACTTATTTAGCTAGCATGACGTCATAGTAAATCGTTTGTAGCTTGCATGTACATTGCATCTTGTCGTCATCGTACAATATAAGTATGTAACATTTTCAAGTGGCAAATACCCCAGGTTATATGTTACGGTCTTGTCAAAATTTTCCCCGTCACCACGTAAAATAATGACGCTTCGCATGTTTTTCAATAAGTTTAAATGGTCCAATATTGTTAGCTTATTTGAGCAGTGTAATGGATGAATAAAAGCCCGACCAAAGCTAAACAACAATGATCTGGTCATGCATTCAATAACCAGAATTTTGTTGCATCTTTGAAAGGTAAAAATGCATTTTCATACCACAGTTAAAATTGCCTCAAAACTATTTTTAGACGACTAAATAATGACATAATGCATAGACTCGGTAGCAATATTTTAATAAGAATCAGTGAGTCGTGGCTTTTGGACCAGGAATAAATTACATTTGTCGGCTACGTAATAGTAGCCAGACTGACCTATCCACTTAGTTCTAATACGTGTTCATTTCAATGCACAACAAGATATAAGTAAAAAAGGACATGACTTGTGAAAACAATGTTTATTCAAAACTCAATTATTTTAAGATGAAAAATAATTCCTACACCTTAGTTTTTTTGCATTTCAACCATTTGAGCCAATGGCCCGCACCATAGAAATTCAATTCTTTGCGAATATGTTGAATATTCCTCACTCGTTTGATTTACTTATTTATTGCACTCGTTGCATGCTCACAGTGCATAAATCTGAATCTGAAGATATTTTATTGTCGAAAGATTTGAAAAAAAAATAATTATTTAAATTTATATTCTGCTTACAAAAACGGTTTGGTTACAAGAAAACAACATATCTAACACATGAATATAAAAGAAAATCCAATTTAATTTATATATTTATAAATTTTGTATTTATAAGTCAAGGTCTACACAATGTCATGTGAAATTCCGAGCTCACAATCTGAGATCTTAAAGTTCGAGAAAGTCGGCAAAAAGATGCTATTCCACAAATCGTCACTTAACCAAGTTAACCAATTATAGAAGAAATATTCTTGAGTAAATAATAGGTAGGCTAAAACGATGTTAGTGTTAGATGAGTATTTAACTGAAAACAAAAATTCGGTTCCCACGCTGAGATTATCTGCTTAATATAATGTCTCCTTGCTATTACATGTCGTCGTCATGACAGTCTTCGGATCTGCTCTTAATTAAATTAGAACTTTTAATCGCACTTATTAATTTACTAATTTACAAAATATATTCGCACTTTATCACAGAATTATAATAATACATCACACTGGTATAGTTTCAAAAGGAACGGTCGAAGGCATGTATAATAAACACCATTCTGGATTTTACCGCTTCAGGGCCATGTCTAGGAACAGATGCATCATCGCGTTCTTTATTGAACAAATGTCAAAGGCGCACAATATTTTGTTCACCAGTAGATTAGCCATTACTTTCAATCACTTGTTTGCAGAAATCAGAGTGATTAGAAAATAATTTAAACAATTCTTGAATCAGACACATCTCAAATGAGATCATCATTTTCATGTTGCATTAAAAATAAACTTACACAATGCCATCTACATTAAAGCAATGGGAAAGTTGCGGCAGAAATCATAGATTAAGTTGTTAAAACCCAACGAGTCTATGTTATATAAATGTGAGCGTTCAGCTGCAGCCTTTTGTAGCACTGAACGCCAGTATTGTACATTTGGACAGCGTGTCAAGGAGTCAGCACATATCGGAAAGTCTGAAAAACAAAGCAATTACTATTAGCTGCTACAAAAACATGAAAACTGAATTTTTTTGCGTAGATATTCTAAAAATACGCAGTCAAGTAGTCTAATTCCCACTCTAAATAATGAAAATGTCGTCACTAAAGTTTGAAATACTTCAAAATCGTTTAATTGGAACGAAGTAAGCTTGCTGCTTACCATTTGTTCACAGTGAACGAAGTAAACAAGGACAAAAGTTAGTGGAAACATGAAGACAACGACCCCAAACCACATCAGGATGATCAGTGGAATCAAATCTACAAACATTCCAAAAGTTGAACGGAATGTGTTGATCATAGTCATATTACCTTTATCCGATACTAGCTGCATTCATAAGCCCGAGTGCGTTGCTTTACCTTGTTATAATGATAAAGAACATATTTACATTAAGTGAACATATAGACATCAGGGCATTTCTTCAGAATAAAACATGTCCTACTTACACAGATAACACTGGCCAACACATAATTTGTTGCCTCAAATGTTAGAACTGTTTCTGGGTATATTTGACCTGCTGATTCCAGAAAAGGCACCAGTTTTCTCCCAGCAGGTCTAGTTTTCGAGATATAGAACATTATGCCATATACCAGTCCTTGCCTCTGCTCGCCCATAAAACATAAGGCTATAGGTATAATTATGTAGTGCTCAATTTATTATGTGATACACTAAATAAACATGATAATACAAATACTTAAAAGAAAATGGTAGTACCTGAAACTGTACTTATATGATACCAAACAGAACAAGTTTGTTATAAAAATTTCAAGTCATTCGACACCGAAGAAGCTCCTTTTGTACGATTTCCGAGTGTGGCATCTGCCGGAACAATCGCGCATAATATTCCAGCAATAGTCTGCCATCATGTGTGCATCCCATCTTCCTTGATATCGATTTTCCATTGTTTTGATGTCTTGGTGAAATCTTTCACCTTACTCTTCGCTGAAGTCACCAAGATTCTCTGGAAAGCGATCTAAGTGACTGTGGAGATAATGGACTTTAATGCTCATGTTGCAGCCAAGCTTGTTGAAATGAAGAAGCATATCCTCTACTAGTTGTGCATAATTGTCTGCCTTCTTGTTGCCAAGAAAATTTTTAGTTACAAGAACAAAGGAAGACCAGGCACAAGATTCGATTTCATTCATTGATGGTATGAAAAGTGGGTCATTCATAAGTTGCCTGATCTGTGGACCATCGAAGATTCCAGGCTTCAATTTTTCCATTGTAATTCCTGGTAACTTGTGTACTATGTATTCGAAGCATGAACCTTCTTTATTCAAAGCCCTGACAAATTGTTTCATCAGGCCTAGCTTTATATGTAGTGGTGGCAGTATGATCCTATCTCGTGCCACCAAAGATTCCTTGATTACATTTTGAGCTCCAACCACCATGTCTTTCCTCGAAGGCCAATCTTTTCTTGTCCAATGTTCATGCTTGGCTCTACTGTCCCAAAGACACAAAAAGCAGGGATACTTTGTGTAGCCACTTTGTTGACCAAGGAGGAAATTGACCATCTTCAAGTCTACACAAATTACCCATTGATGTTCTTTGTATTTTATCTTTTCCAGTACTAAAGAGATGGCATTGTACTCTTCTTTCATCCTGGTGGAGTGACCGATTGGAATAGAACCAAATTTGTTGCCGTTATTTAAAAGCACACATTTCAGACTACGTTTTGAACTGTCGATAAAAAGACGCCACTCATCTGGGCTGTAATCCGACAGACCAATTTTCTTCAATAAGTTGCTGATGTCATTACAGAATACTAGGTTGTTGTCTTCGGTAAAGAATGCCAGCAAATCCTTTTCTCTGTTTCTATAAATTGTAATTTTCGTTCCAGGCTGAAGTGCATTCTTTTCCTTTAGTCTGGACGCAAGCAATTCAGAGGACTCTTTGGAAAGATTTAAGTCCCTGATCAGATCACTCAACTCTTTTTGGTCAAAACGTTCACTGTGTGAAGTTGATTGGAAATCACTGTCACTGCCCCCACTTTCTTCACTTTCGTCATCTTGTCCGATATTGGACATGCAAGTGTCATCGTCTGAGAGCTGAGGTAGTTCGCGAAAAGGTGGAACTGGTACAATATCCGAATGCGGAACAGGTCTTCTGGCTGAAGGTATATCAGGGTAAGACAACTTGTGACGATTATTTCGATTGATGCCTATGATATTAACCATACAAAAGTAACAGTCGTCGAAGTGGTTTATCTGTTCCCTCCAAACCATCGGTACACCAAATTTCAGGCAACTTCTCTTTCCAGTTGTCCAGTGGCGCAATTGTTCAATACAAGTTTTGCATACTGTATGAGGAGCCCATTGCTTATCTTGATCTCCAAGTTTGACACCAAAATAACCTACATATGCTCTTTTTACAAACTCAGAAATCGGTTTCCTGGTTGCTTTTAGTGTGTATTCCCCACAAATGTAGCAGATTATGTCTGGATGGTTAATGCAGCTCCGTCTGGAAGTAGCCATAACCTTAAGGATGTTCGCATCTGAGGAATTAAGTGACTAACCTAAAAAATAGTAAGAACATGTAGTTATTTAATGTTCACATTCACAGATTGTTCTTGCGACCAACTCTTAATATGCCCTAAGACGACTGCGGCTGCTCTAGCTTTCAGGAGGCGGTTTATATAGGCTATAAATGCTGACTTCAGCATAATCTATTTACATAGTTCGAAACCATGAAACGCTGTATAAGCACAAATAAATTCTAAATGAGGCCATGAATTTAGTGCTGAGTAAGCTGTAGGCTACGGAATAGTTATTTCGTTGAATCAGCAATATCTCAGCACGCGGCAAGATATGCTGATTTTACATTATAAGGATGTAGGCATTATATGAATCAGCAAGAATTATAATTAGCCATAAATAAAGCTTATTATGACATTTTAGTTTTGTCAAAGACATCGTTTAAAGAGTGGACTGGGTTTTCTTTACAAAATCGACGATATCTGAGAAACTAGACCTGATGCACTCAATCCAATGACATTTTCTGAATCAGCGCCCAAAATTACCCCAAGAACAGGTCTAAAACCGAAGGCAACAAGAAAAATTTTTTTTTCTGTTGGCCAGTGTAATAATAATTGTCAAGAATAGACGTTACTTACATGCAGGTTTACCTTTTACTGTGCCGCTATTCACATTCTGACCATCTCCTACTGAAAATTAAACATAAAGTAACATTGGTAAATCGATAGTTAAATCTTCTAGAAACTTTTGGCAGAAAATGTAAATTATCTCCCTACAGTAACAGCGTTTAATTTCTTTATATTTCGCTAGCAGAAAGGAACTGGAATCAACGCAGAGCGACCGTTTATGGCGCAATGATATATCTATATATCATAAATAAAAATCTTATCATCATAAAACGGTTTGACGCAGACGATAAAATATCATTTTCAAGCGTAGCTTGAAACAGAACCATAATGTTGCAACTTCAAAGCAGGCAGTTAAAGAAACAGAGTCGTCTCCTATAATTTTTCATTACTAGACGTTCATGCACCGCGTCTAAAAGTTAGGCTAGAGCTATGTATTAGCACCTAGATTTCTCAGTGGTTGCGATGTATTACCTTTGCTCTTTGGGCTGAAGTAGGCGATTGTGATCAGAATGGGAAAGAAAACGATTCCACATGTCACCGCCACAACAATGAGTAAAACGACGAAGAGGAATATTTTCCATTTAGGCGCTGAAAAGGAAAATAATTTGACACAACAAAAAGCAAGTTTAGATATCAAATTTCTTCTTCATACTGTTGAATTAATAACAATTAAAACAGAAGCTTACAACCATACCCTTTTATTACGATGTTCATAAGCTCAAAAGTAGATTACACCAAACACCCGCTATGGTTTAGAAACAGTGAAGCGTGTCATGCAAAACCATATCCAGCATCACGAAGAACAGTAAAATTCGCATCTGCCATGCCAAGGTGACACAATAGATTAAGTATTTCCATTGCAACCGACTTAATAAATTTAATGCTAAAACTTGTAACTTTATTCTTACTACTTTACATATTAAAATTATGGCATTTATTGATTCATGTCTTTATATGTATTTTTGCGGCACAGTACCAGTTTATTTTCGAATGGTTCAAACTTTCTTTTCAGCTTGAAATAAAATTAGGCGTTTCTGGAAAGATTGCTTGTAAAAACTGTGCAAATCTGCATCTGAAACTGATTTATCTCCAAAGAAAATAGCCGAAACTTTAAATTCTTTGCTTAAAAAAGTCTGACTGATTTTTTGCATTGCATTTCCTGCACATTGTAACACTAATCTTGCCTAAGTAACATAATTACATACAGTAGCCAAAATCTGACAAATACACCCGCATCATAGAGGATTTTCCAGCTATTATCCGTTTCTGAAATTTTTTAAAACTCTTCACTTATACATCTTTTTCTCACCAGTGTCTTTGTCAATCACAGTTCTTTTAATCTCACGTGCATTCGCCTTGAAACTCTGCGATCTGGGAGTTTGGGTTAGCGATGTATTTTTGATTGGTTCCAGTTTTCCTGGTTTTGGTGGCAAAGGTCGTCCGGTTGGGACTGTGGACGATTGTACGCCATTGTTGTGGGGTGGGATTTTAGTTGCCGAGTCAAGATTTTCAGTAGTTTTTTCTCCTCTTCTGCGCTTCTTTTTTGATTTTTCTGGAGGACAGGTATTCTCTGAGCTCTGAACTAAAGAGCAAATGGTTCATTTAGAATGAACTCAAACGGTTAGTAGATGCTTAACCCATAAATCAGATGTTCCAGCAATATTGCACAACAATATCGGAACATGTTATAAAATATAATCTAGCAAAAACCTTAGTACAAGGGTTAGAAGCAGATCTTGAAAGAACATCGACTACAATTTCTGACTACTTAGAATATTATACGTGAAAAGTGGGATCATGTTATTCTTAAACATACCTAAAATGGACGAGAGATGTATGCAACATGAAAAGAAATGCAAAAAGCCGTAGATATTGGAATCATTGTTATACGCTATTCCCTTCATTACATCACAACCAAATTAAATAACAGCAGCTGAATTAACAAAACCAATTTGGAATCATTGTTATACGCTATTCCCTTCATTACATCACAACCAAATTAAATAACAGCAGCTGAATTAACAAAACCAATCAGGGCAAATTAGCTTGAAAAGCATTAACAAGCGACTATTCCTATAAAGAACCAAGCACCCTTCACCTTTGCATACAATTACAAAGTTATAAAAACTAAAACGCGTATCATGAAACACATCTCCTTTTTGATAGGTGTATACTAACTACACTGCTGACTTTCAACATAATGCTCTTAAAAGAATTTATTATTACGACATACTGTATTTAAAAATTTAAAAAAAACAAAACAAATTGATACAGTTAGATAACAACCCGTCACATAAATACTCGTATGTCAAGTTTCAGCCATTGCAAACTCTTTACTATAATTCCTCAGTTTAAGTTTATTAATATGTACATTATCATTGGTTGTACTAATGTTTCTCAATAAAGTAGATTTTATGCTTCAAAGTGATGACGGTAGACTGTGGTAGTCTTACCTGGTGTCGTCTCAGCATTTTCTGCCGCTCTTTGCTGTTCTATTAAAAAGAAATCAATTTTCGTATTGCACAGCAACTGACTCCACTAACATCAAAAAAAAACATCAAAATGAGTCACAATGTTCTTATCTAACATAATCTAATTTAACCTTATCTAAAACTTCCATAATACCGTTATTATGATGCACAATGTATAATGGTCGCTTCAAGTGAAATTGCAATTAAAATCACAATCAGTTGGAAAAGCCAAAAATAATTCCGAAAGAGCATTATCCTACAATGTTATGAAATTCTTACCTTTGGATTTCTTTACGCACGGTAGCATATAATCGAGCCAAGGGAATCTGCTGAGCATCTTGACCCTGAATGGAGTGGCAAGTGTAGCATAACAGACGAGAAAGATGGTCGTCACAATCAGACACTCGCCGACCCATGGAATGATGACGCTCACTATTATTTTCCATTCGGGACCTAATCACAACACAACTAAATAAACTGATAGTCATTTTATAGCTTCAGCAAGTATAGAAATATATTTCTACAGATGTAGACACCTAAACAGAAGAACGATTATCAAAATAAAAACATCTCATGATAATAAATTGGGCTAAAGTTATAAGCCGAAATGCTATACGTTAGTTTTTATACAGCAGTTGTTAATCAGTCATATTATAGCTGTGTAGTAAAATTGCTAAACTTTGCACAAAGATCTCAATATAATAAAAACTATCAAATGCCACTTTAACACGAGAAATATACAAAATGCACTTGCTTTACGATTTCGATTTTGAATTATTTTGTTTTAGCAAAAACTTGGCTTGGTCAACTTACATTTTTCCGGTTATCTTGAGATTTTTGTTGCTTTTGTGCAAGTACAGATATTTAAATATTTGAAAATAATTCTGACAAAGTGATTTCAATCATTTTATTCATTTTGTTCATATGAGCTTCAGTTATTTCAATAAACACCATTTGTGAATTGGTATTTGTGTTGTTTTGCCGTCGTAATACATGCAGCGCTGTTAGATTCATTATATATATATATATATATATATATATATATATATAGTGTGTTACATGTCACGGTCGAGCAGAGTATGAGAGTCAGAGGAGTGTCAACTTAACGCGGGAACGAGACGACCTCTAGCGGCGTAGATAGAGATTGAGGCACAACGGTTGCTGTCTTCGGTCTGTTAAGACGTTTTGGTTTTGGTTCATGGGAACCGTTGTGTTGTGCTGGGTCTATGAGACCTTTTGAGACGTTTTGTTGTGGCACGTTCTCGTTTGTTAAAGTCGTCTTTTGTTGTGTGACGACGTTTGACACCTCGTGGAGGTTTGAATTGTGTTTTCTGTAAATAGCATCTGTAAATCTTGTATATAGAACAAATACTTTTAACCAAATTCTGATGCTTATGTTCTTTTAAAAGTTCCCTAGGCTTTTAAATGTAGCAAATGGGGGCTCGTCCGTAAAAATTCGTAAAAATTGTTCGTTTCGCTAAATTTTGTCGCCTGAAATTGGGTTGCAGAAATTTGGGATCAAAGTTTTGTGTCCGGTTTAATTTTGTCAATTGCTGTACGCTGGAATACAAAATTAGTTATAAAATGGAGTCGCCGGGTGCTGCTAAGCAGATAACTCTGGACGACGTTTTTGAAATGTCGGCCGAGGAATTGAGGGATGAGTTGGAAAAATTGGGCCACGAGACAAAGGGATTGAGTAAAATGCAATTACAAAAAGCTTTGTCTAAAATACTATCCTCGGAAAAAGTGGATATGGAGGATAGGCGCCTAAAAATTAAAGAAATGGAAATTAAGGCCCAAAGAGAAGAGGCGGAAAGGCAACAGAAAAGAGAAGAGAGAGAATTTGAGTTGGCTAAACTTAAATTAAAAGCTGAGGGTGAAGCAAGAAAAGTGGAAGTTGAAGAAAGAATGCGCTTGGAAGATAGAAAGTTACAGGCAGAAGCTGAAGACAGAAAGCTAACAGCTGAGGCTGAAGACAGAAGGCTAAAAGCTGAGGCTGAAGACAGAAGGCTAAAGGCTGAGGCAGAGGAAAGAAAGTTACAGTTGGAAGAAAGGAAATTATTGGCTGAAATGGAGGACAAACAGAGACAATACGATTTAGAACTGAGACGTTTGGAGGGCACGGAAACAGAAACTGGCCGGGTCCGAGAAACTGATACATTAAGATAGCGTCTGCAGTAAAATTGGTTCCGAGGTTTGAGGAGCATGATATTGAACATTATCTCCTGTCTTTTGAGAAAGCCATGACGATACATAACTTCCCTAAGGTGAAATGGACGGCTTTACTGCATACTCGGTTAACAGGAAAGGCCCAAAAAGTTTTTTCTGAACTGTCCATAGATGATTGTAAGGACTACGATATATTAAAGCAAGCGCTCCTTACTGCTTATTCCAGAGTCCCAGAGTATTACAGGAAAAGGTTTCGGTCGATGGTTAAGGGCAACATGGAAACCTACTCTAATTTTGCATTTAGGCTAATGCTACCATTTCAGCGTTGGTTGGAAGGTGAGGAAGCATTAGATAACCTTGATAAGGTTTTAGAAGTGTTTAAACTGGAACAGTTTGTTACTTGCTTACCAAACGAATTGTACAGGTGGATAATTGACAAAAAGCCGAAAACCTTAATGGAGGCCGCAAAATTGGCAGACGAGTACGCTGTTTTGTACAAGCCCTTCCCTGCTGAGAAAGTCATGGACTCTCGGTATCGGGACACCCAAAAATTTTCAATGTTTGGGTCAAAAGTGCAATCACAAAATAAGGAGGCGGGAAATCAATTTTCTTTTGGTCAAGATGGGAAAAATAAACGTGACTTTGGGGCTCAAATTCGTTGCTATTATTGTAAAGAACTGGGTCATGTTATTTCTTCTTGCTTAAAGCTGAAATTAAAAAAAACCAGGCAAAAGAGGAGCAAACTGCCCCAGACCCGTGGAATTGGTCACGGAGCTTAAAACAACCCAGAAAGGATTGTCGGCTTTCGGTCACGAATGTATAGTTGACGCGCGATATTTGCCGTTTTGTTCCAATGGTATTTTATTTTCTTCTGAGGGTAAACAACGTAATGTTGTATTACTCCGAGATTCAGGTGCTCTTCAGAGTCTCGTAAGTAAAGAATTGTTAGATTCATCTGAGTACTGTGATACAGGTGAAAATCGGCTAATTAAAGGAATCACAGGGGCTACCTTACAAGTCCCATTGGGTGAAGTTCAGGTGCAAAGCAATTTTGGCACGGGTAAAATGCTCTGTGGGCTAATTGAACAGCTACCTACCGGCATTCATATCCTAATCGGTAATGATCTTGGGGTAGCTGACACACCTCTTGACGTCGGAATTACGACAAGGGCCCAGGCTAGGTCTGAAATTGACAATTTTAATAGTCGGGATAAAGGGATTGTCAGTACTCAGAAGCAAACTTCACAGTCGGATGATTTAATGTTGGATAAATTGTTCGATGAATCTCAGACTAATGTGGCCCACATCAACAACATAGTTTCTCGTCAAGAGTTGATTAGGTTGCAAATGTCTGATAATGAATTACAACCCTTGTTTAAACTTGTTGTAACTGAAGACAGCCAACGTTCGGAGCGTAATTTTACTCCGTTGAAAAGGGGTTACTTGTGCGACATTGGAGGGATCGTTTTACTCCGGATGGGTTGGGTTTCACTCAAATTGTGGTGCCATCTCAATTGAGAGGAAAATTACTGTATGTTGCACATGATATTCCGTCGAGTGGTCATTTGGGTACTCAAAAGACTTTAGATCGTTTGATGAGACATTTTTGGTGGCCTGGAATTTTTCAATCCGTAAAGAATTACTGTCGTACTTGTGACATTTGTCAAAGATTGGGTAAGGGACAGAAAGTGGTTCGTGCCCCTTTGATTAACTTACCAGTTATTAATGAAGCATTTGTAAGGTTAGCTTTGGATGTAGTCGGGCCACTGACAGTATGCGATAAATCCAGAAATAGATTTATTCTGACTGTTATCGATATGGCTACTCATTATCCGATGGCTTATCCGTTAAAGAATCATACTGCTTTGGATGTAGCCAAAGCCTTGATTAATGTGTTTACTACTTTCGGATTTCCTCAAGAAATTCTGTCGGATTGTGGAACTGATTTCATGTCTGATCTAATGAAGATATTTCTGAATGAATGTCAAATTGTACATATTAAAACCAGTCCTTATCATCCTCAAACGAATGGCTTATGTGAAAGGTTTCATCGCACGCTTAAGGATATGCTTAAGGCAATTGCTGAGGATTTCCCTGGATCATGGGATGAAATTTTACCGTGGGTGCTTTTTGCATATCGCGAAGTTCCCGTTCAGGGTCTGGGGTTCTCGGCATTTGATCTTCTTTTTGGTAGAAATGTAAAAGGACCTTTGGATCTAATTAAGTCTAGTTGGTTGCATGAAGATGTGTTAGATACTGAATCTAAATCCAATTTGATTGATTTTGTCTTGGATTTGCGTGAAAGGATTCGTACATCGGTGAGCTTGGCTAATAGCAATGAACTAGTTGCTCATTCTAAATCAAAGGAATGGTACGATAAGCATGCTAAGGTGGTCACTTTTCAACCAGGTGAGCAGGTGTTCTTGTTGTTACCTTTAATTGGGAAGCCCTTGCAGGCTAAGTACTGTGGACCTTATACTGTACTGGAACAATTAGGACCTGTTGATTACTTGATTGCTACACCTGATAGACGTAAATCTAAGCGTGTTTGTCATGTCAATTTAAAGAAACGTTTTAATGCTCGTGATACGAATGTACTAGGCTTAAATGTTGTCTCTTATGTTAATGAGGACAATGTCAAAAGTTGTCGTATAAACATTGAGTTTGCAGATCTTGTATCAACTTCTCATTTGGATTCTATACAAAGCAACGAACTACTTAATTTGTTGCAGAAGTTTAAACTTGTTTTCAGTGATACACCGGGTAAAACTGATTTAATAGTGCATCACATTGCGCTGGTTCCTGGAGCTCGTCCTGTTCGTCAAAATCCGTACCGGTTACACCCTGAGAAACTGGAAAAGGTGGATCGGGAAATAGAGGAACTCATAAAGTTGGGTATTGTTGAGGAGTCTGTAAGTCCTTGGGCTGCTCCTATTGTGATTGCCCATAAATCGGATGGGTCGGGACGGTTGTGCACTGATTTTCGTAAATTGAATTCGGTAACCGTACCTGATTCTTTTCCCATGCCCAAAGTTGAGGCATTGCTTGATAAAGTTGGAAATGCAAAATTCTTAACGAAATTAGATATGACAAAAGGGCATTGGCAGATTCCCTTGGATAAGGAATCTGTTCCCCTGACTGGTTTTGTAACACCTCACGGTCATTTTCAATGGAAATACATGGCTTTTGGATTGCGAAATGCACCGGCGACATTTTCTCGAGTGGTTAGGAAATTGTTTCATAAGTTTGAATCATTTTGTGATGCGTATATGGATGACCTAATTATTTTTAGTCGTTCTTGGCCTGAACATCTTGATCATATTCGACAGGTGCTACAGAGAATTTCTGATGCTAAGTTAACGTTGAACTTGAAAAAATGTGTTTTTGCGAATGCTGAATTGGACTTCTTGGGGCATCACATTGGGTTGAATGCGATTCAGCCTCGAACTCAGAAGGTCGAAGTTCTTTTGAATTTCCCTCGGCCTACAAATAAAAAGCAGGTTCAATCCTTCTTAGGTTTGGCAGGATATTATAGACGATACTTGCCACACTATTCCGAAATAACACTTGCTTTGACTAAATTGTTGAAAAAGGGACAGCCTTTTCATTGGTTGCCTGAGGCTGAGAAAGCTTTTGTGGATTTGAAATCCAGATTAGCTTCTCGTCCAATTTTACGCCCACCTGATTTTGATTTACCGTTTTGTGTGGCGGTTGATGCTTCACAATGTTGTGTGGGAGGCTGTTTATTTCAGGTTGTGGAGGACGTCGAGCATCCGGTCTGTTATCTCAGCCGTAAGTTGAAGTTGCACGAACGCCGATACTCCACGATCGAGAAGGAGGCGCTCGCTTTACTCTTGGCGGTGCGCGCCTTAAGTGTGTACTTCGGGTCGGCGCCTGTAACGGTCTATACAGACCACAGCCCGTTACAGTTCCTTAACAGAATGGCCAACTCAAACCAGAAACTACTTAGATGGAGTCTCGAGTTGCAACAGTACTCACTGGACATTAAACACCGTCCGGGAAAGTTTAACCTCTTGCCTGACATTCTAAGTCGTCCTTCCGATGCCCATATATTATAAGTTCTTGTCGGACTGCCCTGATAAACAACTTTTTCGTTAGTTATCTGTCATTTGTTCAAATCAAAATTTGACTCTTATTGTCACACACTGTTATTCGATATTTTTGTACTAAGAGTTAGGACTGATTCTTCAGTGTTCTTGTATCGTTCAAAATATTTTCAGATGTATATTTAAGGTATAATTAAGGGTTATAGCATTTTGTTGTCGGTCACCTTACGGGTGCCCTCTCTTTTTGGTCGGGGGATGTGTTACATGTCACGGTCGAGCAGAGTATGAGAGTCAGAGGAGTGTCAACTTAACGCGGGAACGAGACGACCTCTAGCGGCGTAGATAGAGATTGAGGCACAACGGTTGCTGTCATCGGTCTGTTAAGACGTTTTGGTTTTGGTTCATGGGAACCGTTGTATTGTGTTGGGTCTATGAGACCTTTTGAGACGTTTTGTTGTGGCACGTTCTCGTTTGTTGAAGTCGTCTTTTGTTGTGTGACGACGTTTGACACCTCGTGGAGGTTTGAATTGTGTTTTCTGTAAATAGCATCTGTAAATCTTGTATATAGAACAAATACTTTTAACCAAATTCTGATGCTTATGTTCTTTTAAAAGTTCCCTAGGCTTTTAAATGTAACAATATATATATAATGCCTTTCAGTACAGTCTATGTACAGGTCATATGGTTCTGAACAGCAACATTTGTATTGTAAGACTATTGGCAACGGCCAGTGAACCCAGTCTAGCCTTTATTTGTCCAGAACAGGTGTTAAGAAAATTCTCATTTTGTAGAACCGTAGTAAACATGACATGAATTAGAGGTTGAGTAGCAGAAGTATAGAAATGCTCTTATCGCTTGACTAAACGTGTGCATGTATTATTCTTTGTGAGAAACTACATGCGATAATAACATCTGAATGTAAATCTGCGCAGACAGTAAAAAGACGTTAAATGTAGTTGTGCTTTAACTGCTGCTTCTGTCCGCTGTATTGTCTGCCAATTAAGCCAAGTCATTCACTGCTGTATCACAACTATTTCCCACATTTAAAACGGTTATCACTTGTCGCTGTGATGGGTCAACAGGGCAAAGACCGCCACTTTTCAGCCTCAAATAAGGTGCCCTCATCACGCGGTTTAATATTCTGGGTGCGAGTCCCTTATGATAACCCCTTAATTGCACTTTCTTACACTGTATTACTGTTGCACTTTTCAACCTGTCTTGCAAATTTTGTGTAGGATAGCATGCAAAATGTTAAGGAAAACGTTTTCCTTTCAACAGTAGAGAAACTAAGCCTAATTTCAATTCAAAAGGTGCAGAGTGGAACTGAAAAAGTTAAAAAGTTGACAATTTACCTTTGGGCGCAAAATTTCATTGAGGCAGAAAGTTTATCTTTCTATCTTTTCTTTTTTCTTTCTCATGCGCATATGCTTCTAAACGAGAAACGCGTACTTCTGAATCCGTATAGCAGAGGCAGAATTAACAAGTAACGAACTCTCTTTATATGCTAAATTTTGCAGGCTTGATTTACAGGTTTCTCTGAATTTGGAAAATAGGTTAAGAAACATACCTTAAAATTAAATAATTACTGTTGCTAATGGTCGCGTAGTTGATTTTAAAACAAAATAGTTTGTACCTGGCTTCTTCTTAACCAATCTATCCGTTAAAGTACCACTCATTTGGATTTAGAATGTCGGCGCGAAAGTGATTTACAAGTAGATATATGCGTGCATTATAATAATTGAAAAGCGGTCTATGAAAACCAATTACAAGTTCAAGCGAAGCAATAACAACAAATTCTTCTAAAGACAGAAGCAGAGAACTGGTTTACGAGTTTATTCTAGTTAATAGCTTGAAGTCATATAGCAAGAACCCTAACTTTCTGAAGTTTCTGCAGGTGACGTTGACGTAAGAGATCGAACTGAAATAGATTTGAAAGAAACTAGGGCTTGAAGGCTAAATTTTTATAAATCTTAAGTTGAACTTGAAAACCATTAATCAGTTGTCTATGTTTTTTAGTTACATCAGCATTTGAATTCTAGTTGTAATTTAAAGCTCCTATAATGTAGTCAACGAATAAACGGGTAGACATGTTTCAGTCCGATATTGGCAAAATTTATAATGTGCCTTTACTTTGTAAAGCTTTTAACACAACTGAGTGTAATGAAACAAAATTTATCTACAAAATCAGCTGTGAAGATCGCCACTTGCACTACTATCTTCATGTATGTATTTAGCATACACAATTTTATATTTATTAATTTGTATTCATGCAGTCATGTGCATTCATGTACTCTCGCATTCAGTTATCATATTTCAGCAAAAGTACTTTAACAAAGTCCTCAGACAGGTGTGTAGGAATCAAACTACAAACTGTTGGAACAAAAGCCTCAGTTTTACTTCACCATCTTTTTGAAGACTATTCCATTTCTCTTATCAAACCAACCATGTCTAAATTTCCTATTTTTCTTTGATCTGTGTTCACCACGCTTTCATTTCTCCAAATCTACATCTAGGTCCAAAACTCATCGAAATTACTAGTGTACCTACTTTTTCTTCGTTCGGGTAACAATGACCTAAACCCTGGTCTTTGCGGTCTGGAAACTACTAACTACTGCCACCTTATTGTTCATTCTATCCAGAATAAGTCCACGTCTCTTTACAATTACATAACATAACCCGGTTGATATTACTGCTCACAACTTGGCTCCAAACGTCTGACGCACCTTCCTTCAGTTCAGACATAATTCATCACTCTGATACCAATGGACAGTAGGGCCCATTGCGATTCACCTACTTACGGACATCGAGACTCGGGCCTTGCCCACGAGATCTAAACAGACAAGATCGAGACGAGACCCGAGAAGTTTTGCTCGAAGACCGAGACGTGGACAAATCTGTCCTAGACAAGACCGTGATGAGAGGGAATAGGTAGGTCTCGAGGCCGTCTTCAGGAACAGAGAATGAGACTGCTGGTGACAGCCGAGGCTGTTAGCCATAGCTCCATAAAGGACTTCTTTGGAAATAAAGCACAGAGTAGAAATGGGATAGTGACTTGATAAACCTCAGGAGAAAGCCTTGGTTTGTTGAGAATGGGTAGACCAAATCATGGCTGTAGCAAGATCGAAAGCAACCTTCAGCGAGGAAGAGGTTGACAATAGAAAAAAATAATAGAACCAAAGCATCAAAGCTTGATGAAACTTAAGAATCTTAAGAAGCTCGGTTAAAATAAGATCCAGAGCACAGAGATTCTTGAGGGACGACAGGATGAGGTTATAAATTTTATACAGAGTTGTTTGTTTCGAGAAGCTGAGATGGTGTAGAGAAATTTGTGATAGAAAAGCATCGAGGGAAGGACTTTGGGAAAGAGTTATCCTGACTTGCGGGAAAAGAAATTGAAAAATTTTTCAGCAAGCGACGTTTTTTGGGAGGAGCTTGATAAGCTATCGTATTTTTCCCAGCGATGGATCTGTGATCGAGAGGTTGCGGGTTTTCGCCTGCTAAGCGGATTCCGTTAATCGACCGTCGGCAAGCAGTTGGCGCACACATGTCTCTGTCATCAAGCACCAATCTTACAAGAAGGCAAAAAACTTGAAGATAAATCCAGGAGAGAAGACAGCTGCCGAAAGAAGACTATAACTCGGAATATGACTACTTTTGTCAGCGGCGGTAAAGAGGCTGACGATCCACGAACATGCGCAGCGGAAGATGCCAGGCCGGGTCAACGAAGGTCTGAATAGGACGCGAACAGTATTGTATCTCAGCAGCTGCCTGATGTATCGAGACAACCCAACAGCACGCCGATGACAGATGACGAAACTGGCGAATGATGTTATAGGACCATAGTGGACAGTCCAAGTGGACAACAGTCCACCATGAAGGTTATGAGTTAACGCTAGCTAAATAGCACTGCATTTCTCACACTGCAGAACATACGGGACTGCTTTGACAAGAACTTTGTGGAATGAGAATGTTCAGATAGTCGTCTTTGGACGACAGTGTTTGATGCATCCTTAGTTATATTACGAACACTTTACATGTATGAAGTGGAATTTGAGTCAAAGGTGATATTGGACACAGTGATGATCGTCACTTGCATTATACTGTATGAATTAACGTGAATAGCAATCACTTATGCATTAATGCACAAATTGATTTATATACAGTAATGTAATTGAACACAATATTCAAAGTGAGAGAACTTTAGTGATGATGTAGGTTGGTGAACAAATCACAATAGAGGAAGAAGATCAAATTCTTAAGGATAGAACACGGAACGAGACAGTTCGAGGCGCGATAAAGTTAACTAGGTGGTTGTAAGCCAGGGTGAAAGTGGGCAGAAATTAGCAATTTATCGCATTCTACTTTGTCAGCATTATGAGATGGAATAAAATTGTTTTTACGTACAACAATCCGTCACTCTTATGCTTTTGGTTGCAGTCGTGTTTGTCATGAGATTAATTTGGTTAGAAGGTCGACACGTGTAATTGCCATTCGATGATGCGTTGAAAGAAGAGGTACTGCTTAACACATTTCCGTCGTCATCTATCCATGTGATAATAGGCAAAGGATAGGCATTGGTCACTTCACAGATCAGGTTAACATGAGAACCATTCACACAACTACAAGAATTTGTTCCGTTGTCACAATTTGCGTCAGCGGAATATATCCGGATGTTATCCGTCTTTGCAGGGACTGAAAATCAAACAAAATGTCGTTTAACTTAAATTCCTGTTTCTTAAGTGCACATGCACAACTTTAAATTAAAAAAATAATGCGATTTTTGCTAATTTTTGAGAATTCATTTTATCTATAGCCACGTTTAACTCCCGCCGTTCTGACCGATTGCTTTTCTAGACTCCACATGCATGCCCACCAAACAACAGCCCAAGTGTCTTATCTTGCAATTTTTGAGCCGTTTATAATCGCATTACGGCGAGTACCGGCTCGAGCTTCCTCTCAGACGGTTACTGTGTATGGACGTCGAGCAAGTTCTTCCCTCAGAATGGCTCAGCGCCATCGATTGATGTTTAGTCATTAGTTGGTGGCAGAAATAAAAATAATCCAAGTACGGCATCTCAGGGCGATTGATAAGTGTTAATCTTTTGAAAAGTCATTGTTTGGGACAACACATCTTCAGCATTCAGCTACAAACTACTTTCTTTTCCTCTCTGGAACTACGTCTGCAAGTACGCCAATATGCCAGCAAAAAACCAATTCATTGTCTGGCATGGAAGAAATGGACATCGTGAAAACTAAGACAATGCAATGTAATAACTGTAATACATGTATGCATCGCATTACATTACACAATGTGGTTTTTTCAGCTTGTTTGGCTACATTTTAAGACTGACATCAGTTGCGTCTGACTCCTATTAAATATTTGAGGTGTATTATTTAAGTGTCGATTTTAATAATTTTCTCACATTTATTATGTGAATAATGTTGCATTCATCTGTAGAAACAAAACTTACCACACTGACGAGGTTGGCTGATGCCAGTAGTATAAGTTGCAGACGATGAATTGACTTTGTTAGAAACAGTGCATTGGTAAGTTCTGTTGTCTTCTGCCAACGCCAAAACGTTGTTAGTGGCAACTACTTTCCTTGTTATTACATCCGTCCATGTGTAACTGGCCGATGGGTTGGCAGAGGAATTACAGGTTAGTTCAATGAACGAACAGACGATATCGCTATTTGCTGTCACGTTCACTGTTCTGCGAGAAATGTTAGGAGTCGTTGGTCCGTCTAAAGCAATTGAAGCCATTTTGATCTCTTTAGAATACCATAACTACCACATCTATAATTCGAAACACTCCTAAAAACTATTTCTCTGCAATGTAAAAACCCGCAATCTCATTCTAAATGAAGGGATAAGAAAGCAAATTTCTGACCGCGCATAAAGCTGCTGTTTCCTAATAGTTTCTAAATTTTCTTAGAAGTGAGACATTGACCAATTGATTGCCTAACGTCATCGACTCATGCAAGTAAGTAGGAACACGGAATTAAATAAATTTATAAAAATAAATAAAAGAAATAAAATGCAGACAGGCAAATTGTTCCATCGCTTCCAAAACATTTATAAAAGAGCCTGGAATTAGGATTCTAGGCAACTGACGATTAAATATGCTAACCGAAAGATTTAGTCTATATAAAAGTGCAAGTGTTCAACTAGTTGTCTTTTTCAAGTCTTACGATAAAGACCCAATTGTGTTATAGCATTTTCTATTACTGTTACTGGACCAGAATTGACCCAGCGCATGGGTCAAAACTAGTACACCGAATGTATGGCGTTGATAAATCGCAGCATTTTATACTGCGAATACATTTGAAGTATATCAGATAAAAATATATTTGAAAACGTGTTAGTCCAATTGACAAAAACACAACTCACAGTAGATGCCAGTGATTTGATAAGTTCCTCCTACGTAGACGTTCGATGGTGCGTTGGGAGCTGAATCGGGTTTATTTGCTGGTGGCAGGAATTGTGCTGTGCAGTCGTACGACGGAATTCCATCTCTTGTTGCAACAACGGTTATTGAAGAAGTAACGGAGATGTTTGTTTTTGCAGTAACAGCATTTGTAATGCTTATTCCAGATGTCGTCCAATTGAGATTCGGCGCAATTGGAACGGATATCAATGTTTCTGAGGCTGTTCTATACTCGACAGCGCAAGTCATTGTCAGCTGATCGCCTTCCACCACCTCTGAACCATTGCTCACCGTCGGTGTACCAGAGGAACCTAGAAGATCACAAAACAAAGATACTGTTACGCATCTGCGGAACATTTTCAATTTATAAAGAAATGTGACAGAAACACAAAGACTGTCTGGTTCTGTATTAGGCGTGTGAAAGCAGGTCAGCTAGTAATAGTTTTCTCCGCAAAAATATTGATTTTAAAGCAATTTTCAAGTTCTGTACTTAGCTGCTGTGTTGTGATATTCCAGTTATTGTCGGCCTATTGAGCAACAAGTAATTGCCTTAATCCTGATGGTTAAAGCAAAACCAGAGAAAAAACATATTTATGTATGTGTAAGTAAGTAGTTACTGTATTAGCATCTGACAACTGCACATGTATTATATTGCAAAGATCAGTTACATATATGTTAAACTAGATTATTACATTTACAAATAAAATAGACAGACATGCAAAATTAAATATAACTGAAGATAACGTCGATTCAAAAAGCTACAGTTTTTCTACAGTTTAGATTTAGCAATAGTTATCATGAAACGATGTCAATGAAATGGTGCGAACTGACACATTGAAGAAATCTGGTTAGATTTTAATTAGCTCAAACCTAAGTTATAGGGTTAGGGTTAAGTACGATTTAGTAAGATTAAGTTGGCTGATCTTCAACACTTAAGCTAGCTCATGAGGAGACTGCCTGCATAGCTGTGCAGGCAATTCCTCATGGGCTAGCTAGCATGGCCTATATATGAACTGGCCTTAGCTGATAAATGTTCCAGCTTTGGCCACAAGCATAAAAACTTAGGTTGTCTGTTATTGAACAAATATCATTGTTTTGGATGTGGAGAAAATCTAATTTTTGCATTAGTCAGAAAAGTATTAAACCCTATGCGAGCAAAAATACGACGAAGTGTCGGATGGGTGTGTACTGCGATAGTTCTATTATCTTTGTAAGAATGGATGAATTTGCAGCCCGTTGCTAGACAACGTGTAATAATCAAATCTAGAGATTTTAATAATTACTGAATTAATTCCTAAAATTTAGAATGAAGCAGAATATAAATTAATGTTAAGTTATGTTGGTAAAGTCAAATCTTAAAATGCATGATTTGGGTAATTCACTTACCCATGATATTATAATTAAAGTGATTTGCCACTCTATGTGGAACCCATAGTTTTTGAGGCATCCCAAGATGGATTACGGTGTTATTTGCAGCCCCAAAATTATTGTAGATTACTACATAACATTATAATGTTTCTGCAAGAGGGCGGATTCTGGAACCATTCCAACCATGACTCCATCTATGTTTAGAATTCTACACGAAGAACAGGTGTGCAATAACGGATACAAGACTATCACGCCGATCATGGCCTTCCCCAAACTCAGATGCAGGGCATAGTGTAAGTTGGCCCGTGGATCCGCCTATGCCGCTTCATCGCGATCCGTAATGATGCTCCTGCCGTAATGATGATGATGATGATGACGGTGATGATGATGATGATGATGATTGTGGCGGTGATGATGACGATCATAATGATATTGACATATTCAAGGTTGTGTTTTAGAGAGATTCCAATGTGCCATTCAGCGATTGGTTTGAGACAATATGCAACAAATTGACTGTGCTTGAGTATTATCCTTATGAAATGGTTTTGCTAGTTCAAAGAAGACAGAAACAGCACGGTTAAGAACCTCTGAATGAATAATAAACGAATAATGAGAGATTAACGTGCCAGGCATCAAACCTGAATTAGAGTCAGTGGCTCTGGTAGGAAAATAGTAGACGGCGGAAAGATAGGCCTAAAGCTAACTAACCGATCATTTTACGAAATGAAAGGTTTTAGGGACTGAAGTTGGCCTAAATTAACAAACTGACCCAACCGTCATAAGAAAATACAAAACAAATGCTGTCAGATTTTGGTCTTAAACAAATCTTACCATCTATGCTTCTCTAAATTCTTTGGAGAAAAATCTTTATGTTTAAAAAATTTGGGTTTCCTGCTGGAGTGTAAAAAGCAGTTGGGTACGGCAGTTTCTGAATCAATTATTGCTTTTGAACAATACCATAGCAATAACATTAATGATAACATTAAACATTTTATTGTTGAAGATTAATTAAACAATAACAATTACCCTACTTAAGACTGAATATTTTAACTTTTCAAATAGTCTTAACTACCCATATAATAC
Source organism: Norana najaformis (assembly GCA_964023275.1). Classification (NCBI taxonomy): domain Eukaryota; kingdom Metazoa; phylum Annelida; class Clitellata; order Crassiclitellata; family Hormogastridae; genus Norana; species Norana najaformis. The sequence continues at coordinate 1,014,994 of OZ029928.1, forward strand.
ATAAAAAAGAATTCTTTGTGTCAGCGGAAAAGCTCTTGACTTTAATTCAGAAAGAACCTCCCATTTCCACAAGGGTCAGCACAAGAGTACACACATGTGTAAGAAAAACATATTGTTGAGATTGTTTCCTCAAAGTGATAAACAACGAGCGCTTCGCATCAAAATTAGCAGCGAGTTAGAATGCATATGCAAACTGTGCCGCCTCAGACTTTGCAGCCATCGACCTTAACTAACGATAATTTCCGAAAGGCTCAAAACACCAACAAATAAGGTTTTCGGCCCGTTGACAAAATGTCTCACGAGGCGTTGCTGCCAGGAATGTCACGTGACATATTTCTTACGCTGTGTAAAATCAATTAAATGTCCACACATATTGATACCTACATGTGTAAGATTACACGAGGTTCTTCAGAGGCGTTACAGAACATTAATATCTAGTATTGTATTGTATGCATTCATATAACTGAAGGGTGAGAAAAAATTATGTAGGGACCTACGATAATGAAAATTTGTTAGTGGTAATTCACGAACATTTACAATAATTTGATGCAACACGTCATTTTATTTAGCCAACCCGCGTTTACAGCTATAGCAGGAAACAGCGAGTATTGATGTAAAAACTTCGCAGTTTAAGAATGCGGGCTAATGACTCTAAAGAAAAAGCTCAAGTAAACCAGCCAAGAAAGCGCCAATATCTGTGAACAATAATGCTGGTGTACCGACAGTTAATCACGCGACACTTCGTCGCCCATCACACCGCGAGCTAATGGCGCGGAAAGTAAATCACGCTACACTTAATCACGTCAGTGAATACTAAACACAGAGAAATAATAAAGTCAAGCGACATATATCGAAGCAAGAACTTCGCGCAAAAAACGAATAATGTCTTTGAGGATATCGTCTTGTTTGCACCGCTTCCTGGTCGTTACCGTTTAATAATATTGAGTTGCAGTGAACTAGTGGACGGACTGGCAAGAATAAAGTGTGTGCTAGCTGATGGGACAATTAAAGTGGTTCCATAATTTTTTTCAATTATATGCAATCCATTATCAACAAATCCGAGGCGTAATTCCCGTTGCAATTTCCTGTCTCGTACAAAAATAAGCAACGTGCTACATGAGTACCCTAACAAGCAAGAGGCATCGCTTGTAGGCCTAAATATTTATCCCACTCCCTGACTTTTTGAGTGAATTTCATTCATTACTTCAATATTTCCTTCCCTTCTGAAATAGTTATTATGGGTGGCTTTAATATTCATCCTGTTGCAGCTAACCATTGCTCTTCAGCATTTCTTGGTGTACTGGAGGGGTTTGACATGAAACAGCTCATTACGTAAGCATACAGGTAATAAAGGCAGTCTTTGGACATCTTCATAACTCGTGATTTGCAATCCTTTTACCACCAGCTCAAAATTTGGCTTCCTATTTAAACCGCCTCCAAATTATAAAACTGTCACATTTCACCCTTGGCATAAAATTGATGTAAATAAACTAAAGCATGATATCTTGGCATCTCCATTATGGTCACCTCCATCACAAACAGCTAGTGAGCTGGCTGTGCAGTTCCAGCCCTACTTTAACTGAGCTCCTTCTCAAGCAAAATCCTTTTAAAATTAAGAGAGCTGCTGAAAGCACACAAGCTTAACTCAGCCAGTTCTGAAGCTAGACGTTGCATCAGTTAACTAGAGCTTTGGTGGCCCCACTTACGACTTTCTTTCTGACCATACACAGTGCAAACTTGTGCTGAAACTTGTTTCATCTGCCAAATCTGCATATCTAACAAATAAATTTAATCGTTTTAAAAGTTCTGCCTCACCAAATAATTTGTGTATGGCTTTGAGTAGGTCATTACAAAGGATAAAGTTACATTTATCTCCTGCTGTGCACTTGACTACTCCGGAGCTTGCCAGTAAATTCCCAACTTTTTTGTAGATAAATTCATAGCACAGGGCTAAAATTGGTGGGTTCCTCTGTGTGTGAAAAATATCTTCGTCTTCATTCTTCACTTTCCGTAAGAGTAGAATGACAGTACTTGTTCATTTGAACAACTGAACAAATGAATCATCTAGTAGACCATGCTGCAGACAATGCTGCATTTGATATCGCTGACCATTCCTTCTTTTACATCGTCTTCAGCACTGCTTTGGAGTTTCTGATCTAGCGCTACAATGGTTTGCTAATTATCTTTAATCTGTGCACTCAATCAGTATATGCATTTGCTATATAATTATTTGGCTATTGCTTTGCGATATTTGATGTCCCTTGGGTTCTGTGCTTGATTATCTTTTGTTTATAATTATATGTCACACCACTAGATACATTGCTCGACAATCATACACTAGGATATCATTTTATGCTGACAATACTCAAACCTACATTTCATTTGACAGTATGTCTTGTCACTTGTCTGTGAAGTTGTTCTCCACTGCCTTTGAGAAGGTGCAGTCTTGGAAGGCGGGCAAGAAACTCCTTCCTAAACCGAAAAAAACTTACTTTCTCCTACTTAGCGCTCCACAGCAGCTTAAGAAGTTTGAATGGCTTAAATCTTTAAAAACAATGGCTTAAATCTTTAAAACTGGGTGAATCACTTGTTGAGTTGGCTGATGCTAGTCGTAACTTGGGCATTGTTTTTGATTATACGATGTGTCTCACTGCCTACGAAAATGGTATCTGTAAGTTGTCAAACACGTATATTGGCGCTTAATATTTACTGTTTCAAATGTAATATTTGTATTGTGTTAGGCTTGACACTCGTTCCTATAGTGTGAAACATTTAAATATACTCTAAATTGAAAACGTTAATAACGTCTTATCGTAATCGTAATCGTTAACTCGAGATTTTTACAGCGTCCAACGAAAGCCACGTCGAGGGAACCAGCATATTTGCAGGCGCTCAGTCAAAACACAATTGATAGGCAGGAGGCTCATGTCACGGTCGCAGACATCAGTCTGAGGCAGATTCGACAAGGTCTCTTTAAAGGGTCGAGGTAGAGCCGCCGCAGAGAAAGATGTAGCGCAGTGAGAGCAATCAAGACGACCTCTTGCGTGAGACCCCGCGTAAACTCCGGTCGGTGTGGCGTAAGAATGAGTCCGGTGTGTCCGGCTCCGCCCACTTCCGTTGCCAGGACAGAATTTCATGACTTTTATGAGATATTGTCCGGCATGAAAATGTGTCCGTCTGTCAAAGAACTACGACGTTTGAAGTATCGTGTTCATACAAAAATTAGATGCGTTTGTTTGGCATAAAAATATGTCCGACTCCGTCAAAGGACTACGACGTCTGAAGTATCGTGTTATCATCATATCAAAATTAGATCGGAAGCGATATTTTTAAAGCGGAAAACTAGAAGCCAAAGCAGTTGCCTTAAAGCACGAGGAGCACGGGCGACGCAAGAGTTCTATTTTTAGAAACAAAATTACCGTGCGCGAAAAGTCCGTGACGCCAAACATTCCTCGTCGAGACCATAAACATCACGAATATTCATGATGGTCGAGACTGCTGAAGTCGGTCATGGCACAATCCCATTTCGTAGCGCTTTACTTGATGAACGCATACTGTTTTGACGTTGTAGACATTATTCCCATTGTATAACTTGAAACGTAATGTTATACTGCGTGGTTCCCATAACAGCGTATGTTGTATACTTATACAATTGACCAATGTGTAATGTTTCCCCAAACGTGAAATCTAAACCACAACGGATTTGCTTTGCTGTATAAAGGCTTTGAAATTCTTTAAAAGCATCCAGGCATCTAATCATTGCCTTTACTAATTACTTCAAGCAAAGCACTCTCACGGATTCACCTCGCGGGAGAGGGGGCAAGTTTTTGAATTGCCGAACATCCACGTATTGCTTCATAACAATCCTTCATCTTTCGCCGACTGTACAAATATAGAAATTTGTAGCTTCTCTTATTTATATGGCTGCTTATCAATATATAAATTCTGTTTGATCTTTACAACAGTTGATCTACTGTTGCTCTGTATTCTGAGCATTTTAACTATAACTGTTTTTAAAGTTGGACATTCAGACTGTAAGCCTATATTACATTGTAGATTGACCTTGCATTATATTTCTGTGTGCATTGTTGTTGCAAGGAGCGAGCGTTTGTCTCACTCCACTAACAGATCACTTACTTACTTACTTACTTATAATTATATGGCGTTGTTCCGATCATATTAATAGTTAAGCTCATACATACTTACACTCTGTATCTTTGATATATTTGGATAATTATCTTGCGTACTGAGTGTCTTTCCCGGACCAAACCTTACGCTCCTATTAATAGTTAAGTTTGACGGTTGTTATCTCACGTTATCACCTGTCACGTGAACCACTGACAACAATTTTCGGCCACATTTTCATGCCGGACACACTCTCACGCCACACCGGCCTAATGTCTAATGGTCACCCGTTAACGATGCCAGGGCCATCGGGCAGCTCAGCGCGACGAGCGCTAATTGCCATCTGATGCCACTGTCAAACGAGCTACAAGACTCTTAACGGATCCATCAGATGAAACATTCAAATAAACAGTCGGCGATATCAAACTTGGCCAGAAGTGAGCGAAGCCAATAAATATGGAGGACGCTCAATCGCTCAGGATCGATCTCTACAGGGTTCAGCAACTCATCGCTGATGGCTGCTGTATCAGATTGACGCTGCTGAACTATTCTTCTGAACTCCCGTTTGCAAGAGCAGTAGCGAAACTCTCTTCGTTGTTATAGATAGACTCTCCATAGTTTTAGTAAATAAATTACAGAAACGCCCTTTGCTCTTCGAAAGTGTATACGTCACGATCTTGTCTAACGACGTCACAGTGAAGCAAGGTCGTGACAGGTCAGAATCAGATTTTGGTCTAGATCCAAGACTCAATCAGGCAGACAGTGAGATGGCTACTTTGGATGGTGTTTGGAATTGGACCGTGAAGATAGATACTGTAGAGGGAAGAAGAGGAATTAGAATAGGATCTGTGGAAGAGGAGTGTTTTCAGTTTTGAGTGAAAGACCTGTGCAGAAATTGCAAGGGTTGAATTGTTATTGAGTTCGTATGATCGATGGGAAAATTGTCGTAATTCTGGCGGGAGTTTATTCCAGAGGGGTGGAGCAGCTTTCTAAATTTTAAAGATGTGGTAAGGCGCAGAAGTGTTAGGGAGGAGGAAGAAAAAGTGGAGGAGGAGAAAGAGGAGGAGCGAGTTGAAGGAAGTTGTTGGAATGTAAATAACTGACGGAAATAGGAAGGTTGTGAGGATTGAAGCGTGTTAGGGGTAAGTGATAGGACTTTGTACTCTATTCATTCAGGTATTTTAAGTCCGTAAAGTGTAGTCGAACAATAGAGGTGACTTACTTAAAACTGTTAGGACTGCATACTTTGGTGTCAAGGTCAAATCTTGACATGAGTAGATTCCACTTTCTTGTAGTGAAGGATTTAAGATGATCAGATTGCACGTGTTACTTCCTTGTCCTTCACCACGGTACCTCGATAAGTAGTTTGACGAAACGCTACAAGATGATCCTAGTTCTATGAAAACAACGTCCTTCCCAGGCTCTCCAGATTTCCACCCAGGAACACTGTTATTACCAGAACAGTTCAGATACGTCTGGCTGCCGACTTTAGTTGCAGTGTTCTGAGGAGGTGAAGTTATCGCGCCTTTGACTCCTGTAAATATAATTAAAAGTTCACTAAGATGCAAAATCTGAAAGTAATGTCTAATTCTCTAAGCCAGGTTGCTATTTGCTACAGAATCGCATCATCAGAATTATATTTAATCTACCCTTGAGAATCAGCACTCGATTGTCCTTTCATAGTCAAGGAATATCGCTTTTTGATTGTATCAATAAGTTGCAAATAGGTTTATTTATGTTTAAGCTAAAAAATAATCTGTTAGCTGTGGACTTCTACCAATACTTCTGTATGAATTCAGATGTGCATGGTCATTATACACGCTCATCTCATATGTATCATAAACATTCTGTTCACACTACTAATAGACAGTTTAGTATTATAATTTGCGGACCGTCATTCTGGAGTTCTCTGCCAACTGTTCTTACTAGCTTGCCAACTTTATACCAGTTTAAAACAAGTCTAAGATCTCATATACACAGTGCGCTTAGTTAAGTATTTTTGGTGCTTAGTTAAGTGTTTTTGTTTATGTTTATGCCATGACATTGAGTATATTAATTACTTTATATTTTAGATTAATAATTGTTTTACTCAGTATTATGCTGTCACCTATTTGTAATCCATGATGTAAATAGGTGACCTTCATAGCGGAACTGTTTGTTCCTTTTAGGTCAGCCCATTGACACCACTGTATGTGACAGACTATGATTGTTTTGTTAATTATTTTTTGTTGTGCAATAAAAAAGGCTCTCCCTCTCTATTAGAATAGTCCGTCACTATTTAAGCATGCCAATGTAAACAATTTAAAACATCGATTTACAACTGGCCTTAACCAAGTTGTAGACAAAAGTTTAGTAATGTAATATTCTATATCGAAGTTATCGGCTTATTACCTTTGCCTTAACAATTATTACTTTTTAAAAATTGTATCACCTGCGTTTTTGCTCAGACAAAAAAGTGCTACATATGGTACAAAGTATTTGATTAGGCGAAGATAAGTTAGGACAAACCTAAATATATTCTTACATATTTTGTAGAAAAATTAGTTATTATGCCTTAAAGTTGTAGGTTGAAAAATACGAGTATTAAACTACTGAAACAATCTTTAATACGTACCGGACAAACAAAGAAAAAACAAAGCGGATACAAGTTCTCTTGAATTGTTCCAAGAAGTTACCATTTTTATTAGGCCTATGTTCTGTATACGGAATTAACCAAATTTCAGTTTTTTTCAGGCAATATAAGTAATTTTTGTATGACGTCTAACTTTGTTGATGAATCCTAATCTCAAATTGCATCCTTGATAACATTCCGAATAATCCACATAAGCGAACAGTTCTTCAGATTGCAGTTTCGAAGATTTAGCATTCACATATAAGAGATATCGTCGACGTGATGCCCTATTACTTCGAAAACAGCGTCGTTGTTGACGAATGCTTATAATATCATAATCTGCCTCAGGTACAACAGCGCCATTTATCAACAGCCTTCACTCCGCCTTGCATTGACACCAGGCTAATTTATTCTGTCTAAAATAATGTGGCTCACCCTGTCGTTGGGAATCATCTCATAAGTGAAAGGATTTTGACATTGATAACATGAATATTTTTATTAGATTGCCACTGTACTAATGTGGAGAAATTGTAGTCTCCTACTGTGCTCTCGTTCAAGAAATTGCATTGTTTTTGTTTAGATTCTCTGATATTATTATGGAAGCTTTTGCGACATTTCACAATCAGTGGAAAATATTCGCAAGAGTGCGCCACGGGCATTTTCAATAAAACACACGTTCAGTCGAATTATTTGCTAAAGGTACTAAGCAGCTACTAATAAATTTTAAGCACTCAGGTCAGTTCAAAACGTTATAGTAATTGATATGATTATAAATAATAAACGCATGACAACGTTTGATACAATATTGCTATTTGGTGTTTTATCACAAAAAGAGAATTGTACGTTAGATCAACCATCTCACTGAGGTCAGGCATTTTGCGAAAAATAACATGGATGAAAATTACTCTCGTGTTTCTTGGACAAAGTGTGTTTTATTGAATGAACTGCTTTTATTTAAAATTAAATATCGATCTATGTTTAAATTCATTAGTATGAGTTATAAAATTGAAGCTACACAATATGTATAACATAGCAGAACTCTGAATCTCACTGTTAAATAACCTAATGTAAGCCATTCTTAGAACTTCTATAGTGCCATTATAAGAATGCACTAGGCATCAATCGGTGGCATTTGAAAACACAATCGGAAACCAATCAATTTCGAGGGTCAATCCTATGAGACAGACAGTCTAAGAAGGATATGCACGAGAACGGAAAGACACAAATGACAGATAAGAGCAAACAGATTGGAAAAGTGGAATTACGTCCTGTATAAAATAGACAGCGACATATAATCACAACACTAGCAAATTTTTATATCTTTCATCATCGTCGTGTGCTTCATGAGATGGCAAACTAGTTTAGCACTCCTTGACCTCCCACTAAGGAAGCTGCAAAAACTGACACTAGTTGTCGCCAGCAAATAGAGATATTGAATCCATAAAACTGTCATACAATTTGTTACTCCCACAGAAACTCTCATAGGACATCACGCAAAGACTTGGGGGCAGACAATAGATCAAATATCGCAGTATTCAGTAACCGTAATTGAACGTTAAGCATTAGTTAGATGGCATACGAGATTCCATAATTATAGTGACAAATATTGCACACTGCTATTCGTCAAGTTGCAGAGCAGCACTCAACCACTTGCATTTATGCATCTAATATTATTAATTTAACATACATTCACTAGCAACGTTCCGGAACATGAAAACATACAAGTTAATTGACAATTAATTAGAGCAGGGCCGGTTAATGGCCTAGGCAAACTATACAATCGCCTAGGGTGTTAAATTTCCGGAGGGCGCAAAATTTCAAATAAATAGGAAAACAAAGGCGACAAATCAAATTACGCAATGTACAAAGCACAAAATCTAATGACGCACACAGCTGGCAGCTGCTGGCCAGCAGCTGAGCTGGCTGAAAACACGTGCCCACGTTGAATTGCTAAGAAGGAGCACTCGTGATATTTATATCATGTTTACTAGATGGCTCGCTTGCTATCTAAAACCATCAGGAAAAACTCGAAATGAAGCTCGAGGCATTGGCTTGCAAACTGCAACATTAAAAATTATGCTTCCATGGTCATTTGGTGCAAACTTTTGTCTCAAGTAAATATTTCTAGTTTAACAATGGAAAAAATGGATTTGGCTACATCTTCTAAAGAACTTCACACTGCCACGAAGGCCTTTAGTTCTGTATGTTAACGAAGGCTTTGAATAATCAAGGATTTGAAGAAATGCTGAATGAAGCTAAAGAGCTAGCTTCAGATTACAGCCGAATTTCCTCCTAAGCCTGTGGTTCGCAGACGAAAGCGAAATTTTTATTATGAATGCCACGATGAGCCAATTACAGATCCGAATCAAAACTGTTAGGTCATCTTTGATTATCGCATCCTTGACACAGCTACTGAATCTACAAATGAACGCTTTCAGCAGATTTCCAGGGTCAGTGAAACATTTGGTTTATTGTGTGATGCGTAAAAATTCATTTCAAAGGGAAGACGAGAAGTTTTAAAACATTGCATGGATTTGCAAGCCGCTCTTACAGCTGGCGAAGAATTTTATCTTCCTGTTGAACAAATTTGCAACTCTGCCTGGGAGGAGGAAAATTTGTTACGGTACATCACTGACAACGGTCTGGCGTCAATTTTTCCCAATTTATTGATTGCTCTTCTAATGTATTTAACTTTGTCTGTTTATGTTGCCTCCGATGAGCGCAGTTTCTCCAAACTGTAATTAATTGAAACTTACTTGCGTTCTACTGTTTCTCAACTCAGTCTCAGTGGCCTTACAACAATTTCTATCTAGGCCCTTTTTGTTGGAAAGATAGACTTGAAAGAAATTGTCAAAGATTTTGCAGCAAGAAAAGCCAAAAAGCGCCCCTTTAAATAATAAAAATTAATGTTTACACTGATATTCCATGACACTCATAATTATTTAAACATAATGAACAGCAGTAACCTAGATTTATACCTACAATAATTATCAGTTTACAGTTTTTCGCAGACGCTTTTCTATTAGTGTTGTATCGACTTTGATCTTTTTACACAAAAATGGATAATTTTTACCTGGATCTAATTACACCGTTTATACATGTTATATCCTTGAGTTTTACCACAGAAAATGGACAAATAGTATTAAACTAGTCTTTACCGTCTTTTATTCTTTTACTATATTAGGGCGCCGAGTTTGATTCCTGTCTCGGGCGCCAACTGACCTTGAACCGGCCCTGAATTAGACAGCATACCAATTCACTCTGCTGTCAGTGATTATTTAACTGCATTTAGCGTTTTTCATCTCTAAAACTGCACTTATTAAGAACGCAGTCGAAAAAGGTGAGCGTAGAATAATACGTTAAGACGAAATTTAATCCAAAGATCAGAAATTCTTATTGTGTTTCTCAGTTTCATGTAATCTGAACTCATCGGAAAAGTATGCCGCGCAAATTTCTTAGAGCACGTGACCATTTCCATGGATAAAGGTTCTTTCAATTTCTTAAGTAATTTGCCATTTACCTTAATACAGGTGTAAGCTTAACTGTGACTCAATGATTTGGACTTCGAAAGTGTGCACTGTATGGTATTGGTACGGCACTTCAACATCCCAAGGTCGAATAGACCATGTGCAACTTTCCATATTTAAATTAATATTCGTTGCGAACGCAGTTCTTAATCATAATTTATGTATATTTCAAATGTGTATATACGCTTAATTGGCCATCAAGAGATCGAGCAAACACCGAGAGATACCTGACCTGTCGTGTTCCAGGCCTTCGATCGGCGGTAACTCTCACTCAGAGACCTGACTGACGTGGTTTTGTAAGCCTATGCGGCTGTGGGCTGTAAAGCCATCACCTTCATTGTGATGGTCACGATCCACGAAACACGGGAATTTACACGTAATTTTCTGCGTTAAACTATACGCATCTATACTTCCTCATTTGACTCAGAAATATTTGTACATGAATATCCATAATGATCTCACTCAAATTTAAATTCAAGAACAATATTTGCAGACGTCCTCAATTTAAGATTATTTTTGCTGCTGGGAATTACAAATAACTTGCTGTATCGTGATCTATGTGTAGACCTATCTACATCAACTATACCCAAGTAAATCAACAATTTTAAACCAGTAGGCCTATCATGAACCTGACTTTAGCCTGTGTAACTTCACAGTCTGTTCCCCTGCAATCTAATTCGTTCCAAGAAATCGTCACAATGATTCAATATTAAACATATTCTTTAGTTTACCCAGCTCTCACATCAGTGGCTTACCAGAGGATTCATAACGGGAATGTGTGGCTCCAGTCTACATCAAATAAGCAGGCAACTATGCAAAGACAAGTCGTTTAATAATTGTTTCCTTAGAAACCACACGTAGCTCAATACAAACTTTCTCTTTATTGCCAACGTATTAACGTTATTTAACGATGTTATGTAATAGATAGGCCTATAGTAGATAATAAAGCTTTCGTGCGGTTGGACTGCCGTGATCGTCGTACTTGCGTTTCATTTAGCTTGCCACATCTAATGTGGTAAAAGAATAGGCCTTGTACTTTTACCTTGCTTCCTTACCCCTTCACTCACTAGCTCATTCACTTAATCTCATGTAGATCTGTCCTAATAATAATTTGTAAAGTACGGTTATAATAGGATTTTAATTTTTGTACGATAACGGTCATTCGGCTCTAAACCCAGTCACGATTAATACACAGCATTCCAGTCTCCTCTGTATGACCAGGAAGTGCAAGATACAAATGCATCATTTGCATGCAGTCGGTTTATGGTTTATACTTTGTCGTTATTCGAAGCAAGTTGAACTCAGTAGTAGAGTTTTATTATGACCACTGAAATTGACGTGCAATAATAAAAGTATATGCTATTCAACTCGATCTGAGACGTCTGCGTAACTATCGGGTTGATATTTATTTGTTCACTATGCAGTGCAGTGACATTTCTTCTACCTTATCAGACCAAAGGGCAGGGTGCTTCTTCAAGGCAGTTATAATTGTCAGTGCAATAAACAACGCCTTAAACATTCCTGTCAGTGTACTCAACCCGATAGTTACGTACTAGTTTACGAGATTTCGGTGAAATCCTATACACTCGGCACCCGTAATCGTATACAGTGGACCTTAAATTATCAACCAGTGTTCGTGTCAGTTTTTTCTATATTAATATACTGAGTATCTGGTGTCAATCGCTCGTATTGGTTTGGTTGTTCTCTGTATGGTAATGGATTGAGTTCTTGGTAGGCGGATGGTGGAGATGTTTCCATTGGATGATTTACCGTCTGTGGTTTCCAACTATTTTGTCCACAAGTCTTTGAAGTTTTTGTGTTTTGGTCTAAAGAAGCGAACATGTTCAACAGAACAATATAGGGTAGAGCAATCATCTAATGCTTTTATTTTAATGTCCACAATGTGACTTTTTGATGTTAGCTAGTGCTAATAAAACCAACATAAAGTTTTTATTCATAAAATCTATTAAATAGTATAAACTTTCTATAGCTGTGACTGCAACTTCTAACTGATTTTTTCTTTAAATATCACACATTTATATCGAGATACTTCTTTAAGAGCTACCTCCATTGGTAGGTATCTTTCGTAGAATGATGAATACGATCAACGCTCCGATGACCAACAGTGCAACTCCGAACAACACACCGAGAATAATGGCTGCAGTCTTAGCTGCCTGATATTGCAATGACGTGTCTCCTTGAACAAAATACAACTGCGCTTGCACAGAACAAGGGAAATCAGGAAGTAATTTACTTCGTTGTTGCAACATCTGATCTGATCTGAAATGACCTGACCTGATCTAAATTACCCTAACCTAACATAATCTAAACTAATCTAACCTAACATAATCTAAACTAATCTAACCTAACATAATCTAAACTAATCTAACCTAACATAATCTAAACTAATCTAACCTAATCTAACCTAACGTAACCAACCTCATCTAACCTAATCTATTCTCTTACAATGCACATGACATCAGCAAATGGTTCATAAAGTAGTGAGCGGAGTTTGAAGCGGAGTTTGAATTTAGCTTCACAATGTTACTGCAGACTAATTTAACTAATATTCGCTACAAGTCTTGAGGGCCAACGTGATCTCACTCAGAAACTTATCGATAGATAGAATGAACGAGATCATAACTGCGCACCTTCTTCACTTTTCCTGAACATAGGCTCCACCCAAATAAGCCGCCTTCAAGCCATCCTGAATGCTCTTGCTCGTGATGTCACCAAAACCCCCAATACCATCAAATCACTTCACTGGATTAAAAAACCTGAACGAATCGAGTACAAAGTCCTATCACTTATGTACCTACCTACAACACACTTCAATCCTGCCAACCCTCCTATCTTGGTGAATTATTTACAATCCAACCACTTAGCTCAACCCGCTCATCCTCTGCCCTAACTCTTCTCCGCCCGTCCGTCAACTCGTCCTTAAAATTTGTTAATCGCTCCATAGCCACAGCTGACCCGCCACTCTGGAATAAACTTTACCCCGAAATGCGACCGTTATCTCATCCATTACACAAACTCATCCATGCTTCACCGCTTGCAATTTCTGCTTCGGCCTTTCACGCAAAACTAAAAACATTCCTCTTTCACAGATCCTATCCTGACTCTCGTTCTTCCTTTTATCTCTCTTTTAGCTCCAATCTCAAACACCACTCACCGTAGCTGCCACGTTGTCTCTCTACCTGACTTCTGGATCTTGACCTGGTACCAAAGCCTTTTTGCCTATCGATTTTTTGTTTTGTTTTTTATTATGGTGGTCCCCGTGACGTGGGTTTCGTTGGGCGTTGTAGAAATCTCGGGATTACGATTACCGTTACAATACAAACTGCGCACCTTCTTCGTTGGGTCTCATGGATGACTGCGATAGGATAGATGTGTGCCCTTCTGGAGATGCGTGCACTAAAATTAAGTGGCATGGTAAACAGCCGACATTACTATTCAAAAGGCGAATACAGTGAGGAAATTAGGTAAACTTTTTATCACTAAATACACATTAAGATAACAGATAAAACAGAAAACGTGCCTTAATTTGAAAAGAATCGATTGCGTAATAGTTCAAATTTAATCTACTATAATTTTTATGGTAAAAATCGTAATTTTTGGCCCGATCGAAATCCAATGAGTCAGGAAAATCAGAAGTAAGGCTACTGTAAGAAAATAAGTGGGAACAGATGAATCTTAAGTTTACACTTGATTGACATTAAAGAACTGACAAAATGGTCAGAAATGATGCTCAGTAAACTTGGAGCACCTAGGCCAAGGTAAAAGCGTGCAGATATTAACAATTTATTGCATGATACTTTGTCGGTATCAAAAGATGAAATAAAATCATATCTTACGTACAGCAATCCGTCACTCTTATGCTTTTGGCTGCAGTCGTGTTTGTCATGAGATTAATTTGGGTAGAAGGTCGACAGGTGTAGTTGTCACTCGCTGTTGCGTTGAAAGAAGAAGTGCTGCTTAATATATTTCCATACCCATCTACCCATGTGATGGTAGGCAAGGGATAGACATGGGTCACTTCACAGAACAGGTTAACAGGAGAACCCTTCACACAACTACAAGAATTAGTTCCATTGTCACAATTTGCGTCAGCGGAATAAATCCGGATGTTATCCGTCTTCGCAGAGACTGAAAATAAAACAAAATGTCCTTTAACTTACATTCCTGTTTCTTAAGTGCACATGTACAACTTTTAACAAAAAACAAGATAATGCGATTTTTGCTAATTTTTGAGAATTCATTTTATCTATAGCCTCGTTTAACTCCCGCCGTTCTGACCGATTGCTTTTCTAGACTCCACATGCATGCCCACCAAACAACAGCCCAAGTGTCTTATCTTGTAATTTTTGAGCCGTTTATAATCGCATTATGGAGAGTACGGGCTCGTGCGTCCTCTCAGACGGTTACTGTGTATGAACCTCGAGCAAGTTCTTCCCTCAAAATGGCTCAGCGCCATCGATTGATGTTTAGTCATTAGTTGGTGCCAGAAATAAAAATAATCCAAGTACAGCATCTCAGGGCGATTGATACGTGCTAATCTTTTGAAAAGTCACTGGTTGGATTATTTAATAAAAGCATTCAGTTACAAAATACTTTCTTTTCCTCTCTGGAACTACGTCTGCAAGTACGCCAATATGCCAGCAAAAACCCAATTCATTGTTTGGCATGGAAGAAATGGACATTGTGAAAACTAAGACAATGCGATGTCATAACTGTAATACATGTATATAAGTGCATCGCATTACGTTATATATTGTGGTTTTGTCAGCTTGTTTGGCTACATTTTAAGACTGACATCAGTTGCATCTGACTCCTATTAAATATTTGAGGTGTACTTTTTAAGTGTCGATTTTAATAATTTTCTCACATTTATTACCAGAAGTCAAATTCATCGGAAGTAATACTATTACAAAATCTTGGTAAAATATATTATACATAATTCAAGAGCCTGACGAATAATGTTGCATTCATCTGCAGAAACAAAACTTGCCACATTGACGAGGTTGGCTGATGCCAGTAGTATAAGCTGCAGACGATGAATTGACTTTGTTAGACACAGTGCATTGGTAAGTTCTGTTGTCATCTGCCAATGCCAAAACGTTGTTAGTGGCAACTACATTCCTTGTTATTACATCCGTCCATGTGTAACTGGCCGATGGGTTGGCAGAGGAATTACAGGTTAGTTCAATGAACGAACAGACGATATCGCTATTTGCTGTCACGTTCACTGTTCTGCGAGAAATGTTAGGAGTCGTTGGTCCGTCTAAAGCAATTGAAGCCATTTTGATCTCTTTAGAATACCATAACTACCACATCTATAATTCGAAACACTCCTAAAAACTATTTCTCTGCAATGTAAAAACCCGCAATCTCATTCTAAATGAAGGGATAAGAAAGCAAATTTCTGACCGCGCGTAAAGCTGCTGTTTCATAATAGTTTCTAAATTTTCTTAGAAGTGAGACATTGACCAATTGATTGCCTAACGCCATCGACTCATGCAAGTAAGTAGGAACACGGGGTTAAAGAAATTTATAAAAATAAATAAAAAAAAACAAATTGCAGACGGGCAAATAATTCCATCACTTCCAAAACATTTATAAAAGAGCCTGGAATTAGGATTCTAGGCAACTGACGATTAAATATGCTAACCGAAAGAATTAAGAATTAGTCTATATGAAAGTGCAAGTGTTCAACTAGTTGTCTTTTTCAAGTCTTACGATAACTGGCCCAATTGTGTTATAGCATTTTCTATTACTGGACCAGAATTGACCCAGCGTCAGAACTAGTACACCGAATGTATGGCGTTGATAAATCGCAATATTTTATACTGCAATTATAATAAAAATGCATTATATGAAATTATATTTGAAAATGAGTGTAGCTTTAATTGACAACAACACAACTCACAGTAGACCCCAGTGATTGAATAAGTTCCTCCTATGTAGACGTTCGATGGTGCGTTGAGAGCTGAATCGGGTTTATTTGCTGGTGGCAGGAATTGTGCTGTGCAGTCGTACGACGGAATTCCATCTCTTGTTGCAAAAACGGTTACTGAAGAAGTAACGGAGATGTTTGTTTTTGCAGTAACAGCATTTGGAATGCTTATTCCAGATGTCGTCCAATTGAGATTCGGTGCAATGGGAACGGATATCAATGTTTCTGAGGCTGTTCTGTACTCCACAGCGCAAGTCATTGTCAGCTGATCGCCTTCTACCACCTCTGAACGATTGTTCACCGTCGGTGGACCAGAGGAACCTAGAAGATCACAAAACAACGATACTGTTACGCAAATACGGAATAAATTTTAAGCCTCGATAAAGATATATAAATCTGAATATTCAATAAGCGTCAATAACAGTTCTCAAAAACGCTGGAACATGGTTATCTGACATTTCTAAAAAGGGCCATTTTCTGTTTAGCTAAAAATATTTATTACGCATCAGTCGGGAGTTAACTTTTCAACAGAAGACTGTTCAAGAAAGCCCCTCAAATGAACGAGAAAGTTCGCCGTGCTCGAGTAGGAGTACGGAAGGGCAGGGCAATAATGTCCCAACACGCTACAGGACGCACCAATAGTTCACCTGGCTTACCTAATACCGGAAGACATGATCTATTTGATAGTACAAACCATTTTACAGAATTGGGCGAAAATTGACAATTTGGGTGAAAATTTACAATTCCATGCAACATATTTATTTAACCAGCCGGCATTAGCAAAAGAAAACAGTAAATATTATTGTAAAAGGCTTGATAGTTTAAGAATGGGTGCTAACGGCTATAATTATTAAAAAGACAGACACAGAGTGATTGCGATTGTTCTTCTTTTAACACACATTGTAGCGTAAAACGTAAACGTTAAACCGTATGACAGTTGATTGCTACTTACTTAAAACTGTTAGGACTGCATACTTTGGTGTCAAGTTCAAATCTTGACATGAGTAGATTCCACTTTCTTGTAATGAAGGATTTAAGATGATCAGATTGCACGTGTTACTTCCTTGTCCTTCACCACGGTACCTCGATAAGTAGTTTGACGAAACGCTACAAGATGATCCTAGTTCTATGAGAACAACGTCCTTCCCAGGCTCTCCAGATTTCCACCCAGGAACACCGTTATTACCAGAACAGTTCAGATACGTCTGGCTGCCGACTTTAGTTGCAGTGTTTTGGGGCGAAGTTATCGCGCCTTTGACTCCTGTAAATATTATTAATGGCTCACTAAGCTGAATATTGTGACTGTCATTAACCTCCTTCACCTGTTTTCAGCTTTTTCATGTCAGCATCTCTGACTGAAATTCCATTCTCAATGTTTGCTCTGGATTGAACTTGATTCTAACCGTTCTTATTAAGGAATGCTTTGATGTTTTGAACCCTGTCTTTCTCTTTATTGTCAACCTCTCCCTTGCTGAAGGTTGCTTTCCTTCTTGCCACATCCATGCTCTACCTAATTCTCAAGAAGCAATGATTTTAGAATGTAGTTTTCCTTAGAAGCGACTATCTATTGATACCTCGTGCAATGCGATAGAGGCGTTGTATAAGTTTCCTGATTAGAATTAAAATAGTGACCACTTTAATTAATCACTGTCGACAGTTTTATTCACTAAGCGAATCTATCATCTAGTTTACTAAGTTATGCATTTCTACCTGCTAACTCAACTTTAATTAGTGTTCAACTGCTGCAGCTGATTAGGTCTATAGAAACACACTGACTAATGTTGCCCTAATTCGGCTGTTGTCGTTGCTTATACCCAATGCAACACGGGCCGGGAACTCTTAGCCTGGTGTCAAGTGTCAACTCTGAATGGGACTCCATTTGTTGGACTCTACCTGTGTTTCGAAGCCCGTCATTGGTGACGTTTTCAGTTATGTATGCCTCATTTTTTATAGATGAACTTTCAAGTTTTAGGATTTAATGAACGTTAAAACCACTTAAGCTACCAAGCGCACCGTTTTTAGATGTACTTAAAAGACACTACATGAAATGTCTAGATATAAACATAAATAAATACCTATAAACATACAGACATACACATCTACACAAATACACACATATCTACCCATATATACATATCTAACCCGTCCCTCTTTGCGAAACACTTGGCTGTTGGTCATTTGTACGCTGATGATGTCCAGACTTTTGTTCAGGGACCTTCGTCTGCACAGCTTGCTCTTGTTGGTAAGATTGATGCCCTGACCCATGATATTCAACATTGGATGTCCTGCAATCGTCTTCGCCTTAATCCTGCTAAGACTCAGTTGATACGGTTTGGTTCTAAATACCGTCTTGCTCAGCTTGACTACCCTTGCTTATCCGAACGAAGCTTCCCCCCTTTTATGTTTTCGTCTAGTGTTCGTAACATGGGCGTTATACTTGACTGTAACCTTACCTTCGCAAACCATGTCTCTAGTTTGACTCGGTCTTGTTACTATCAATTAAGGCGCTTGAGTTGTTCGTCGTTCTGTTTCTTCCTCTGTCTTTACTGCTATGATTCATGCCATGATATGCTGTCGCATTCATTACTGCAACTCTGTACTTGCTGGATTGCCTAAGTATCAGCTGTCTTCCCTTCAATCAATACTAAATTCTGCGGCCAGGTTAATGTCACGTCTTCCTCATTTCTCTCATATCTCTGATTACATCATTTTGCAACTTCATTGGCTCCCTATCCAATCTCGTATTCAGTTTAAACTTTTGTCACTGGTAATTAGAGCTCGCATCGGCCAGGCTCCAAAATATCTGTAATCTTATTCGGCCTTCACATTCTAGTACCTCATCCCGTCCTTTACGTTCTCTTGATCGTCTGGATCTATTTGTTCCTTGTGTTAAGTCCTCGCTAACTCAGCAGAGGGCTTTTGCTCTTGTAGGCTCATCTTTATGGAATGAACTTCCGCTATCGTTTCGTGCTAGGGTCACTGTTGTTGATAGAGCTCAGTCAGCTCGTTGTTTAAAGACGTTCCTATTTCCCAGGGGCTCTCATGCTGGAAGCGCCTCCGAGTAGTTTGTTCTATAAGAAGCGCTATAAAAGTTATCAAATACAATACAATACATACACATACATGCAGACACAGGGCTACATACATATACATACAGGCATATAATAAATATGTATATATAGCCATATTCAGGAACTAAGAACATGGTTTTAGCTACAAACTCTGGTTAAGAACTCAGTGGTTAAGGTTATCATGCGTGTGTACGCAGTGCCCATCCAACGGGTGACTTCTGGCGACTCTTTAAGTTACCTAAGATTTGCTTGCTAAATGATGAACTTTCTGTTCTTGGAATTACGTTCGCAGCGCACGGTTAAGCTAACCGACTGACACTTTCGCAGCGTCAGGTATTCCCTCATGCCACCAAGTTGGTGTGGAACAGGTATTCGTCAGTAGCCGGCCGATTGGTCACGAACCTCTCCATAATAGACGGTTGACGACAAAGACTTCGCTTCTCTGTTGCTTCACCGAATCCAAGATTTTCATTCTCATACGGCATATGCAAATGTTTGGGTACGGCTATCTCAAGGCGGGAACAAGTCTATGTGTAACATTTTGACCAATTCAAAATGGCGGTCGGGCCTCGGTGATTTGCGACAAAATAACGCACGAATCCAAAGCAGGCTTAAGAAAAAATTCAAAAGGCAGACTGGGACAAAGTAAAAGTTGAAATATTGAGAACAGCTGAACAAGCGCCTGTTATATAAAGTATTTGGTCGGCCAAGACAATATAAGACAGACCTAAATGTATTTCTACATTTATCAATAAGCAAAGTATTTATGAGTTAAATTGTCTTGTTAAATATATGACTATGAAACCATGAGCATTACTGGTATGTGCAGTTTAATTAATTCTTACCAGATAAATAAACCAAAAACAAGATTATTGCCATTTGGCTTGATGTGTTTAAAGGATTCACCATTATATCACGCATACTGATCTAAGTTAATTAGACCAATCTTTACAAGATTTCAACCAAAATTCTGTTTTTGCCGTCACTGATTATATCCAGAATAATCCAAATAAGTGACCTTCAGTCACTGTTTATATGGACTTCTTCCTGCTGACTAACCGCAACGGTTCAAGATGTACGATATTTAGTTTCGATATAATTAGATTAAATAAATTACGTCTTTACAAACGGCCAATTTGTGGCTCGATTACTTTGAGGACAACGTAAATATGGACGAATCACTAGCTTTATCATCCACAACACAGCCATCTATCGACCACAAGTGTCAAATAAGACCAGCCCCGTCTATCGACAAGTTTCACACTGTCTTCAATCCAAACGGGTTGTTGTATTCCGCCTAAACTGATGTAGCTCACTCTGTCGACTAAATTCACGCCATGAATGATAGTGTTTGACATTGTGAATCCGAATATTTATATTAGATTGTTACTTTACTAACTACGGGAAGCTTTCGAGTTATTTCACCATCTGACCAAATCAATCGCAAGACTGCGTCAAGAGCATAAAAAAGAGAAGAAGGCACCTGCAGGCGAAATTTTCGCAAACAAAAATTTCTGATCAGCTTTCATTTGTATTCCTACATAATAGCCCTATAAATGTAAATGTTGGCCTAAATGTAAGCCTACGTGTTTTCCTATAGCGACAGTATGACCTAGTCCATCGTAACCGTCCGACTGTCTGCCTGCCTGACTCCTGGATCTTGACCTGGAACAGAACCCCTTTGCCTGTCAATTTTGTTTTGACTGAGCGCCTGTGATAAGCTGGTTTTTGCAACTTAGCTTTTGTTGGGCGCTGTAGAAATCTCGAGATTACGATTACGATCCTCTTTCAACCACTTTATCGGGTGAGATCCTCCATCATCGCTGCCCGTTTGAATGGGCGCCACGCCATTTAAGGTCCCCGTGTACGGACCGTGCTAGTCCGAGATTAAAATCTGAGAAATAAGCCACGCGAACCGGCATCCTCACGCACAAAGGCGCCTTGACCAAGCTTTAGCCCGTATAGCTAACCAGGCCACATTACATCGTCCTTTAGTTTCCATATTTGTGTAGCGCAAGGTGATAATTATAGGCGCTTATTGTATACGTTCTTATCATAGAACAGGATAAAATAAAACTTTTGGTGTCAATTCCCTCACTATGGTCTCACCCAAGCAGGGTGGAGGCCATACGATTGATATAGAACGTCGTGTACATTTATATTTATTACTTCGCATGTATCTTCTACCTGCAGGTCTGTTTTCTACCACATCAGACATTTTGTCACATCAGACATTCTCTGAACGATGACATGGCTAAAGCAGTGGCTTGTGAACTTGGTTTCTTCCCTAGACAAGGAAATGCGGCGTTATATGCCATATCCTCTTTTAATCAAGATCCAGATGGTTCAAAACTTACTACGATTTTTACATTATTCTTTTGCATAAAATGCATGTAGAAATCTCGAGATTACGATTACGATTACGATTAGATCGCCTACGTGAGCTTCGCTGGCTTCCTGTTGAATGACATTAAGTTTAGGGTTGCATGCTTGGCCTTCAAAGTCCAGAAAATCAGCCTTTCATTGTATCATTTTACATTGCTAACACCCTGTCGCCCTCATAAACTGTTGCGCATTTCTGCTGGTGGCTTGATTCATATAAGATGTCGTTAAACTGAGGAATTACTGAGCCATCATTAGTTTACAAACGTAGGAATTCTGCAAGCTGCAACCATAATCCATGGAAGTCGGAATGCAGGAAAAAAATTAACAGAAAACGGTACAAAATTCAAGATGTGTGGATGAAACAGCCGCAGATATAAATGTTACAGGAAGCACAACTGTTTCGAAAACAGCTTTCGCAATGATTCTCTTGGGCAGTTAAACGAACAATGAAATATGCGTTCTACAATTGAACCCGAAACAAGATCAAATCAACCATGAAGTAAAAACTGGGTCAAAAGGAAAAGAAACAGAAAATTCTAGACTTGAAGTAGGCCCTAAATATCGGCAACTCAAGCAGGAGTTGAAATTTTTGAATGTGGTGATCAAACCACAGAAGATGCTCAAAAACTCTAAAAAGCACAAATTTCGAGGCACACCGTCTACTGTAACCGTTAACGTAATGTTGATTTCTCTGCAGCACTCAAAGAAAGTTAAGCCGCAGTAACCAGCTACGCCTCAGACGAATATCTCTTAGACTACCGTGCTTCTACCATTTGCATTCTTTTCCCATTTCGTCTCCGTCCTAACAATGTTTAAAAAGGATTACACGTTACCCCAAAGTATTGTGGCTTTTGGGTCGACTGTAGCTTGGACTTTTGGTACCGCTGCTACCCAAGGCGTGCTTGAGACCGTTTTAATGGCTTGTTGCTACTCTAATCTGCCTCTCCTACTGGTTGTCCTGCTTGGTCCTGCAGTGTAGGCCTATCTCCAAAAATTCCTAGGCTTAACTATATCGCTGCGGTCTTCCTCCATACAACTAACATGCTGTCTCATGCCTTCACAATGACCATGTACTGCAAAATCTGATCTCACACTGGTCTACTAGTCACGAGCCGACCCTAGACCCGTAGGCCCTATTTATGAATCTTAGTATCCTAGTATTAGATAACCGAATGTAATCCAAACTTAGAACTTCTATACCGCCATTACAATAAAGCATTAGGCATCAATAGATGGCACTTCAAAACAGAATAGCAATCCGATCAAGATGGTCAGTCATATGCGACGGAAAGACAGTCTAAAGACGATAAGCAAACTGAAGCAAAAACGTCTTCATTCGAGAACGGAAAGACACCTAGGACAGAGAAGAGCGAACAGATTGGAGAAGTGCATATAAGTCCTGTTGAAAATAAAGAATAACAATTGCAGCAAATGCATTTGCTTTTCATCATCGCCATATGCTTCACGATGTCGCAGACTAGTTTAACACTCGTTGACCGTCCACTAAGGAAGCTTTAATAAACTGCTGCTAGGTGTCGCCAGCATATAGAGACATTTAATCCATAAATATCATACCAAATCTTGCCACAACCACAAAAGCTCCTATAGGACCTCATGCATGGGCTAAAGACTTGGAACCAGATAATAGAACAAACATCGCAGTTTTCAGTAACAGTAATTGAAACTCAGGCATTCGCCAGGTGGCACAACGAGCAACACGCAACCATCTGCATATTATGCATCTAACAAATTTCATGTACAGTTACTAACAATGTTCTAGAACATGAAAATGCACAAGTTCATTAGCACCAAACTCTGATGTTAGTGATTGTTTTACTTCATTTTGGCGTTTTTTAATTATTTTTAAAGCTGCATTTCTTGTGAAAGCGACCGAGAGAAGCTGATGATAGAATAATGCATAAAGACCAAATTCAATCCAAAGATCAGGAATTATTTGTTTCTCAGTTTTCAGCGATCTAAACTTATCGAAAAAAATAGGCCGTGTCAATTTGCACGTAATCATATTCATGAGTACGGGTTCGTTATATTACGATGGCCTGTCGTACAACTTTCACTTGCTCAATGCTTGTCTTGTACCTTGATACAGATGTAAGCTTAGTTGTGCCCCAAATGATTTGGACTTTGGAAGTGTGCACTTAGCCATCCGAACGTCGAGTAGACCATATGCCGATTTCCATATTAAATAAACTTCACGAGCGCACATCTTAAGCATAATTTATGCATAGTTCGAGTTTATGTAGGCTTCAGTTATTCTAGTGGCCAACAAAAGATTTCGCAAATACCGAAATTGCCTGGACTGTTGTGTATCAGATCTACCACTGACTGTAACCCAACCCTCACACCTGAACGAGGTAGCATTGCATGCGGCTGTGGGCTGTAAGCCCATCATATTCATTGTGGTAGTCACGATCTGTGAAACACGGGAATTTACACGTATTTCCGTATTAAAATACACGCAGCTATACTTCCTCTTTCAACTCGGAAATGTCTGGACCTGAGTTTTCCGCAATGGTCTCACCCGTACTTAAACTCAAAGACGTCATTTACAGACATCCTCAATATACTGTAAGACTGCTCTTGCTGAGCACTTCGAATCATAAATCAACTTGTTGTATCGTCAGCTACGTGTAGATCTATCTATATCAACTATACCCAAGTAAATCAACAATTTCTTTAAACCAGTAACTGATCAGGAACCTTTAGCCTGTGTCGCTTCTTGTTCGGCAAAGCGATCATTCTGTTCAACCTGTATTCTAATTCGTTGTAAGAAATCGTCACACTGATTCAATACTAAGCATATTCTTTTGTTTTCTCAGTTCTCATACCAACGGATCCATAACGCGAATTATTTTAACTGTGACTCCAGCGTACACAACTGTTTATGTTTGTGTACGCTGGAGCCGTAGTTAAATAATTTGCGTTATTAATCCCTTGATAAGCCATTGGTATGGCTCTAGCGTACACAACTATAAACAACCTGTTTATAACACGAATTATTTTAACTGTGGTTTTAGCGTACACAACCTGTGTACGCTAAAGCCACAGTTAAAATAATTCGTGTTATGAATCCCTTTATAAGCCATTGGTATAAGAATCGAGAAAACTAAAGAATATGACAACTATGCAAGTACAATTTGTATTAGTAATGATTTCCTTAGAAACCACATAAAGATCAATACAAAGCCAATATTAACGTCATATATAAAGATATTATGCCACAGATATAGATAGTAGATCACAAAGTTTTCATCCTGTTGGACTTCTGTGATTGTCGCATTTGCTCTTTAACTTGCCACATCTAATGTATTACAAAGGACAGTAGGCCTATTAGTACCTCGTTTCCTTACTCGTTTAGTGGCTCGTTAACTAGCTCACGCGCTTAGACCTCACGTAGATCTGACCTAATAATACTTTGTGAAATACGGCTATGATAGCATCTTTTTGTACAAGAACGGAAAAGCTTGAGGTCAGTGGGCTGTAATCGCAATCGTATTTTCGAGATTTCCACAGCGCCCAACGTCAAGGGAACCATCTTATTCACAGGCGCTCAGTCAAAACAAAATCGATAGGCAAAAAGGTTCGGTTCCAGTTCAAGATCCAGGAGTCAGACAGTCAGACAGTCGGACGGCGGATGGTGTCTGAAATTGAAGCGAGAAGAAAGATAAGGGGAAGAGGAAGACTGGGGATAAGAATTTTGGAAATATTTTCGGTTTTGAGTGAAAGACCAGAGCAGAAACTGAAAGAGGTGAAGTGTTGGTGAGTTCGTATGACGGATCAGATAACTGTCGTAATTCTGGCTGGAGTTTATTCCAGAGGGGTGGGGCAGCTATGGCTACGGCGCGATTTCCAAATTTTAAAGATGAGGTGACGGGAGGGCGAAGAAGTGTTAAGACAGACGAGGAGCGGGTTGAACGGAGTTGTTGAATTGTAAATAATTGAGGAAGCTAGGAGGGTTGAGAGGATTGAAGTGTGTTGTAGGTAAGGGATAAATCCAGTCACGATTCCATTCTCTTCCGTATGACCAGGAATTGCAAGATATAAATGCAGCTTTTGCAATCAGTCGGTTTACGGTTTATAGTCGGTTGATAATAGCGTTTTACTACGATCATTGAAAAATAGGAGTAGTAATAAAAAGTAACTGCTATTCAACTCAGTCTGACACGACTATGTAGGCCTATCATACAAAGTCATGCTATTCAGTGCAATAACAATTTCTACAACCTTATGAAACCGAAGAGTAGGGTGCTTTTCCAAGGCAGTTAAAATTGTTAATGCAATTAGCAATGCCTTACACATTTCGACTTCTGTACTTAACCTGTTAGTTAATTACTAGTTTCAGAAATATCAGTGAAATCCTACAGATTCAGCGCACGCCACTGTCAGCAGTGGACCTTAATATCAACCAATGTTCGTGTTAGCATTTTCTAAATTAATATATTGCGCGTCTGGTGTCAGCCGCTCGTACTGGTTTGGTTGGTCCCTATCTGGTAACGGATTGAGTTCTTGGTAGGCGGATGGTGTCGGTGTTTCCAGTGGATGATTTACCGTCTCCGGTTTCCAACTAGTATGCTCACGAGTCTTTGAAGTTTTCGTGTTTTGGTCTAAAGAAGCGAACAAGTCCATTACAACAATATAGAATATTCACCTCCATTTTTTTACGTTAAGGACCATAATGTAATTTTTAAGCTAGTTAATATTACTAAAGCCAATATCAATAGCTTTTTTACAAAATTTATTCATAATAAAAATTTCTATAGCTATTAATGACAATTTTTAACGATTTTTTTCTGACATGGTTACACATTTTTATCGAGATACATCTTTTAGAGCTACCCGGATGGGCTGGTGTCTTGCGTAGAAGGATGAATAAGATCAACACTCCGATGACCAAAAGAGAAACTCCAAACAACACTCCGAGAATAATGGCTGCGGTTTTAGCTGCCTGATATTGCTCTGACGTGTCTGCTTGAACAAAATACAATTACGCTTGTACAGAACAAGGGAAACCAGGAACTAATTTACCTCACTATTGCAACATCTGATCTGATCTGATCTGACCTGACTTGACCTGATCTAACCTAACTTTAACCTAATCTAACTTAACATAACCAACTTCAACTAACCTAATCTAACCTCTATAAAGCACACGACATCTGACGATGATTCCAAAAGTTGTGAGCTGCGTTTGATTTTAGATGCACAACAAGGTTATTGTTGAATAACTTAATTAATATTCACTACAAAAGTCTTGAGTACCTACATCGATCTCATTTTGAAACTAATCTATAGACATAATAAATAACGAGGTCAAAATTGCGCACCTTTTTCGTTGGATCTCGTGGATGACTGCGATAGGATAGCTGTGTACCCTGCTGGAAATGTGTGCACTAAAATTAAGTGGCATGGCACACAGCCGACGCTACTATTCACAATGACAAACGCATTCGGTAGTACAGTCTACTTTCTTATCACAAAATATATCTCAATAAGATAAATAGATTAAACGAAAAATCGGCCTTAAGTTGAAAGAATTGATTGCAATATGATTCTATTCTGATCTAGTATAGTGAAAAATCGTAACTCGTTGGAAAAGCCCGGTCAAAATCTCAGGGTCAGGAAAACCAGAAGCAAAGCTACAGTGGCTAAGCAAGTTGAAAGAGATGAGTTTTAAGTTTAGACATGGATAACATTGAAGAACTGGATGAACGCTCAGAAATGACGCTCAGAACTGCTCACTGAATTCCAAAGCCACCTACCACCGGGAACGTCCGACAGCCCAACACGGTCCACTGTCCAATTGCCAGGCTCAACAAAATGTCTAAGTAAAGGCGTGTAGATATTGTTAAGAATTTCTTGCATTACACTTCTTCAGTATTAGTAGGCAGAATAAAATTATATCTTACGTACAGCAATCCGTAACTCTTGCGCTTTTGGCTGCGGTCGTATTTGTCAAGAGATTAATTTGATTAGAAGGTCGACACGTGTAACTGCCACTGACTGTTGCGTTGAAAGAAGAAGTACCGCTTATCACATTTCCATACCCATCCATCCATATGATAGCACTGGCCAACACATAATTTGTTGCCTCAAATATTAGAACTGTTTCTGGGTATATTTGACCTGCTGATTCCAGAAAAGGCACCAGTTTTCTCCCAGCAGGTCTAGTTTTCGAGATATAGAACATTATGCCATATACCAGTCCTTGCCTCTGCTCGCCCATAAGACATAAGGCTATAGCTATAATTATGTAGTGCTCAATTTATTATGTGATACACTAAATAAACATAATAATACAAATACTTAAAAGAAAATAGTAGTACCTGAAACTGTACTTATATGATACCAAACAGAACAAGTTTGTTATAAAAATTTCAAGTCATTCGAAGAAGCTCCTTTTGTACGATTTCCGAGTGTGGCATCTGCCGGAACAATCGCGCATAATATTCCAGCAATAGTCTGCCATTATGTGTGCATCCCATCTTCCTTGATATCGATTTTCCATTGTTTTGATGTCTTGGTGAAATCTTTCACCTTGCTCTTCGCTGAAGTCACCAAGATTCTCTGGAAAGCGATCTAAGTGACTGTGGAGATAATGGACTTTAATGCTCATGTTGCAGCCAAGCTTGTTGAAATGAAGAAGCATATCCTCTACTAGTTGTGCATAATTGTCTGCCTTCTTGTTGCCAAGAAAATTTTTAGTTACAAGAACAAAGGAAGACCAGGCACAAGATTCGATTTCATTCATTGATGGTATGAAAAGTGGGTCATTCATAAGTTGCCTGATCTGTGGACCATCGAAGATTCCAGCCTTCAATTTTTCCATTGTAATTCCTGGTAACTTGTGTACTATGTATTCGAAGCATGAACCTTCTTTATTCAAAGCCCTGACAAATTGTTTCATCAGGCCTAGCTTTATATGTAGTGGTGGCAGTATGATCCTATCTCGTGCCACCAAAGATTCCTTGATTACATTTTGAGCTCCAACCACCATGTCTTTCCTCGAAGGCCAATCTTTTCTTGTCCAATGTTCATGCTTGGCTCTACTGTCCCAAAGACACAAAAAGCAGGGATACTTTGTGTAGCCACTTTGTTGACCAAGGAGGAAATTTACCATCTTCAAGTCTACACAAATTACCCATTGATGTTCTTTGTATTTTATCTTTTCCAGTACTAAAGAGATGGCATTGTACTCTTCTTTCATCCTGGTGGAGTGACCGATTGGAATAGAACCAAATTTGTTGCCGTTATTTAAAAGCACACATTTCAGACTACGTTTTGAACTGTCGATAAAAAGACGCCACTCATCTGGGCTGTAATCCGACAGACCAATTTTCTTCAATAAGTTGCTGATGTCATTACAGAATACTAGGTTGTTGTCTTCGGTAAAGAATGGCAGCAAATCCTTTTCTCTGTTTCTATAAATTGTAATTTTCGTTCCAGGCTGAAGTGCATTCTATTCCTTTAGTCTGGACGCAAGCAATTCAGAGGACTCTTTGGAAAGATTTAAGTCCCTGATCAGATCACTCAACTCTTTTTGGTCAAAACGTTCACTGTGTGAAGTTGATTGGAAATCACTGTCACTGCCCCCACTTTCTTCACTTTCGTCATCTTGTCCGATATTGGACATGCAAGTCTCATCGTCTGAGAGCTGAGGTAGTTCGCGAAAAGGTGGAACTGGTACAATATCCGAAAAGCTTATTATGACATTTTAGTTTTGCCAAAGACATCGTTTAAAGAGTGGACTGGGTTTTCTTTACAAAATCGACGATATCTCAGAAACTAGACCTGATGCACTCAATCCAATGACATTTTCTGAATCAGCGCCCAAAATTACCACAAGAACAGGTCTAAAACCGAAGGCAACAAGAAAAAAAAATTTTTCTGTTGGCCAGTGTAGTAGGCAAAGGATAGGCATTGGTCATTTCACAGATCAGATTAACATGAGAACCATTCACACAACTACAAGAATTTGTTGCACTGTCACAGTATGCGTCAGTGGAATAAATCCGGATGTTATCCGTCTTCGCAGGGGCTGAAAATCAAACCAAAATGTCCCTTGTAACTTATTATATTACCATTTGTTTAGTACACTTAAGGAACCTTTGCGAAAAACTAGAGAATGCGTTTTCCATTTGTTTGGAAACCTTATTTTACCTATATAGCTGTGTTTAACTATAACCGGT
The DNA here is from genome assembly GCA_964023275.1 of Norana najaformis. NCBI lineage: Eukaryota > Metazoa > Annelida > Clitellata > Crassiclitellata > Hormogastridae > Norana > Norana najaformis. Next base: position 1,044,873 of record OZ029928.1, read on the forward strand.
TTCCGATGCATCAAATGCAAGCGAAGCAAACAGCCTATGTGTTTTAGATTCATGAGTCGCTCGAATTACGATTCATTTCAGTTCAAAAGTTATGCTATTTACAAAGTTGTCATAACAACTATGTTATGAAGGATTTATGGCTTAAAATATCAAATGTCAGACTCCGACATCAATCTTTAGTACTTCATATCAGTTTTCGGCGATATCAAAACATGCCCGACATTTCACTCTTTATAGTGTTTTTCATGCAATAGTCATATAAACAAGATTAACTGCACAATTTCAATCTGTCACCTTAGTCTTTTGAAAGTCTACTGAATATTTTACTCTTTGGATAAGCTTGTTAAAACAACAAATCTCCTGGTTGAAGTTACAAAGCACTATATGCCAAAATGGTTACTTTCTGTTTGTCGTTTGGAATCACGTCTGCTAATGTATGTCAGTGGAAGCCTAATTTAGTTTTGATGAAAACTGCTTGACATGGAAGAAATGGCCTTGTGGACTGGCCTTCTGGATCTTGGTCTGATTGCAGCTTGGCGTTGGTGCGCCATCGGTTGAAATCTTGTGCAATAGACACGTTAGAAGTTACTAATTACAATAAATTGCAATTACAATTTTCCTGAGAATAATATTATGCATTGCATCTAGCGAGCTCAGTGGAACACGTTTAACGGTGAGACATAAGTGTTGGTTAAGATAACAGGGTATGACAACATATCAGTTCATATTTCATTACAATGTGCTGCGGTTTCTCAGGTTGCTTGACTTCTTTTGGACAAAGTCATCTATAACCTCATACTAAACCTTTGAAGTGCGCTAATTTAAATGTAAGTTCAGAAAATTTTCTTACATACATTACAAGAAAACGAATTCATAAGACACTAATATAATACTGCAAAATCTCAGTTAAATTGACTGCACATTAAAAGACAGCATATAATGACTATTAATAAAGGTAATATATACAAGCATACATACATACATACATACATACATACAACGAAACTTACCGCAATGACGAGGTTGGCTGATGCCAGTGGTATAAGTTGCAGCAGATGAATTGACTTTGTTAGAAGCAGTGCACTGGTAAGTTCTGTTGTCTTCTGCCAATGCCAGAACGTTGCCAGTGGCCACTACATTCTTCGTTGTTACATCTGTCCATGTGTAACTGGGTGATGGGTTGGCAGAGGAATTACAGGTTAGTTCAATGAACGCACAGACGATTTCGCCATTAGCCGTCACGTTCACTATTCTGCGAGAAACGTTAGTTGTTGGTCCATCTAAAGCAATTGAAGCCAATTTGAACATTATTGAGGCAATTCAGTTCAATAAGTCAAAAATACCTCAACACTATTCATCTACAATATTTCAAAATCCCGCAGTGTAACTAAAAAAGAAAAACAAGGAAAGATTCATTTTCTTAACACTGCTCGCATCTTCATAAAAGTGGGACATAAAGGCAAATTGGCTGAACCCGGGCGTTGAAACGCGAGAAAGCACATTTGAGATGGATCTGTCGAGTGATTTCGAGCCAGTGCACCTATCAGTTGCCTAAAGCATCAATTGAAAGTAAATAAAATAAACTATATACATAAATAGTGTCCATAATACTACCAAATGTTTTGGTTTATATGTCTTTTCTTTCAGAAACGTTATATGTTATTCCTCGCTCAGTCGATGGACATATGGCATGTTAACAACAATCAACAATATGGCATTGTATTTCTATGGAGTTGACAATCCAAAGTGATAACCGAAAGAGAGGTTATTATGGTAATCTAAATAGTCATATCTAGATTGTTCTTGCAATTCAGAACATAACAGTTTTAAAATTCGATAATTCTGAGGGAGTTCTGTGAATAGTCTTTGTGTAATCAAATTGATTGTATTTTAGCTGACCAAAGTTGAAAATGTTAAAATGGCTGTACTTAACAAAACTTTCTTAAATTGATCTGACTCCAACATAACTTGTCGCTTACGGACCTGAGTTGGCCTAGTGCAATCGCGAAAACTAGTAGACTTTATACATGGCAGTGATAATTATAATTCGTAATATCTTATAACGAAACTGCATTTAAAATGCATTAAAGAAAGCTATATTTGCAAACGAGTGTTGCTTCAACTGACAAGAACAAAACTCACAGTAGATCCCAGTGATTGGATAGGTTCCTCCTATGTAGACGTTGGATGGTGCGTTGGGAGCTGAATCGGGTTTATTTGCACGTGGTAGGAAGTGTGCTGTGCAGTCGTATGTCGGAATTCCATCTCTTGTTGCAACAACGGTTATTGAAGAAGTAACGGAGATGTTTGTTTTTGCAGGAATAGCATTTGTAATGCTTATGCCAGATGTCGTCCAATTCAGAATCGGTGCAATTGGAACGGATATCAATGTTTCTGAGGCGGTGCTGTACTCCACAGTGCAAGTCATTGTCAGCTGATCGCCTTCCACCACCTCTGAACCATTGCTCACCGTCGGTGTACCAGAGGAACCTAGAAGATCACAAAACAACGAAACTATTACGCAATTACAGAAAATGTTAAGGCCGTATACAAATATATGAACCTTAACATTCATATAGCGTCATTAAAAAGTACTCAAAAACGCTGGAACATGGTTATCTGACAGTTCTGAAAATGCGTATTTTCAGTTTAGCTGAAAATATTTTTTGTGTGTCAGCAGGAACAGTTAACTTTCCAGCAGAAGACTGTTTTAGAAATCCCTCCAGTGAATCAATAAGTTCGCCGTGCTTAAATGGCAGTACGGAAGCGTAGGATAAGCATGTCTCAACGAGCTGCAGAACACACCAATTGTCCACATGGTTGACCCAAGACTGAAAGACAGAGATCCATAAGTATTATTTGGCCGCTCCGACTACTGCGTCTCCAAAAAACAGGATCTAGAATCTCATTCTCTCCCCGACGGGCAGTCAACTGAGTGTTTCTCGCAATTATTTTGATATGAAAATTCTGGCAGAGGTTGATACGATTCTGGTGACGCAGTTAAAAACAGACTGTAGTTGATGTATCATATGTTTCGGCAGGCGCACAAGGACAGCGTTGCAGTAGTCCAAATGCGTAAGATAAATGAATGGACCAGGGTCACGTATTGGTGAAATCGAGATGCAAACGAAAGGACTACCTGGTTAGTCATTACGCGAGTGAAAGTACAAATAAATATGGTTGTGTCAGCGAAAATATCGATTTTAAAGGCGGTTATATATTATTTAAATATTTTAGTAAGTTGCCTTGTCGTGTCATACCAGTTAGTGTAATTTTCAACAACTGACTGCTAGACCAGTTCAAACTTCTAGTGAATATTTATGTTAGTGGATGAGAAGGATTAAGAGAAGTCTTATGACTTTCTTCTCTTGTAAGAATGTGAAGAGCTTCTACAGCGGGGTTCAGGACGGATCCCGGCAGCAAGTGATTTGAACAATTCTCAGCAAGTGGCTTTATATTTTGGAGCAACCGAAAACATTTTTTAGTTCTTTCGTTATCAAAATCAGATAATGCATTTCAGCAGCCCACCATGTATTTTCCAACATGGTTTGGTCTCCGCCATTACTCACCAGCATTTTGCATAGAATTTTTGAATTAAAAATGAGTTGAATAATGATGAATGTTATCAATTTTTTAAGGATTTTTGCTTGGCACCCTATATTTTGGAGATGTATAGGAATCGAACATAAAATGACACCACAGTGTCGGCGTGAGAGAATCCCGGCATGCTGATTTGTCTCAGTCGGTTGCCATCCACACTGCCCGTCCATCCCAGAAATCAGGAGAAGGCGTCATACAATATCCAGATACATACGAACATACAATTTCAGTTGGAGAGATAAACCTTTGTGATAATTTAGAAAACTGTTTTAGTACTGGGCGAAAATTTACAATATCTCCATGGAACGTAGACCTATTTATTTACCCAACCCGAGTTGGCTAAATAAAGAAATAAAAAAGCAAATATTATGTTAAAGAACTTGTAATTTAAGAATGAGTGTCAATGGCTATTTAAAAGACGAATGTATAGGCCCAATACAGCAAACATTAAGCTTCAACCTTAATGCTTATGCAGTTGATGATTAGCATAAGGTTCAATAGATTATTTCTGTTTACATGTGTCATGTGTATTGCTTTTCTTTTAACACACGTTCTTAAATTGTGAACTTTAAAAAAATAATTGTGTACATGAACGTTAGAAAACATCCAATAGATAAGCCTGACTTACTTAAAACGGTTAGGACTGCATACTTTGGTGTCAAGTCCAAATCTTGACATGCATAGATTCCACTTTCTTGTAATGAAGGATTTAAGATGATCAGATTGCACGTGTTACTTCCTTGTCCTTCACCACGGTACCTCGATAAGTAGTTTGACGAAACGCTACAAGATGATCCAAGTCCAACCAGAACAACATCCTTTCCCTGCTCTCCATATTTCCAACCAGGAGAACCGTTATTACCAGAACAGTTCAGATACGCCTGGCTGCCGACTTTAGTCGCTGTGTTCTGGGGCGGTGATGTTATCGTGCCTTCGACTCCTGCAAATGTAATAACGGTTCACCAACCTGCAAAATCTTCACGTAATATCGTTTTAATTCTCAGGCTGCTATTTGACTAACCCGTGACTATTTTATCATACAACTGTAGACCATTTAGAACATCGAATTACAACTGACCTTACCAACCTTAATCAGCAGCATATCGAACTGTAGTATCCTCTATTGGATGTAGGCCTAATCGTAATCGTAATCGATAATTTGTAGGCCTATAGCACCTCTTCAAGAGAAACTTCCGACCCGACAACACAAAACTGATCGAACATAATTGTTTTCAAGAGCTTACAGAAAAAAGCAAAGAAAGGTCAAGGAACTCGAGTTGTACAGTACCTAAAGACGCATCTCTCAACTCGCTTACCCACCTTAGCCTGGCTTCTGGTTTCTCTGGCCCATCGAATCAACCCAGCTGCTCCAACGGATTATAATTTTTGACTGCGATTTTGACTTGAAGCGACCATCGATTGATGCCTTGAGCAGTATTATAAAGGCGCTATATGAGTCATTAGATTAGATTAGGTTACTAGGCAACTTATTCCAGGAAGATGGACCGACCATGGCTAAGTTCCTATATGCTGGATTGTGAACATTCAGGTCGGCACGCAACCAGGTCACCTTTTACAGCAGAGAATGATCAGACTGAGGCATATAATGTATATTCTTTATTAGTGGTAATGCATTGATTTTGTATCGATAAAATTAAATTTATTTTTACCATTGTAAAATACGGCAAAATGGTAATGAACTTAATAATGTTAAATGCTTAAACTTGTCTTTCTTTACATTTATTTTATAATTATTGTAGACTGAATATTGTTACTGTCAGTAATCTTCTCCATCTGGTTTCAGCTTCTTCAAATCAGCAACTCTGTCCGAAATTCGCATTCTCAATGTATGTTACTAACCTGATTCCAACCGCTATTTTTCAGCAATGCTCTGATGTTTAGGACCCGTCATTGTCTCTATTGTCAACCTCTCCCTCGTTGAAGGAGGATTTCCTTCTTGCTGCGTAGGCATACATGTCATACGGTCGCTATAGAAAACCGTGTAGATTTGTATTTATGAGAAGGGAGTTGAAGAACTGTGTAAAGTCGAATAAAACTCCTTGTCAAGTACGCACGCTTAGGCCATTAACAACGTATGCAGGCTTACGTGTGTGTGTGTGTGTGTGTGTGTGTGTGTGTGTGTGTGTGTATGTGTGCATGTATAAAGGTAATTATGTATTATTGTATCTAGATATTTCATGTAGCACCTTCCACGTATATCTGCAAAAACGCTGCTCTTCGTAGCCCAAGCGGTATTAAAGTTCATTAAGCACAACAAATTTAATAAAATCACATAATGTCACATTGGAAGTATTTTGGTGGGCAAAGATAAATAAGACAAACAATAAATTACGTAGTATGAGTTAAGCTGTTTCATTAAAAATATGACCATAAAACTATGAGCATTATTGGCCGTGTAAGGCTACATTCGTTTAAATACTTACCAGATAAATAAAGCAACAGCGAGAGGATTGCGACTTCTCTTGATATTTTCAAAGAGTTGATCATTTTATCATTCATACTGGTCTGAGTTAATTAGGCCAATTTTTTAAATTCTGGTTTTGCCGTCATTGATTATATCCAGAATAATCCAAATAAGCGACCTTCAGTTTACCGTTTATATAGCATTAGCATTAATATAACTTTGCTTTAGTATAAAGAGTTCGGTTGCTCCTTTTTCAAGTTTAACGATTTGCTGAAAACTTCTGCCCGCTAACTAAACGCAACGGTTCAAGATTTACAATAGTACGATGTAGTTTCGCTTCAAATTGAATAAATTACGTTTTACAGCTCTGTCCAATTTTCGCTCGATTACTTTGAGAATAAAGTAATAACTGACGAATCACGAACTCTGTCAACCACACCACAGCCATCTATCGACCAACTGTGTCAAATAATCAAATAAGAGACCCTCCTATGGACAAGCTTCACATTGGCTTTCCTCGAACCAGGTTGTTGTATTCCGCCTAAACTGATGTGGCTCACTCTGTCGACCAAAGTCATCTCATAGGTGATAGCGTTTGATATTTTATTGTCAAGACAGTATATTGTCAAGTTGCATTCTCAAACTTTATTATCGTTTATTTCTTGTTATGCATTAATTGTAATTATTTAGGTTCTCTAGATCTCGCGATTAAAATCTCTGAAATAAGGCCACGATCGGGACGCGAACCGGCATCCTCAAGAACACAGACTTCTTAACATACGCGGTAACCAGGTAAGAAGAGGGAGGATTCAAAAGTAGGAAATTTTTCGAGCAGCAAGATTATTTGTAAGACATATGGAATCCACATGGGAATATTGTCATACTGGGCTTCATACTGCGGCGTAACTTTGGGCCTGAAATTGCGGGGAATACCGAATCGAAAAAGGCGTTCGTTCAAAACCTGGCGAGTATGAAACTTCACAATTCGAGTAATCTGCGGTTGGGTTCGAAATTTGAAGTTACGCCACTGGATTCTGAATTATGTCATATTTTTAATTATGACGTTACTTTTGGGATTTAGATGACATCATTCATGGACGCCCCTATTAACTGTTGAGATTACGCCATTTTGAAAACTTGACAAGGGAAGAGCGGATTTTACAAATTGACTTCTTATGCTGGTATGCCTTGGTAATACCTTAAATTTAGTATATTTATCTCATGAATATCCTTTCCATTTACTTTTTAGGTCTCTATTTTATATCTCCGAAATCATCTGCAAATTCTAGTTTTCGTCTGCCAGTCCAATTGAAATCATATGAACGGTATGACATAGAAATTAAGAAAAAATCGCGACGACCGTGACACAGTGGGTTTTAATTGTTGGCTAGACAATCAGCAGTGTTAGTAATAGAAAGGTGATCAGACTGACTTAATTTGGGTGAGAGTAAATGATGGCAGTTTATATATGATCGATTGCAAAGTTTCAATGACTGAAACTATTAGGACATTTTAAGTTTGGAGCTTTCCAAGATGCTGTGTCGTTTGAATGCCGCGGTTGTTTTTGTGAATGATCCCTCAGCCTTGGGGTCTGACTTGTATAACAAAAGTAAAAAAGGGTTAAAGTTTTCCTTTTGTGAGTTATATTAAATTCATATTTAGCTCTCCATCAGAATCACAATGTTGCTTTAAAATTTAAACCTTTGGTTGAAATTTAAGAAAACTCAAATAGTACCAATATATAATCATTCTGAACAGTTGTAATTATGTGTCTAGAATTACTATTACACTCATTACTTCATTTGAAGAAGACAAAATGTGGAGAATCGTTTTAGGAATTACTACATTGAATTTGGCATTTTAAATAAAAATAATCATTTATTCTTTTAAGAGCAACTTCTTTCATTTACAGAAATAGGAGCCCAGATGAGTGTGAAGAACCATAGTAGGGAGTTCAAAGGAAATTTACAAATAAAATAAAACTGTCTCAAACTGAACTTCTAGTGTTGCTAGGAAACGGACTTCATCAAGGACACAAACATATCTGCTGCAGAAGATAAAGAACTGTACATAGGAAAGAGTCTGCAAATGTGGGAGAAAATGCTTAGTACTACAATAAGAATGCATCATATCAACACAATTCTCAAAACTATATTGTGCACTACAATATGTTACATGCTCAAAAGCATGATGTACAGTCGAAAAGATATTGCTATGAAGTCAATCTATGCGCCATGAACGAGCAGCAAGGTTTGTTTCAGTCAGGACTAACAGGGGACTGCAACAGAGACAAGGTGTGGGTGAGAGACCGTATGAGAAGACACACACGTATGAAAAACCATACGGATGCAAATTCTGTGGAAAAGCGTTCGCAAACATTTGTAAATTAGAATACCACACAAGAACCCACACTGGAGAGAAACCACACAAGTGCAAATTATGTGATAAAGCTTTGGCACGGATTGATGGTTTGACTGACCATTTGAGAAATCACACTGGGGAGAAACCATACAAATGTCTGGTATGTCACAAACTGTTTATGTGGCGTAGCAGATTGAGTGAACATTTGAGAACTCACACTGGAGACACTTCATTTGCGTGTAAATTATGTTACAAGGTATTTGTTAGGAGTATTGACCTAAAGAGGCATTCAAGAAGTCATTCAGAAGAAAACCCTACAAATGTGCACTATGTGATAAAGTATTTGCAAAAAGGGATAAACTAAAATTCCACATAAGAACCCACACTGAAGAAAAACCTTATAAATGTAAATTTTGTGTCAAAGCCTTTGTCCGAATGGATTGCTTGAAGTTGATGAGAAGACATACTGGGGAGAAACCATACAAATGTGATTTATGTGACAAGGCCTTTGCACAGAGTGGTGATCTGAAAAATCATTTAAAAACCCACAATCGTTGGAAACCAGATAAATGCAAATTACGCCATAGAGCTTGTTCACAGGTGGATTGTTTGAATAATCATATGAAGTCTCAGAATGGAGGAAAACCATACGAGTTCAGGTTATGTCAAAAATCATTTATACGGAGCAGCAGTGTGGAAACCATGCAAGACCCTACACTGGAAGAAAACTGCTCCAATGTGAATTATTTGACAAAACATTTGTACACAATTCCAGTCTGAAAAACTGCGAAAGAACACATACTCAAGAAAAACTACACAACTCTGAATTATGTGACAAGGGTTTTGCAAAGACTAATGATCTGAAAAGGCATTTAAGAATCCACACTGAAGAAAAACCATACAAATGCAAAGTGTGTCAGAGAGCATTTGTACAACTTAGTCATCTTAGAGCTCATGTCAGAACAACTCAGGAGACCGAGTCCTAAAGAAGTTCGTGAAAATCAATCGTCATTTGTTGCTGACATGAAGCCGTTCCTCGTGAAACCTTATGGTTGTGTAATATGTAGTGGAATGTTTGCGATAGAAAAAGAATTTCTGGAGCACTGTTCTGATGTTTGCTATTATCCAGTGGAAGATCAGTTTGATGAACTCTTTGAAAAACAATAAACTTAGCCGTGTCTTGTTATCCACTGCAAAGTTCTTGCAGAGATTAAAGACATTTTATTTTGATTTCTGTTCGCCATTCCATGAAGGCTGTTGAAGATTAAACCAACACAATACACAAGTTTTATGTTGCAGAAGTTGATCTAATTCAGTGTTGCCTGTTTGATGTTGATAAAATTTTGCTTTCTAAAGTACAGGGACTATGTTCATCTTTGCTGATTTTGCAAATTTTTTTTGCTCAATACAGTTTTTGATTTATTTGTTGCAATGACTGTTTTATTACAGTGAAAAGTTAGTGTTAGATAAGATGTTATATTTGCACTAAACCAGTTTGCAATTACTCAAGTGGTTACGGAAACTGATGATGTGTACGTTTATGAAATAGTTCTTGTTATTGTTACTTGCATATACTTGAATTCTTGTATACTTGTTGTGTTGTACTCTTAAGATATGCAAATTATTTTTTTTGCCATTGTGCTGTTAGTTTTAATAACAGTGTTGCTAAATTGCAGTTCATGTGTCTTTCATCTCTGAGTGAGAGAAAACTTAATAATAATAGCAGGGAGCATGTAGGCCTACATTTGTACATAGTGGTAGTATATGTTCGTGTTTGTCTAGCACTTCTGTGTCCAAGTTTTGACTCCTGGTATGTTGTGTGATATTAATTGACAATTCATTGATAAGTCAAGGAAGTACTCATTAGCATCATCTATTTCCAGTGTTGACTGTGTGAATTTTGAACGGACGTAGAAATTTAGGATGTGCGGAGGATAAGTAGCTAAGAGTTAAGTTTATGAGTTTAAGGGAGGGAGGAGGAGGGAAGGAGGGACAGAGACAGTCAGAGAACTGTTGCGCTGCTTTATCGTGATGCATACAGCGCTATTCGAAGGTACACTTCCGTACCAAGAAAACTGGAAAATCCCGATTGCTAGATTGCTAAATTACTTTAGGTCAAGTATGTAAACATATTTTTGCATCGAATTTGAGTTCTAGTTCTCCGATTTTGCGATGTCTTAATTGGTTCCCATCGTTCGATACACAAATTTTGAAAATTGGTCCATTATAGCCGGGTGATGTAGAGGATGATGAAGTTTCTGTTTTTTATCACGAAGACAAGTAATTTTGACGGTTCTGGAAACTCGAGGATTCAATATGCATGATGATAAACAGAGAAGGAAAGAAGCCGGGGGGGGAGAAGATGGAAAATGGGAAGACCGCAGTGGAGAGGGAAATTAGTGGACAGTCTTATTGTAAGAAACTGACTTCACGAACTTACCATTTTCTATTCAAATTTTTAAAGAGACTCCTGGATCATCGCATTATCGCATCAAGTGCAACCGAGTTTCATGCCATTCACCAAAATAACGGCGCTGTATAAGTCATTGAATAGCGTCTAGAATAGGAGGCGGATAAAATCAATCGAAAGAGGACACTTTAATTTAATATGCAATCCAACTTCTATTTTAGGTATTTTGTCTCTGTTTTTCGCCATTTTGAAGACCTCGATAAGAAAGTCAGTTTACATTTTCCGTCTTGTACGGGTAAGTAGTGTCATATATTTTCATGTAAATGTATTTGATTATATTTATTTTTAAAACAGGTGTAAATTGTTTGCAAATCTTGTGCTTGTGACATCGTCGATTATGACATGTCTGTCAAGTTGAAACACATTCATGTTCACATTCGATTTTCATATTCACATTCGACATCAAAAATGTCTGTCATGCGGGACAACATATTCATACTCATATTGAAAATTTCATATTAAAATTTGATATGCCTGGTTCTGACATCCAATGTAAAATTATCAGTACGCCTTCCTAAAATCACCCTAAATAAAAAGTACACTCATATGGCTACTGTAAACACTCACAGGCAATTTTTTTTACAAACGCCCATTTCGACGCAGTACCCCCCCCCATTCCACCCTTATAATGCATTGGGTGTATAGAGTAGTTAGTTATCGCAACCAGTTATGATCCTTTACCGGAAGTTTTTGGTCACTGTTTTTGGTTCCGACAACATTTCTGAAACTTTCCCCATCAGACACATATGACGTTGTTACCGACATCCTGGATCAACTTGTTCTACTAACAAACTCACGGTGTCCATAAAAGAGGAACAATTGTTGGATCTCACTGGAGGCTGCAGATGCAAAACGACCCCGGACGCCTAGAAAGGCGATGGAAGCTTACCGTCGACGAACTTGTCCATCACGCATATTGGTCACTATATCGCAAAGGTGAATCACGCCGACAACACTACAGTAGCTCCTCAGCAGAAAAACCAAACGGATCCCGTAAAAATGTTCGGCCTTTAGGGACGTACTGCATTACACAGTGCCGTCTGAGTTGTTATCGACCAAAGAGCGTCACACATGTTTTTGCCACGTTCTCAGACTTTTCTCCAGCAAGATCAAGTCTCGATGCCAACCAACTATGTGGACAAGCCGTGGACCTGCCTCAGTCTTGGCCAACTAATGCAGCTCGTCCCTCATGTACTTAGATAGATGACCAAACTTTGGAATCCTACCAATTAGCCGAGCTGCAGCTTTTAAAACTGATTGAAGTTGAGTAAATCGAAAGAGAGGCAGGCTTGCATAAATGACATTATCATAACGAAGCCTATTGCTTATGAATGCAAGCATCAGGGTAGAAGCTTTCGATGTGATCGAATGGCGAATGCTGCAGATGATAAAAGCATCTTCGACATTCTCTCGTTACCTATTCAGAGAAGTTAATTCCTGGTCTAGTGTCACAGCAAGGTCATGCAGAGACAGAAGTACAGAAGGAAGCATTTAGAAAGCGAAACTGTGAGCTATGCAAGACTTTTTAGCTGCTGAATGTTACCAAGCCAGATGAATTGATTAAGCCGGAGGCGGTTGGAGGATATCAACGCAGAAAGCACACCAGATGTCTCACGCAGTTCCCCAATTAAGGAAATTTCCATTGCAGCTTGGCCATGAATATAAGCCAGAATATCATCAGCATACTGGTCAGCAGGAACTCTCAGGAAAGTAAAACAAGGCTTAGGTCCTTAACGTAAAGGATAGAGAGCAGAGCACCTGGAATAGAACCCTGTGGCAGCCCAAATGAGACCATGGAACAGGTTGACCGGGTGGAACCGTGAACTACCGACTGAGTGCGGCTAAGAAGGAACAAGCACAACCACTGCAGAGGACGACCCATGATGCCAAACCATGTTATGAGGCGCTGTAAGAGAATGCCGTGGTCATCAGTGCCAAAGGCTGCATTCACATTAATTAAAGATTCTTCTGCTGATGTGTAACTGCCTGGCCAGTTGTGTTCCATTTTATTTTAGAGAGCCATGCATTTCAGTGTCACATTTACCTGGCCGCAGATCTCTTCAGAGTAGCAACTGATGCGGACTGTACGGTTGAGGTGAAATCGAGACTAGCCATGGGAATGCAGTCATGGTTAAGCTCACAAAGATGTGGAAAAATAAGTCAATTGGCATCAAGACCAAATTACGCCTGATGAGGGCCTTGGCATGGCCGGTGGCGACATATGGGTGTGAGGCCTTGACTTTAAAGAAGGAAGAGGAGAGACGCATTCAGGCTTTTGAAAACAAGTGCATCAGAAAGTTACTGCAGATTGCTTGGACAAAGAAGATGACCAATGAAAAGGTGTACCAACTGGCCGGGGTGTAAAACGAGCTGCTGGGTCACATTAAGGCCCGCAAGTTGCGTTATTTCGGGCACGTGATGAGACATCCTCAAGACACCATCGAGAGTATAGTGTTATGATCGGTCTTGTTGAGGGGAACCGAGGCCGCGGAAGGCCAAAGATAAGTTGGATTGACAACATCTCGGCTTGGACTGGCTTATCGGGAACCAGGTTGTTGGATGCTGCGCGCAATAGATGGCTTTGGTCGAAGATGGCCCTATCATGTAGTCAACCGTCGCGACGCGACGATGACGAATTGACATGACATGACAGATCTCTTCACTCTGCAACACAGGGTGATCTGGTTGTTCCCCCGTTCCGTACTATCACAGTGCAACATGGAAGCTTCTCCTTAGTCGACACTCATTTTGAAACAGGCTTCCATACAGAAGCTCTGCGACATGAGCTTCTTCTAATTCTATGCCTTTGTACCTCTTCAACGGCGTTGCAGACCATTCTATTCAATCGCAGTCTTGTGTTGTCAGGTCGAGATCATCTCTGATGAGTTTCACTGAAGAAGCGCTACATCAACATTCACTTACAAATTACAAATTAAACCCAAGCAATATATTACACATGCCATCTGACACCCATTGAGTCCTACATCCTTTAGTGGTTGGTAAAAGAGTATCGGTACCATCGGTATCTTACCAACACAAGTAAACAGGTTACAAATGGTTTCCTGTTGTTAGATTGCGGTGGTATGATTTCTCAGTGCCAGTATTGATGACGCTACAATATCGGAGCCTGTCTGCGAGTTATGAAACGTTCCACTGATAATTAGGATGACATTCTATTGAAAGACAAAAATCAAGTATAAAACTTGTGTAAACATATTGACTTTAAAACTATTAAATTTTAAAAATTGGTTAAAGCTTACTTTGTGGAATGCAACGACGTCTTTTGTCACTAACTATAGTGACGTCACAGTTGTGGTCTAGACGTGAACAAGAGTTTTTATTGTATGTAAGAGGTTCCACAGTTGTGAAGGGGCTTTACAGCTAATAGCCTAATCGTAATCGTAATCGTAATCTCGAGATTTCTACAGCGCCAAACGAAAGCCAAGTCGCAGGGACCAGCTTATTCGCAGGCGCTCAGTCAAATCAAAATCGATAGGCAAAAGGGTTCGGTTCCAGGTAAAAAAACCAGGAGTCAGGCAGTCAGACAGTCGGACGGATGGTGGATGGTGTTGAAATTGAAGCGAGAAGAAAGATAAGGGGACGAGGGAGACTCAGGATAAGATTTTTGAGAAATAAGTGTTTTCAGTCTTGAGTGAAAGACCAGCGCAGAAACTGAAAGAGTGTGAAGTGTTGAGTGTGAAGTGTGAGTGTGAAGTGTTAGCCTACAGCTACGGGGGCATCGGTTTTAAGTCAGTATCAGTGTTTGGTATTTTCCCAGTATTGTTTTAAAGTCGGTTCGGTATCAGTTTCAAACATGAAGTTTGACAGCTCACAAGACTATCACACATAAATATTAAGATCTTGAACTCAATACGTTTTAGATATACATAAACCATAAAGCATTTCCTGCATTAAAGAGCTACATTAGACCATATCTTAATGTTGCTAAGCTGACTGATGGTAAATTTAGGTTTGGGAATAAGTCCATTATTCCCAAACCTAAGTTTACCACCAGTCCACATAGCAGCAACATTAGGAGATAGCCTACTGTAGCTCTTCAGTGCGGGAAAGAGGTAGACCTGAATAAATGACATTGCCTGAGTCTGTCGTACTTGTATTAAACTAACCCAACAACTTCAAAGTTTAAGATTGAGCTTATAACAGCCAATGATACATGTAATACAGCAAATAAGACACTGGGCATTATAAAAACATTACCGATTACGAAAAACCTCGTGACACAATTTGGAAGAAGTCAATTATTGCCTTGTAAAGGGCTCTTTTTGTAAAACTTTTGTATCTCCCAATATTAATCGCTGGTCTGCGGATGTAGGCCAACTTCCTTTAATGGGTGCCGGGAAGCATTTCCAGCTGTAGTGGGTGATGTAATCGGCTACGGGAAGCCAACTTCTCTGACTTTTTTAAAGGTCTGAAGCTGGTCTGTCCAGTTGGAAACATATCCATTCTCCGAACAGGTAGGCCAGTCAGATAGTGATGAGGTTTCAATCACATTCACACAAAACCGTCCAAACACAAAATCTATATTAAAAAATAACTCCGACTCGCAGAATCGGTCAGGGTATAATGTCCGAGCATAAGAGAATTTTTAAATTTCCTGTATTTCATATTGCCTTTGTTCCAAGATTCTTAAGTGCACTGGTGTGATTACCGAAATCTCCTTACCTCTTTTGCTTGAAACCTTCTAAAGCCGAATTCTTACTTATAGGGCTGTGTGACCAGCTAAACAAAATTGCAATGGATTAAAAACCGTTGATAATACGTCCATGCTCAAAGAATTGTCAGTTCTAGGACCCGTGTGATGGAACATGGAATGTTGCTTTTTTTAATCGCCAGATGGCAGATATGGCGACAATCCAACTTGTATATAATTTTCTTTTTATTTAACGCCATCTTAATGATCCTATCAGAGGCAAAATTTGTAACTACACGCGTCATATTCAGACTGGTTCAGGTGAGGTAGGCCTACGTTTCGATAACTAGAGGTTTAGATCAGTAATCTAATCGCAATATATTTAGATTCTACATCTTCTTGTTTTAAAATTCTAGTTTTAAAAGTCCTGTGTAAATGTGCGCGAGTGTGTGTAATTTCTGTTTAACGACGCTTTGTTATAATAGATAATTAGCTTCGGCTTTTGACCCATTTGCACACCTCTAGTTAAGATTTTACTATTTAACGATATGCACTGAAGCTCTTCGTAGCCATCGGTATTGCTGGTTACTTAACGGCAATAATTTAGCTACCGTCGGGGTCTATCGTTTATTCCCAATAACCAGTTTATACCTCATTTTAAACTTGTACCTTTATCGATTTTGATATCAGGAAACGAACACGAATGAACAAATACGTACGTACTTAGATACATGCATGCCAGCCATGACATGAAATCATATGCTGCTGCTTGAAGTTGGTATTCATAAAAATTAAGAATTTTATGTCTCTCTCTTTCCATCCAATTTTCCCACAACAGTGTGGTAGTTGAATCCTGCAGTAGTCAAGGATATTTCTTTGTTAGCCCTGTTAACACAGGTTCTCAAATCCCTTAGCTTATATGATCATCCAAGTCTGGTACTCTAAATTGCAAACTCCAAACAGCATAGTTCTACCCAGTTGAACTCAAAACATATTCCACGGTAATGTAGCTGAGCAGTAGAAGTACAAGACTTATAATTTTTTACTTTGTTGAAGATCTGAAGATGAAAACAAGAACCCTAAGTGAAGAAAAAAGATTCAAATGCGAATTTTGTAATAAAACATTCGCGCAAAGTTCCAGTATCAATATCCACATAAAAACTCACACTCGAGAAAAGCGACAACACCAATGCAGTTTATGTCATAAAGAATTTGCAGAAAAGCATCATCTGAGAGATCATATAAGAATCCATACTGGAGAAAAACCATACAAGTGCAGCTTATGTCACAGAGCATTTGCACAGAAGATTCAACTAAAAAACCATACAAGAACCCACACTGGAGAAAAACCATTCAAGTGCAATTTATGCCAGAAAGCATTTTCAAGGAAAGATACTCTGGAACATCATACAAGAATCCACACTGGTGAAAAGCCATTCAAGTGCAGTTTATGTCACAAAGTATTTTCACGGCAAAATAATCTGACATCCCATACAAAAACCCACAAAGATTTTGCACAGAAGAATCAGTTATATGATCCCACAAGAACCCACACTGGAGAAAAGCCATACAAATGCAGCTTATGCCACAAAGCATTTGCACAGAAGAATCAACTGAGATCCCATACAAGAACCCACACTGGAGAAAAACCATACAAATGCAATGTATGTTACAAAACCTTTGCACATAGAAGTTCTCTGACAAACCATACAAGAACCCACACTGGAGAAAAACCTTACAAGTGCACCTTGTGTCACAGGACATTTGCACGGACGAGTCAACTGAAATGCCATGCAAGAACCCACACTGGAGAAAAACCTTATAGGTGCAGTGTTTGCCACAGAGCATTTGCACAAAAAAGTGCCATGGAATTCCATACAATAACCCACACTGGAGTAAAACCTTACAAGTGCAGTTTATGCCACAAAGCATTTACACGAAAAAGCACTATGGAATTCCATACAATAACCCACACTGGAGAAAAACCTTACGCGTACAATTTATGTCACAAAGGATTTGCAACGACTCAAGATCTCAAAAGGTACATGAAAATACATACTAAGGAAAAGCCATTCAAGTGTCATTTATGTGAGAAAGCTTTTAGGCAAAGTTGCACTCTCAACTACCATATAAAAAGACACACTGGAGAAAGCTTATGCAATCTAAGTCACAGTGCTGCGTCAGGCGTGACAGGAAGATGCTCTGAAACTTCTTCACGTAAGGAGTTTAGCATACCTAATGAAGCTGGCAATTATGTTGATGGAAAAGTGTTGTCAGCAACAGAAACTATGCGAGACCTTTCGTCTAGAGAGGGTAAGAAACCGTATCCAGATGGAAAGCGACTTTCTGGAGATGATTCAACAATCAGTACTCATATAAATCGTTTCAGTTTGAGACCTTTTGGCTGTGGAATGTGTGATGCAATGTTTGAAATTGAAAAGGAATTTATGCAACATTGTTATCATCACTACTCTGAGAATCATCAGTAAGATACGTTTCTGGAAATATTTGAAATACAGGTTTTAAGTTACTTCCCAGAAACACAGTAAACAACATTAGGTTAGTTTGAAAGTCCTAAGTGTCAATGTGTTAATTTGCACCACATATACCACTAACATTCGCTAGATGTTTCGTTAGTAAGCTATGCAGGCAGCTTATGTTTTCTGTTTACGTCACAAAGCACTGTTCATAATGTCATTAGGTAGAAAACGCTCATCACGAAGCAAACTGTGCTTAGAGAACAAACTGAAAATTACCAAAGTTTGGGTTAACTGCAGAAACCTCTCTTGCTCAACATTGTCTTTTCAGTATTCATTTTGTGGTGCTTATGCGTTTATCCATATTATAATTCATTTGTGATTAGGCGTCTGTGTTGTTTCATCCCGGCCACTGTATAGTTTTAGTGTATAGTTTTGATTTTTCCCACTACACTGCTCCAGTTTCTTATGGATTATGGATTAACATGCCATCTGTGAACTGCAGGTGTTGGACTTCTTGTGCAAGAGCCTGACAAAGAAGAGAAGAGATTTTACCCTATCCGAAAATGTGTGAAAAATCAGATTCACGTAGAATGTAGATTTTGTCGTCCAGTTTGTCGTCACTAATTGAAACTCGGCCAAACGTTTTAATCACAACAGAAATACCACTGGCAGGAAAATATGGTGATTATTATCCTACCTACCTACTTTTGAACTGAGGTACTTGTGATAAAACTCAGAGCATTATTTGACTTTTTCCAGATGCCAATGTGTCACGAGGCTGAGTCAACCGGAACTGAATATTCTGTGTTAATAAACATAAAAGAGATCGAATAAAATTTTTAAAAATGGTTCATGCTAATATATATATATATATATATATATATATATATATATATATATATATATATATATATATATATATATATATATATATATATATATATATATATATATATATATATCCAATCCCATGTTGCCTGTTCGTTGCACATGTATGGCTGCATTGAAATCTGCTAGTGTCTTTCCTACTTTAATTTTTTAATGCAAAATTTAGGAACTTTGAAGTGGACTTTGGGCTGCATGCGGCCTAGAGGTGATCTCAGGACCGTGACGGTTAGCAGGTCGTGGAAACAGCAATGCTGCAGAGAGGGTCATGCCATAATGATGATGATGATGAAAATTTAGGATGTTAATTTATTCCTGGAATCTTGTCTGCTGTTAACATTTGCAAAGTTTAACAGCTATTCTATAAGTTTCTCTTTTGCAAAGACTGCCTCTGAAAATGTTTCCACAGCCCCGCCTCTGAAATTAATTTCAGGCTTTAGAATTCTCTACAGTTACTATTTGTAGATACCAAGCTAAAATATTTATTATCTGTCAGATCTGTGGACGCAAGGGTCACTTACCTATTCCTTTTTTTTTAGCAAAAATCATAGTCATACAAAAATTGATAAACATTTTATTTATTTATTTTTTATTTACTTATTTAAAGCGCTTATGACATGTGCAATGTCAGTATACCTGAATCCAAGGCATGGAAATAAGTTCGTTTTTGCATATTACCATTATTTCTAACACTGATTAATAAATCCACACTTACATTTGACGACGATGAGTTCTCTCCTCGAAGGTCCATTGGTTTTATGCCACTCGGGGATGAGATTAGTGAGGTGGTTTCCCATTGCCTTCCTCGCAGGTGAGCAACTTGTCCAAGGTTGCTACTCAGCGGCTTGAGGCAGATTCAAAGCCACAACCTTCGAGTTACGAGGCACAGACTATACCACTACACCACTGCGTCCCTCTCATTTCAGATAATTCTGATAATTTCCTTTGGTCAGTTGTCAATGTGGAGTTTTTCATTTTGCACTAACTGGTATTTTTGGTTGCTAAGCATATTGTTCTTTTGGGATAAACACGCTCCATTTGTTTCCATTTGCTATAGACATTTCTCAAGAAATTATATTCCAATATATATTTTCAGTATTTCTTGGCAAAAGTGCTACAAGTTCTTCCATATTTGCAACAAATATTGGCCAAGTTAGACCACTTTCATCATTCTATTAAGTTAAAATTGATTTCAACTAAACCGATGAAAATTAGACAGTAATTATTTTGAACATTAAAAAGTTGCTAATTTTCCAAGAACTACTGAATATGCATAATTGCAATAAAAAAGAAATGGATACACAAGAAATCTTACATCAGGTATTGTGACGCATTACAGTTTATTTCCAAAATGCCACTTCTCTTTTACTTTGAAGTATGCAGGATGTATATCAACCTCATTGTTTCTTTGATAGGAATAAAATGTTCATCAGTTTGAATCTTTATCTCCTACAGATATTCTTTTTTGCTGTGTCAAAATGCCACTGGGAAGATTACTTCTATTGCTATACATTTGTTGCCCCGGCAACAGATGGAAATGTTTCATTTCATATAACTTTTCTCTGGAGTGGCTTTTAATGTGGTCTTCTAAATGCTTATATCGTAATCGTAACCCCAAGATTTCTACATCGCCCAACGAAAGCCGCGCCGCGGGGACCAGCTTATTCACAGGCGCTCAGTCAAAACAAAATCGATAGGCAAAAGGATTCGGTTCCGGGTCAAGATCCAAGAGTCAGACAGAGACAGCGTGGCAGCTACGGTGGGTGATGTTTGGGGCTGGAGAGCAGAGGCAGATAAGAAGAAGAAGGGGTGTCAGGATAGGATCTGTGGAAGAGGAATGTTTTCAGTTTTGAGTGAAAGGCCGAAGCAGAAATTGCATCGGTGAGTTTGTATGATGGGTCCGAAAACTGTCGCAGTTCGGGGGGGGGGGTTATTCCAGAGTGGTGGGGCAGCTATGACAATGGAGCGATTACCGAATTTTAAGGATGAGGTGACTGGAGGGCGGAGAAGTGTTAGAGCAGAAGAAGAGCGGGTTGAGCGAAGCGGTTGTATTGTAAATAACTGACGAAGATAGGAGGGTTGGGAAGATTGAAGTGTGTTGTATGTAAGTGATAGGACTTTGTACTCGATTCGTTCAGGTATTTTAAGCCAGTGTAGTGATTTAAGAACAGGAGTGATGTGATGGTGTTTGGGGATTTTGGTAACAGCACGAGCAAGAGCATTATGTGAATGGTTTATAAAATGACTGGTATTTTAAGGATTTTTTCCACATTCCAGTGTGGTCACTGTTGTAAATTCGTAGAACAGAATGGAAATATGAATATAGAATGCTTTCTGCAATAGCTGGCATTGGTAAGGTTTCTGTCCAGTATGCATTCTGTTCATGAATTTGCAGACTGAAAGATTGGAAAAATGTTTTCTACAAACCTAACACAGGTTTCTCTGCAATATGGATTTTTTCATGTCGTTTCAGGGCTGAATTCCATGAGAATGCTTTCTGACATACATGACAAAGATAAGGTTTCTCTCCACTATGCATTCTCATGTGCTATTTTAGATCACTATGATATTTAATTTGTATCTCACCCAACTGGCATTCATACGGTTTCTTTTTCCTTCATATGACTATCAGTCACAAATAATTTTCACGTCTCTGGAAACTGTGCATCTTTTCTCGTGTTGCATTTCCGACTGAATTTCTATATAAACGTTTGAAGGAGATGCTTTCTAACATAGCTAGCGATTATGAAGATTTCTGCGGTTATGATTCAGATACATGTGTGAACTCATGAACATAATCCATACTGGATAAAAACCTTACCAAAGCCAGTTACTGCAGAAAGCATTCTATATACTTATTTCCATCTCCGCGACCGGTCACGAGTGGTGTCTCTCAGAGATCTGTGCTTGGTCCGCTTCTCTTGGTCTTATGTACAGCTGATTTGGAGGCATCATGGGAGTACTTGTTTTTCTCCATCATTGTTACGCGGCCGATACACAGCTGTAGGCCTACTTTTGTGTGACCCATCGCAGGTAACCAATCTTAAGCAGCGAGTGCTGCTGTGTATAGAACGGATCTCCCACTGGATGTCGTCAAACCGTTTCAGACTCAACTTATCGAAGTCAGAGATTCTGTACTACCCCGTGGCGTCACCATCCTTATCGACGGAGGTTGCTTTGCTCTCTCTGATGAAGACGTGCGCCCAGCGGACGCGATTCGCAACCGTTGGTTCTATTTGGACAGCCGCATGACAATGTCGACCAAGATCAGTCATTATTTTTTTTTAACCCGAAGTAGGCATAATCCCTCAGGTGGTGAAAAAATTAGCCCGGAGACATAAGTGAGCATCTGGAACGGCTACGTTATTATTATTATTATTATTATTATTATTATTATTATTATTATTATTATTATTATTATTATTATTATGGAGACACTTCCATGTAGGATCGACCCATTATCAATTATTATTACTAATAATAACTTATTAATATTATTATACAAATCTATTGTTGCTGGAGCAACTAGAGCTGCTGTGGCGTCCTGGTTGGCACACTGGAAACAGGTCGACTAGCTGCACCTCCGAATCGCGTGATCTTGTCTTTAAGCGCCGTGGTGAAGAAGCAACCCTGAGTTAGCGGTCGCGTAAGTGTAGAGCGTTCTGTGGGCGTTTCTTCGATGGGGCGCAAGAACTTCCGGTGTGGATCGGGCGAACATCCAGCACCACCAACTCCCTCCTCTTCATCGCCGTCGTCGTCTGCTTCGAAAGCGCCTGCGTCGTGGGCTTCGCTGACCCGAGCGTCGACGTCTCCTCGACCTCGACCCGCCGGCTCACCTTCGACAGGCGGTGTGGCTCTTTGACCCAGAGGATCGGTTGGGGCCCGTCGGCTGGGTTTCGACGACCAGTTCCAGGTTCTCTCCTTTTCTTTAATCTTGGCTTCAGGCACGGTGATTGTTCTCTGGAATTGCCAGTCTTCGCTTAAATCTGGCTCCAAGAATGTGCCATTAAAGGCAATCGCGTTAGATCGCTGGATGGCAATGGAGAGGCGTTGGAACAGGAAAGAAGTCTCCCTCTTATCTCCCGATACTTGAGTTAAATGGCGTCCGATTTTCTTGATGAGGCTGAAGCCTTCCTGATTTATGGGGCCTAGAGTCTCGAAGGCCAGAGGGACGAAGCAGTGTGTCGAGAGAATATCACTGTATTTTGAGGTCTTTCGTTCTGCTGCGATCTCAGCAGCAGCACCTGCGACCACGGCTGTTCTGGATCGATAAGAGACTGCCAGAGTATCGATTACTGTGGCGTCCCAGGTCAAGCATTTACCCCCTTCCCAAGGAATGAGGGTTGCTCCATCAGGTCGTCGGCCGTCGGACCTAACCAATCCTGCTGGTTCTTTAGTTGATGGAAAGCCAGCCTTCACGAGGGCGCGCCACACGATGTCATTGATACAGGCGTGTCTTGCTGTTCTCCCTGGGCCTAAAGGGCATGCTAGACCGTGCGAGCCGTCCGCAGTGACCAGAAACCCACAGGGGCAAACGTGAGGGGCGCACAAGTCTATCCCAAGTCTTAGGCCTGTTGCGATGCGTACAGCCTCATCGTTTAGCCTCAAGCCGCAGGCACTTATGGGCAGCGCCAAAAGCCAGTCGCCAGAGTGTGGTGAAGAAACTGCCTTAAATCTGGCTTCGTGGTACTCGGATGTTATTGAGGCTCTGAGGGTTGCCAGACTCTTTTGGATAAGTGGGCGGTCCCAAGTTGCCTGTTTATGGGATATTGGGGCCTCGGGATTGGGGGCATTTAATTCCGCTGACCAGCGGGTCCGGGCTTGTTCCAAAGGGCCATACGGGGGCAGGTCGCAAGAGCTAAGAATGGAATCCTGTAACGACGTGGTGCCTGCGGCTGAAGCCAAGAAGGCGGGAAGTGCCAGCGAGGACGCGCGACGTATACCAAGACCTCCGTCTCGGACAGGTAAAGATGCCTGATCCCAGCTCTGATCATTCAGAGCCAAGTTGAGCATGTTGGTGAGGCCTTTGCGCAGCAGTTGGTCGAATGTGTCAAGAGCCGGGTTGTCCATGCATGGTGTGCAGCGGAGTGTGTGGAGCAGGGTGCAAGAGCTTAGTGAGTTGCGAAGAAGAATTATGGCATCATGCCTAGATATGTGAGCCATACGGTCAATCCCTAGTGATAGTTGTGCGCATCGCTTCTCCAGTGCATCCCTTAGAGCTCCGCCCGTGAAAAGAGGTGCGCCCAAAAGACAAGCATTGTCAGAAGGTGTGACCGTGAAGCAGTCTAGAGGAGATGGCAGGTTGGTACATTGGATATGTGTTATCACTTCGCACTTACTGACATTTAGTGTCAAACCCATTTCGCCCGCGACCCTGATAATAGATTCGACGTCTGCCGCCACTACGGATGCTTTCCCACCCAGAGTGAGGTCATCCAAATAGCCAAGGCGTAGAGGAGAAGAAAGACCTGTCAGAAGCGGCTGAATGGGAAGGCAGAAGAGAAGTGGGCCGAGGGGATCTCCTTGCTGTGGACCTGTTTGTGAGAGTATAGTAAAATCGCCGTATTTAAGAGAGGAAGGTCTGGAATAAGCCAAACTGCAGTAGGGGTAGAGCTCCGGAATGACTTCCGATATCGCCGCCAGCATGTGAGTGCGGCTAAGGCTATTAAAGGCGTTGCTGAAATCAAGTTTGACTAGTACTGAGTCGGGGGATAAGTCAGTGAGAAAGCGCCTGGCGGCGTGCACCGCCGCCTCGCAGCCCCCTGGAGTCCCAACTCCTAGCTGGAAAGGAGCGAAGTGGTCAGACAGCTGAGCGACGGCGAAAGCGTTAGCGCATTTAGAAGCCAGGCGTCTCCAATAATAACCAATGGCAATTGGCCGAACTCCCCCCGATCTCTTCCTGAGGGCGAACAAGGTGCCCCCAAACAAGAATTGACGGATATCGTCTGGACATATCCCTGCCAGCAAAAGGTTCGTAAGGGAAGTCAGGGATTTCACAAGGTTGGGGCCGACCTCCTTGCAGCTTACTAAGTCGAGGATGTGCTGGGGGCGAATTCCGTCAGGACCGCCCGCCGAACCCGCCGGAAAGGAGCGGACTGCACGCAAGACCTCGCCTTCGGTGACGTGAAGAGGGGGCATGTCTGAAGCTGATGGTAATGTATTATTACTATTATTATTATTATTATTATTATTATTATTATTATTAATAATAATAATTAATTTAATAATTAATTTATTTAATTTATTATTATTATTGTTATTATTATTATTATTATCATCATCATCATCATTATTATTAATCAGAAATTATATGAATCTAGTCTGATTTTGTATTTACAGTGGATCCAAAAATCCAATTAAATATCGTCTCTCAGATCGTCGTCAAATTAAAATTTTAAGCGTTCCCATGTTTATCGCATGTAAAAATGTTGAACGTTTGCGACCAGTCGTCAGAGAGAAGTATCGATTATTCAAGTTCTTATTACGGAAGTTCAATCCAACTTCTTATTGCAGAAGTTTCTTTTAAAAAAAACGCCGTTTTGATCAAATAGATACAGGAAAAGTTCATTAAATTCTACTCATTAGTAGCCTATACTAGTTTAGGTAAGTTATATTCGGTTCTGTCATTAATATACAAATGTAAATACTTAATACTCTATGTACATGCTAGATAACTACTGGTCCAGATTAGTAAGGTGTTAATCGTAGGTGCTAATTCTGCTATAATCATTAGTTCGATGGTTCATCTAATGCATAATGTTCATGAATGTCTCGCAGTCCCACCATGCCTGTAGTAAATCTGAATAGGCGTTAATTTCAGCTGACTTCTACAGACACAGACAGACTTTTAACTACGAATGTTGATTCAAAGAATTTCAGAGATCTGTTTATAATACAACGCAGTATTTCTTTGTGAGGAAGCAATGCTCCTTCGTTTGCTAAGTCCAGTGGCCCACTGCCTGTTGTTGTCGATCGCGCGCCTCCACATGTTTGACCATCCCGCAACTGAGCTTTAGTTGGGTGCTGTAGAAATCTCGTTTTTTACGATAACGAATCACTAGATGGCAGAAATATCAATAATCCAACTTCTAATTAGAGCATCTCTTCATGTAACGCCATTTTGACGATTCTGACAAAGGAAATGATTTACTACTTTATTTTCGTTGTTATACTAGTGTTTTGGTGAGTTATATTCCAGCGTTTCATTTATTTACCACTTACTCCCCATCTTCCTGTTATCTCTCTCTCTCTCTCTCTCTGCTTCAGTCCCAAACACCACCAATGGTAGTTGCCACGCTGTCTCTCTGCCCGACTTTTGGATCTTGACCTGGAACCGAACCGTTTTTGCCTACCAATTTAGTTTTGACTGAGCGCCTGTGAAAAAAACTGGTCCCCGTGACGTGGCTTTCGTTGGGCGCTGTAGAAATCTCGGGATCACGATTACGACTAGATATAATTTATTCGGTACATATTTTGATAACTATGTTCTCAGATATGCAAATCTTCATATTATACGTTATGGAGATTTACATTTACATTATTAGGTTAAATTGTTCGACTTCTTTTCTCTGTCAGTTTTACTTAACGCGCACGTTTTAGGTCGTTTAGATATGCGTATTCTGATACCTTTCACTGTAGCAGTAATTTCTGATTTCCAACTTCTATATCGCCGGAGTATAATGCGCAAGGCATCAACGGACGGTGCATCAAGCGTTATCGTATTCGTATCGTAATCGTAATTCCAAGATTTCTACAGCGCCCAACGAAAGCCGCGTCGCGGGAACCAGCTTATTCACAGGCGCTCAGTCAAAACAAAATCGATAGACAAAAGGGTTCCGTTCTGGGTCAAGATCCAAGAGTCAGGCAGAGAGACAGCGTGGCAGCTATGGTGGGTGATGTTTGGGGTTGGAGAGAAGAGAGATAGCTATAGGAGAAAGAAAAAGCAGTATATCAAGAGCAAACTGCAGTCCGGTCAATATCCAGAAAGTCAGTCTGCAGAAACAAAAAAAAGCCAGTGGGGGATGAGCCAACTCCAAAATGGTAAGTCTTAATTTGGTAGCAGAATGACACAAACAACTGGGCAGAACAAGTAGATGGGGGAAAGAGTTCTTAATGAACAGATGCAGGAAGAGAGTTTTAGAGTTATAATAGCAACAACAACAGCAACAATAACAGCAACAGTAATAACAATGATACAATAATAAACAATAATTATAATAATAATCTTGAAGCAAAATCGGTTATTTTAGAGGTATGTATGTATGTATGTATGTATGTATGTATGTATGTATGTATGTATGTGTGTATGTATCAAGATACTTGATATTGTGCCTAGAAAAGTACATCATGGGAGCATTGCACAGATGGCATTCTAAAGAGGACATACCTTAGCTGAAGACAAAGCAACCCAAACAACTTTTGAAAGTTAATAGCATAAACTGAGTCCATCCACTATTACTTAGAAGTATTGCTGTAATGAAGTTGAGGGGTCCATGATATGAGAATAGGCTGTACATAATGGAACATGTACCAAAATACATGAACAACTGATAGCTAAAAACAGTTCAGTTAAAATTTTTTAGAATTAAAATAGTTTAAGGACAACAGGACAACGATTTCTGTTGAACATAGAAATTTGAATTAAGACCCGCCATTGACGAGTCATTGCATCAAACAAGACACCAAGAAGATCTTGAAGGGATGCTCTACACAGAGAACAGTCGCTCATATGCACCACTACCACCAAGACAGCAAGACATATTTTCAATTGACAAACAGTCTTTATAAAATATTTCATTTGCTATAACTGTACAGGGAGAAAATACTGTTCTTTTGGCTAACACTATTCAACCTAAGTCATTTAATTACAAGAAAACTTTGTAAGATAGTTTAAAACTCATTAAGTTGCGTTTGTTCTTCTTATCAGTGTCAGCGCAGGAAAGAGCCGAGCAGTAATCTACTACAAAGGTTCTTAATGCTGTTTTAACAGTTTATCTCCATGATCACCATAATGAACATTGCAGTGGATTATTTGTCTACATCTGCCATGGTTGTCAAATTTCATCAGTGAACACCACTGCTGAACATGAACGTAAGATTCTGCAATTATACAAACCTAAGATACTTTACTACTTCATTATACAAAGCTGTTTTCCGGAGAATCAGTTTCATACTTAACTGGAAGAAATTAATGACGCATCACAATACATGCTGTTGGTGTTTCGAATAATCATTTTTGCAAGGCTGTGCTGGGAAAACCTGTGCCAATGTGAATAATGTCAGAAATTATTCACACAGGTCAGTTCTTTGAAATGAACAACAGAACCCATACAGGAAAAACGCTGCACAGTTGTGAGTTTTGTCACGTGTCATTTCAGTTTTCTGATGAATTTGACAACCACATGAGGACTCATGCTGGAGAAAAACATTTCAAATGTCCTTTATGTCAGAAACCATTTGCACGAATTAGTCAGCTGAAGATTCATGTGAGAATCCATACTCCAGACAAACCTTTCAAATATCAGTTATGTGACAAATCAGTGGTTAAAGCTAGCCATCTGAAGAGACACTCTGGAACACATACTGGAGAAATACCTATTAAATATGAGATGTGTGATAAATCCTTCGCACTGAGTGAAGATCAGGTAAAGGACCAGATAAGAAACTGTACTGGGGAAAGACCATACAAATGCCAGTTATGTCAGAAATCATTTGCACATGTTTATACTTTAAAGGGTCACATTAGAACCCATACTGGAGAAAAACCATACAAATGCCAGCTATGTCAGAAATCATTTACAGAAGTTGGCTATCTTAAAAGACACATGAGAACTCATACTGGAGAAAAACCATACAAATGTTACTTTTGTCAGAAATCATTTGCAAAGCCTTGTCAGCTGAAGTCTCACAAAAAAACACATACTGGAGAAAAACCATATATGTGCCAGTTTTGTGAGAAATCATTTGCAGACATTGGTAACCTGAAAAAGCACCTCAGAACCCATACTGGAGAAAAACCATACAAATGTCATTTATGTCAGAAATCTTTTGCACAAGTTTGTGCTCTGAAAAGTCACATAAGAACCCATACTGGAGAAAAACCTTACAAATGTCATTTTTGTCAGAAATCATTTGCACAAGTTTATGCTCTGAAAAATCACATAAGAACCCATACTGGAGAAAAACCTTACAAATGTCATTTATGTCAGAAATCATTTGCACAAGTTTATTATCTGAAAAATCACATAAGAACCCATACTGGAGAAAAACCTTACAAATGTCATTTATGTCAGAAATCATTTGCACAAGTTTGTGCTCTGAAAACTCACATAAGAACCCATATTGGAGAAAAATGGTACAAATGTCAGTTATGTCAGAAATCATTTGCACAGGCCGCCTACTTAAAGAAACACATGAAAATTCATATTCGGGAGAAACCATACACATGTGGTGTGTGTCATAAGGCATTCGGCCAACCTGGAAGTCTGAAAAGACACAGAGGAACTCACACTGGCAAAGAGCTGTACATGCGCAAGAACTCTTTCACTGAGAGTAGTGCTCCAGACAGGAAATCCTATTTAGGAGTACAGCAAAAAAAGATTAAATTGGAGAGAGAAGAAGTTTCTTATAGACTCAACTTTTCAAGTTGCACAAATGTTATTGATGACAGAATTGAGTGTTTCTCAAGCAATATGCATCATGATTCTAAAGAAATTGCAGGTCTTCCCAAGAAAATTAGAGTTGGAGAATGCCTTTACATGAACAAACTGAAATCACTCGTGGATACAGAACCTTATGGATGTGGGATATGTGATGAAATGTTTGCATTGGAAAAGGAATTTCTAGAACATTGTTCTACCCATAGACTTGCACCACCTGATGACTTATTTCTTGACCTCTGCTGAATTACATTTCTCATCTGAGCCCAGGAAACCAACGCATTTTGCCAAAATAAAGGAGGCTAAGAATCGAGTAGGAAACTATTCTTTATTGTCTGATATTTGTGTCCATTATCAGAGGATCAAGAGTCACCGTGGGGGGTGCATCCCACAAGTGACGGTCTTACATCGGGGACAGGACTTCAGGACTCCAGTGTTAGCTAAGCCACTTGCTACGTATGTTTCTAATATTTCAATAAGTGATTGTATTAATGCAGTTTTATACAACTAAGTCTTTATTTCTTTATGAACCACTTTCATTCGCCCAACCGAATACTTAGCCCCTATGGACACTCGATCAAAGCGCCGGCATTTGCTTTAAGCTAACCGATACCCCTATAGCAAGTCGTAGCCAGCCTAGTTTCCGGAATACTGGAGACTGTTGGAAGACCTGATTTCAAAGATTGCAGTTATGTAATGCGGAAGACAAATAACACTCCTCCGTATCCAAGAACATCTCAATGGTTTTGATCACTTCTAATTATGGTGTTATTCAGCCTTTTCCATATTTCTTCATCATATTCTGCTAGATTTCCCTCTGTCTTCTCCAACAGTTCTTTGTTCTTCATTTTTAATTTCTCCCTGTCCCGTCTTTGTCTTATTTCCTTTTTCTCTTGACAAATTTCAGTTGGAGGTGGACATTCATGGCGACTAAGTTGTAGTCTGTATTGGCATCAGCTCCTGATATTGCTCGACTGCTTAATCTCTGAGCCCTATATAACAGCTGTGATATCGTTCAGGTCCAAACTTCAGACTCGTCTGTTTGAACGTGCTTACCGACCACAGCCTAACTTCTTGGTTCTCCGACCTATAGGAATTCGACCTTGCTTCTTCAATGGATTATGATTTGGATTACAATTTCACTCGAAGCCTCCATTGAATGATGTCTTGGCATTATGATAACGGCGCTATAGAAGTCATTAGATTAGATTAGATATGACAATATAGGGTGCAGCTTTATTTTCTTATATGCAAATAGAGCAGTTGTGTAAGGAAAATAAGTAATTTTGTAACCAGGAAGGAATAAGTATAACAAGTAATTTTAGAAAAGCATAGTTAAGCATAAGGCCCTTCGTTCCGCTGCACAGGGTGACCTGGTTGTCCCACCAACTCAAACCTCCAGGATGCAGCACAGGAGCTTCACTTTCTGGAATAAGTTGTCTATTAACATATGACATGAGCTGCTCGATCTTTCCTTATAACCTTTCATAAGCACTTGAAAACCATGATGTTCGACCATGGTTTTGTTTTCAGACGGCAGCGCCGCTGACGAGTCTCTCTTAAAGAGGTGCTTATGTAACCTCAAATAAAGGAGCAAAATACAATGCCCAACAGAAAAAAATTATCTAAAGTGCAAATTCAAGTAATTCATTCAATCAACTATAATTTAATTAATTCCTTTAAGGCATTGCCAAGTTTTTCTCATTTGTACCACGACACATTGGGAAACACAAAATTTATCTTTTATGCATGAGCTAAAGACCTGTGGATTGGATTTGAAGATAGTATTGTCTCTGCCAGTGCTTTTTTCTAAAAAAGGTTCCGGACCTGAACAATTATGGAAAAGCTGCCATTAGATTTCCGCTACACGCGGCAACACTTGAACACTATTGTAATCATAATGGTAATCTCGAGATTTCTACAGCGCCCAACGAAAGCTAAGTCGCATGAACCAGCTTATTCACAGGCGCTCAGTCAAAACAAAATCGATAGGCAAAAGGGTTCGGTTCCACTTACTAATGTTGGCGTGCCATGATTCCATAAAAGATAGCTTACTAACCTAACTATCCTCTATTCTATGGTTACTGTAAAACTTATTTACGGTCGGCTGTTTGAGTTTACTGTGCGAAAAGAACAACATTTGGTGAAATGGATATTTACACCAAGTTCCGGCACAATTTGGGATCAATCCGGGACACGGGACGCACAAGGCCGATTTCGGGGCTGTCCAGGCGAATCCGGGACGGTTGGCAGCCCTACTTCCATTGGATTTCTCTCATTATTTTCGACTCGACACTGAAACAACATGGATCTCAGGGACTTAATTTGCATTATCCGAGGAATTGTAATTCTAATATCAAGATTTCTGCAGCGGCCAGCGAAAACGAAGTCCTGGAAACCACCTTATTGACAGGTGCTGTCACCGACCGATATTGAGCTGATATTGAGAAAAGCTAAAAAAACACCAGCCTATATCGATCCAGCTCTACTCCCTATACTGCTGAACTGGAAATACGTTGTGCGTCTTGCGATTAAATATCTGATATTTAATGAATACTAATCGAAAGATGGCACGAATAATTGATATTATCTTTTATGCGCACCGGATATTGTCCCGCTTCTATGTGGAGAGGAATGAACTCTTTTCATCGTACGCCATTTTGTTAATAGGAAAATAATAATCGAAGTTTGCTCAACAAAGGTAATGCTTTTCTTAAATCTGGCAAGACTGTGTGATTTTTTCCATTGACTTTTGTTTTACGGCAGCCTAATACGCATAACGTTTTCTGTATTAATAATTGAATTATGGTTACAGTAAAATCTATGCTAGACCAACGTATAAAAACCTATCAACAGATATAAATACATTTCCGTTCCGGATTCCGGGTTTCTGTGCTGCCAACTAGCGAAATAGTAGTGCAATATTTGGCATCTCAAATTTCAAAGAGGATTAAACGATAAAAATGTTCATGAATCAATAGGAACTGCACAATTTGTTAACGAAAGGCGCATATTAACGAAAATTCGCCCAAAGACCGTATATTGAACAGAATTGTGCGATACACGTACAAACCCATAAACTGCCGATCGAATTATCGCATTCAAATGGGTCTCATCAAATGGATAAATTTGCACTCTGGCAACCGCACTCCTGGTATACAGATTCAAATACAGATTCGCCAAAATCCGGAAAATCAGCATATACAAATACATATTCGCCTATAGAAGCAGAATGCACAATTCAGGCGAGGATGGTCATGAGGGTACATAAAGAACCCATACGTGGTCCATATGGTTCTATCAAATGGATATATTTGCACTCTGGCAGCCGCACTCCTCGTATACAGATTCAAATACAGATTCGCCAAAATCCGGAAAATCAGCATATACAAATACACATTCGCCTGTAGAAGCAGAATGCACAATTCAGGCGAGGATGGTCATGAGGGTACATAAAGAACCCATACGTGGTCCATATGGGTCTCATCAAATGTATATATTTGCACTCTGGCAGCTGCACTCCTCGTATACAGATTCAAATACAGATTCGCCAAAATCCGGAAAATCTGCATATACAAATACAGATTCGCCTGTAGAAGCAGAATGCACAATTCAGGCCAGGATGGACATGAGGATCCATAAGGGAACTGTACTTGGTCCATATGGGTCTCATAAAATGGATATATTTGCACTCTGGCAGCCGCACTCCTCGTATACAGATTCAAATACGGTTTCACGAAATTCCGGAAATTCTGCATATACAAATACAGATTCGAGGAATTTCGGAAAAATGCTGTGATCATTCTTTCTGCACTTGTGGTGCCCACAAGTATCTGTCCTTATACCTTTATTATTTACAATCCACTGCACCAGGTACCCGCAGAGCCAACGACTTTGGAGCGAAGGTACAGCAGTGCGCTGATGACAATCGGCTTTGCATTGCTCTTTCACCCACTGATCAGTCAGTCAAGGTGAAACTTGGTGAATTTCTCTGTTCTGTTCATGAATGGTTCTGTTTCAATGGTTTGGCCAGAAAACCAGATAAATCTGAGGTGATCATGTTTGGCTCAAGCCAACGTCTGCGATTTCTCCCTTCACATTCCAGCATTGACCTAGCTGGCACTGTTCCGCTATTAAGCAGAATTTTTGGTGTAATTTTGGACAGCAAACTCACATTTCGACCCCACTTTAGAAACTTATGTAAATCTTGTTTCTATCATATCTGGGCATTACGTCACATCAGGTCTGCTTTTTACCAAAAACATGGCACAAACTGTAACCTGTTGTCTGATCTAACCCATATGGACCACGTATGGGTTCTTTATGTACCCTCATGACCATCCTCGCCTGAATTGTGCATTCTGCTTCTACAGGCGAATCTGTATTTGTATATGCTGATTTTCCGGATTTTGGCGAATCTGTATTTGAATCTGTATACGAGGAGTGCAGCTGCCAGAGTGCAAATAAATCCATTTGATGAGAACCATATGGACCACGTATGGGTTCTTTATGTACCCTCATGACCATCCTCGCCTGAATTGTGCATTCTGCTTCTATAGGCGAATGTGTATTTGTATATGCTGATTTTCCGGATTTTGGCGAATCTGTATTTGAATCTGTATTCGAGGAGTGCAGCTGCCAGAGTGCAAATATATACATTTGATGAGACCCATATAGACCACGTATGGGTTCTTTATGTACCCTCATGACCATCCTGGCCTGAATTGTGCATTCTGCTTCTACAGGCGAATCTGTATTTGTATATGCTGATTTTCCGGATTTTGGCGAATCTGTATTTGAATCTGTATTCGAGGAGTGCGGCTGCCAGAGTGCAAATATATCCATTTGATGAGACCCATATGGACCACGTATGGGTTCTTTTATGTACCCTCATGACCATCCTGGCCTGAATTGTGCATTCTGCTTCTATAGGCGAATCTGTAATAGAATCTGCTGCATTTCCGGATTTTGGCGACTCTGTGTTCAAGCACTGTGACTGCCAGAGTGGAACTAGATTCATTTGATGACACCCATATGGACGGTGTATGGGTTCGATATACATTTGGCGAACAATCCAGTTCCAATTCGTTCGTGAACGTTTCAATCAATGACTCGTGCTACGCATTTTTGTTGAAGCATTACATTTCCCTAAGTGACGCTCTAGTAACCCGGAATCCGGATATGTATTTATATTTGTATTTGTATTTGTTGATAGGTTTCGCCGCGTGCTAGACCAACGCTTGTGTGGCGTGCTTCAGCTTCTTACCATCTAAGACGGAATTCATACTTATTGGCCTACGTGACCAGCTGAAGAAAATTCCTGACCCTTCTGTCTCCCTCAGCCTGCACTCTGCCTCCACCAACGCATTTAATACTAACTCTTCTGCCCGTAATTTAGGTGTTATTTTTGACCAGAACCTTACTTTTTCTGATCATATCACCCATCTTTCCCGCTCTTGCTTCATGCATATCCGTGACCTCCGCAGAATCTGCCCTATGCTTGACTTCAAAATTGCATCTACCATCGCCACATCCATAGTCAATGCAAAATTTGATTACTGTAATTCACTTTTCCTCAATATAGACACAACCCAGATAAATCGCCTTCAAGGAATTCAGAATGCTCTCGCTCGTGCCGTCACCAAATCTCCCAAATATCATCACGTCACTCCTGTTCTCAAATCACTTAATTGGATTAAAATACCAGAACGAATAGAGTACAAAGTCTTATCCCTTACCTACAATACACTTCAATTCTCCCAACCCTCCTATCTTCGTCAATTATTTAAAATCCTACCATTCCGTTCAGTCAGCACATCATCCTTAAAATTTGAAAATCTATCCATAGACATAGCTGCTCCACCCCTCTGAAATAAACTCCCGCCAGAATTACGACAATTATCTTGTCCATCATACGAACTCACAAACACTTCACCTCTTTCTTATCCTGATTCTTCCTCTTCCCCTTATCTCTCTCCTCGTTTCAATTTCAAACACCATCCACCATAGCCGTCCAGCTGCCTGTCTCCTGGATCTTGGCCTGGAACCGAACCCTTTTGCCTATCGATTTTGTTTTGACTGAGCGCCTGTGAATAAGCTGGTTCCTGCTTTCGTTGAGCGCTGTAGAAATCTCGAGATTATGATTACAATAAAAATTACTTAGATATGTTGCATTTATATTTTTAAAAGTGATCACATTGGTTTCACAGTTTTGGTATTGAAATGTTAGGGTAACAAGTCTGTTAATACCACCCATAACTGCAACTTGTGATGCCAAAAAATGAATTTGACACTCTGTAAACTCCCTAAAACAAAAAAGCCATCAGGATTTTTGGATCACTTATCAAATGATAACTATCAGAAAATGCAATGAAAAATAATATTTTTATGACCCTTTTTGGGAATATTTTTTCTCTCAGACACCCCTGTCAGTTTTGGTGAACTACTATATCCAGCAGATGTGAATAAGTAATCAAGTCAAAAACTGCCCAGTAGTTGCCAGCTACATAGACAGTATACCTATAAAAATTGATTGCATGGTGCCTGGTAATTGTGGAGATATTGATCACTGAATATTGAAAAATTTAGAAATAAAATGAATATGAAGGCACTTTTGACATTTAATACAGCTGAAGTCATAGGACACACAGAAATAATAATTATATTTTTTGTAATCTGCACAATAAACTGTACACATAGAAAAAATCATCTAAATTGGTTTAGAAGCTCTAGAGATATCAATTCTCAAAAAGTGGACATTGTGAAGTTTCGTGAAATGCCTTTGGAGTTTGGGGTCGCGGAATCAACGATACCTTGGAAAGTATTTGACATATTGCAGAAAACATTTGGGCTTTGCCATCCAATACATCTTGCAACATGTGGTTAAATTTTCAGCCAATTCTGAGATGGTCGGGCGGGAACATTCCTCAGAATTGGTCGAGTTGAGCTGGAATGACCCTACTGTTTGCCAAAGTGACACAGGATATGGTCTAATGATTTTACAAGTTTATGAAGAACCTTTTCACAGTTGGAGCTTTTGATGCTTTTTTGACCAAATTTTTAAAGGAAAGAGGTTATGTGACACATTTGCCCATATGCTACTAATTCTGGCACTTTCTTGTATTCTGTTTTAACTTTATTTCAGAGAATGTCATTGTGTGCCTTGCACAATACATTTATTAATAATGAGAGGTAGTTTGCCAGTTGTTGATGGAAACTGACAGCCTTTCAGAGATAGACTTATTATTGTTACTATTATTTTCTTTAATGCACCTGGCATCAACCGATGGAGCACCAAAGCCAGGTTGGAATCAGGTCAATATTCAGAATGTCAGTGTTCCTGGAAAGAGGCAGTCTATGGTGAATAAGAAATTTGAAGAAGGTAAGTCTTAAGTACAGTAAAAGACCTGATTATAATCAGCTTAATCTGCATGTTGAAGTCTTCAGTGCCAGTGTAACATGACAGACTTGTCTCTCTTGTGCTAGATACCAGAAGAAGTAAAATTAAGTCTAAGAAACATTTATGCCTTTCACAAACTCATACCTGAGATTGCGATTTAAAAAACAAGCAGGACACATGCAAATAACTTACACCTCTGTGTAGCTTTGTGCAACAGATTTTACTGAACAATCATGAGAACCCATACTGGAGAGAAGCTTTACAAATGTGGATTGTGCACCAAATCATTTCCAGACAATGCTCATCTGGAAAGGCATATGAGAACCCATACTGGAGAAAGACTTTACAAATGCCAGTTATGTCAGAAATCATTTACCCATGGTGGTAATTTGAAAACACACATAAGAAAGCATACTGGAGAAAAACCATACAAATGCCAGTTATGTCAGAAATCGTTTACCCATAGTGGTACTTTGAAGACACACATAAGAATGCATACAGGAGAAAAACCATACAATTGCCAGTTATGTCAGAAATCATATGCTAGTGGTTGTAATTTGAAGAGACATATGAGAAAGCATACAGGAGAAAAACCATACAAATGCCAGTTATGTCAGAAATCATATGCTGATGGTTGTGATTTGAAGAGACATATGAGAAAGCATACAGGAGAAAAACCATACAAATGCCAGTTTTGTCAGAAATCATTTACCGGAAGTGGTACTTTGAAGATACACATGAGAACGCATACAGGAGAAAAACCATACAAATGCCAGTTATGTCAGAAATCATTTACCGGTAGTGGTACTTTGAAGATACACATGAGAACTCATACTGGAGAAAAACCGTACATATGGAATTTTTGTCAGAAAGTATTCGGACAGAATGGTCATCTAAGAGATCACATGAAAGTCCATGCTGGAGAAAAACCATACAAATGCCATTTATGTCAGAAATCATTTCCCAGGGGTGGTACTTTGAAGGGACACATGAGAACGCATACAGGAGAAAAACCATACAAATGCCAGCATTGTCAGAAATCATTTGCAGCATACAATTCTTTCAGAATTCACATGAGGATTCATACTGATGAAAAGTCACAGAAAAGTCATCTCTGTCGACTGCCCTGTGTATTACATAATGCTCTTAAGAGGCACGTAAGACTCCAAGATGAAGAAAAACCACACATGTGCCGGTGTTGTCAGAAGTCACTGGCATCAGAAGATTATCTGAAAAATCACATCGGAACTCATCATGGAGAAAAACCATTCATTTGTCATATATGCAGTGAAGCTTTCAGATGCAAAGTAAATCTTACAAAGCACATTATACATTGTGCAATGTTAAAGAAGTCTGATTCTCTCACAGTAAGCTGTGCATCTAGTAGACAAGGTATGAGATCTGACTCGTTAAGTGGCACAAGCATTACTGAGATCGTTTCATGGAACACGTGTCTGCCAGATGCCCATCCTAGTGAAGTTCCCAGCCTTTCCAAGGAAATTGAAATTGGAAAATTGATTTCCATTAAGAACACGAAATCACTTGAGAAATTGAAACCTTTCATGGGAAGAGCTTATGGATGTGGAATATGCAATGAATTGTTTCAAAAGGAGGAAGCATTTCTGGAGCACTGTTCTGACCATCGCAACACTCCCCAGATGAATTATTTATTGACTTCTGCTGAAATGTATTTCTATGAGAGTGAGAAATGCAAATGTGCAGAAAACCAAAACAGTGACTACTGGGAACAACACAAGGAGCTGAGGGTGGAAATAGATAATGAAGAGCTTAACAAGTTACAGAGTTTGTGTACTTGGGAGGATTAATAACGGAAGATGGCCAATGTACAAAAGATATAAAACGGAGGATTGGTCTGGCATCGACGGCGTTTGGTAGATTGAGCAAGATGTGGAAAACATACAGTGTATCGATAAAGACAAAGATGAAACTATATGAAGCACTTGTCATCCCGGTGCTGCTGTATGGATCAGAGTGCTGGTGCATACGAAAGGAGGATGAAGGGAGACTACTGGTGGTGGAAATGAACTGGCTGAGAAGAATACTGGGCAGAAGCAGACGAGATAAAAAGCTGCCAAATGCGGAAATGAGGAGTTATGATTCCAAAATAGGTCATTTTGCGGGTATCTTATACGGACGTCCTGATTCAACACTCGGCTCATTATTTTGTATAAATCGATTAGTGCAGGGTTTTGAAGAAGGCATTGGTTCTATGTTTTGAGTGGCTCACCCTAAATCTATTTGTTTTGGAATTGTTTAATTGGAATGGCTTATTCCAGTTACTGCATAATTGTATTTGGAATGGCTTATTCCAACTACTGCATAATTAATTATATTTGGAATGACTTATTCGAATTACTGTATAATTACTGTATATTTGGAATGGGTTATTCCAATTACTATATAATTATATTTGGAATGGCTTATTCCAATTAATGTATACATGTAATTATATTGGTCAAGCCGTTTATAATGCTGCTTCATTTTTTGCTGTATTTACGCCTTGTTGGTGAAGCGTGAGATTTTGTCTCACGCAAAAAAATTTCTTACTTACTGACTTAGTGCATTTGTTAAATTTTTGGAACATAGGATTAAAATTAAGTGAAATATCTTTTGCTAGTACTAGAACTACTGCAATGTGCACTAATAAAATATTTGTTCGAAATTCTTGACAGCTGTTGTTGTGCATGCTCAGACTATCTTGTCATCTTATCTAGCCTGAGGCCTTTCGTATATATAAATATATGTCAGAAATCGCCAGATACCTATATATAAGGGTCTGTATAGGTGTATATTGTTACATGCTGGGTAATAAATGGTTCGTATTCGTTGTCAGAGGTAGAACCAGCAAAACAACGTCTCGATTTAAAATCGTTCTTTCTTCCACGTAAGGAAACTGTCTCACGCACAGTACAAATAAAACCTCCAAGTAATTCAGTGACGACATTAAACGACAGGAAAACGATCCCTCGAACTATCTATCTCCATCTCCCTTAGATAGTCTCTTCTCAACATCTGTGTGTGCATCTGTAAGAGAGTAGTCTCGACTCTGTCTTCTCGGAAACAAATGCAGTAAGCATTTAAAGTCACATGGACTTATACAAAGTGCGCTACCACACAAAATTCAATACCTGGTCAAAATTAGCTATAAAAACTAAGGAACAAACACCCCACATAAAAAGTCAGTTATGGGCGAAACAAGGTCTGACACTCAAATGCAGCCAGAAAATACACAATTCAATTTATCCATACAAAACCTGATATCATTGAGAGAAATCATCTCAACACCAAATTCATCCATCATTGACTATTCCGACAGAACAATACAAGAAGATCACAGCCTAACGGACTATACAAAATACACTATGCCTAGTCAAAACAAAAGTCAACGTGACACAAAAGTCATCAAGGCTAAGAACACTACACATTCACAACTCCAGACTAAGTAAATTCTTCAAACGACTCAACCAGTTCTATCAAAAAACAACCAACTCATCACACTCTCGATTAGATAACCCATGTAATGCACAATCCCAAACATACACACGTATCCCAACTGTTCACATTCTAACACCTACACACGCGACGTCCAAACAGACTATAACTGCAATATAGGAACTCGGGACGAAACATTAATCACAAATTACTATATACTCTACACAAAACGCACCAAACCTCAACGAGGCACTACAAAGTCGTCGAACTATAACAAAATACGAATCTCTATTACATGACATAACCAGAGCTCTGTGAGGTACCACAATGCTGTAAAAATTCATCCATTATATAAATCTTAAAAACAAAAGTTTCGCCCGAGGACCCCAAGGACCCGCCTACTACTCAACTTATGCCTCCCAAAACAACCATGAATTAATCCATTCCCTCATCTCGACACAACTATCCAATCACCTACCCTTTCTTTAATATCCACAAACATACCAAACAACAATTCACTAATCACTGTCAATAATTCTCAATCTTATAAAAAGTATAATTGTAATAAATACACCCTTAACTGGAATACTATCCTAAATTAATATATAAAATCAACAATTCTATTTAACTTTAATGCTACTACGCCTCTAGTCTAGTCACTCAACCGAAACCGTAAAGCTCCTCTTATCCTTGTATCGACCCATACAAACGACGTCCTGTACCAGAAGTCTGTGTTAATCCCTCTGTACCAAGGAGTGTGAAGAAAGAAGACAGTCGGCCGATGACTACGACTTTACTGGATCATCCTCGGTAACATCGTGCTGGGCCGATCACGACAGACCTGACGAAAAATATGACTCGGCAGACAACTCAAATCCACCGTCGCTCCCGAATATTGAACCGGACAACCTGAACGGAGCTGCTGACCGTCCGACAGGAACGACTGACCAGAAGAACGGCATGGCTCACCAACTGAACGACACGGTTGACCAACAGCACGGCATGGTTCACCAGTTGAACGACACGTGTGACCACCAGGACGGTGTGGTTCACCAGTTGAACGACACGGTTGACCAACAGCACGGCATGGTTCACCAGTTGAACGACACGAGGCGCAGATGTAGCATTAGACCACCATCTTCTGGTTGCAAAAATAAAGATAAAACTAAAGAAACTACCAGAGGAGAATGGTTGTAAATAGCGTTAGCCTGAAGGAACAGCCGATACAAAAACAATGAGTTGGAATTAAAGAACAGGTTTACTATCTTGGAGAATTGCGAAGGATGTAGACGAGATCGACATTTATACAGAATGGGAGAGATGGAGCAACACAGTCACAAAGACTGGTAAAAAGATTCTAGGTTTCAAAAGAGGATGCAAAAAGGAATCGTGGATCTCAACAGAAAGTGGCAGGCAATAGATGAAAGGAAACTTCTTAAGCAGAAAATGGAGCAGACAAGGACTAGTTGAGTTGGCCAACAAGATCTGACTAAAACATGTAGAGAAAAGGATATGGAAGTTAAGAGGAAGTGTAGACACGACATAAATAAGTACACCTTAGAGAGAATAACTGAAGCGGTAGAAGCAGGAAGAAGACGAGATTCCAAAACTTTGTTTCATATAGTGAAATAACTTCCAGGAAGCACAGGATACAGAACCTCCCGATAAAAAGTTCGATGGACAGATGACAAAAACGAGTGAGGACCAGATGAGACGCTGGACAGAACATCTGAGAGTATCCTAAACTATTCGAAACCAATAACACATCTGGAAGGCTTGGACTTGGAAGAGGAAGTTCAGGAGTTGGAAATCGTTATAGAAGATATTAACGAAGAAGAGATACGAAATGCAACCAAGAGTCTGAAGAATGGAAAGGCTGCAGGAAATGACTGAATAAAAGCCGAAATGATTAAATATGGGGCGAGACAGTGATAAGAGAACTAACAAAGTAGCGCAACAACATATGGACAATAGGCAGAATATCGATTGCATCGAGAGATGGCATCATCATTGCGATCCCTAAAAAGTGAAATTTGAGCGAATGCTCAAATTGAAGAGGCATCACTCTACTGTCGATCCCTGGAGAGGTCATGGTCACAATGATGCTGAATCGTATGATGGCTGCTGTAGACCAAAATCTGAGACAGGAACAGGCAGGACTTAGACCAGGGCGATCCTGCTGTAAGCAAATTTTCACACTTAGATAATTGAGAAGACTCTGATGTGGGAAGTTCCTGTACTGAGTAATTTCGTTGATTTCAAAAAGGCCTTGACTGTGTCCAGAGAGATTCACAAGGGGATTTTGAAGAGATGGATCTCCAACTAAGATAATTAATGTCACCAAGAGCCTTTATGATGACAGTCGATGCGCTGTGAGAAACGGCGGAGAGGTGAGTGAGTAGTTTCAGATTGTAACCGGCAAGCATCAGGGATGTGTTTTGTCACTGATGGCTTTTGCCCTGGTTGTGGATTGGGTGATGTCGAGAGTGACGGAAGGCAGTAACATTGGACTGAACTGGATAAACGGCGATATGTTGAAAGACCTGAACTTCGCCGATGATATCGCTCTGCGGGACAGCACTTTGAAAAGTATGACAGAACTGGTGTCTAAAGCCCAGGA
Organism: Norana najaformis; assembly: GCA_964023275.1. Lineage (NCBI taxonomy): Eukaryota > Metazoa > Annelida > Clitellata > Crassiclitellata > Hormogastridae > Norana > Norana najaformis. The sequence continues at coordinate 1,087,875 of OZ029928.1, forward strand.
GGAGGCAGAGAAGGTGGGACTCACTATCAGTCCCGAAAGACCAAAATCATGAAGATAGGAAAATGGATTGAAATGGACAAGATCATGATTGATGACAAGGAGATTGAGTTTGTGGATGATTTCTGCTCCCCTGGTAGCTTAATAACAGCAGACAACAGCTACGCGTATGTGTAAGGATACGCATAGGAAAGACAAATGCTGCTTTTGGAGGACTTGAAAAGATATGGATGAACAACGGGCGTAGTTTGAGGACAAAGATTCGTTTGTATGAGGCCTTAATATTAAGCACACTACTATATGGATCAGAAACTTGACCAATGATGGTGGCAAACAAGAAAATACTGAAGGCAGCACATCACAGATGGCTGAGAAGAATTCTGCACATTTCATGGGGTGATAAGATATCAAATAAAACTATAAGAGAAAGGACGAGGCAAGAGGATATACAGAAAATCATCAGAAAGAGAAGACTGAATTTGCAGAGAAGGAGGAGGCAAACAACAGCACACAGTATGCTGAACGGAGTGATCCTCATCTGTTGGTTGAGTGATCGCTGTTAGCTGCAGCCCGAGGAACTTATTATTCACCGTCTCCGTGCAGTGACTAGGTCACAGCTCTCTCTCTCTCTCTCTCTCTTTCTCTCTCTCTCTCTCTCTCTCTCTCTCTCTCTCTCTCTTTATCTCTCTGTCTTGCACTGGACCCTTTTTTATAGACAATTTTCCGCTGACAATTCCAAATGTTTGGGCTGCACTGCACAAGAAGCATTTCCTTCTTTAGACGCATCTTTTTAGGTATACAGATAGCAATTTATGTGAGTGCTTGAGAGATTCGAAAAGGCGCTAAATAAGTATCCATACTTACATATGCACATGCAGTCACATACATGCATGCGCAAACATATATATGTGCATACACACATACATACGTACACACATAGATACCTACAGAAATTAAATGTACTGGCCCGGCAGTAGGGAATTCTCTTCGAGATTATGTAAGAACTATAACGACTATTTGTCAATTTAAAACTACAGTATATTAAAGAAATACTTGATTAGTCTGTATTAGCTTTTTGTATGTAATTAATTATTATGAATGTCTTTTTGGAGGGTGTTGAAAATAATTACTTGATTTATAATGATGTTATTTTTACTGTGTAATCTGTCATATCCATTTAATCTTTGGACAGTTATCATAAGTCAAAGTTTTCATGTTTGTATAATCGTCATATGTTAACACTGTAAATGTACCAGCTGTTTTAAGCGAGTCTGTCTGACCCTTTTCTGTTGACCCATTGACCTGAACCAGCAATGTGCATATGCTATCTTTTATTTGTATTTGATGTTATACTTTCTTATCAACTTACGAAATGCTTCTGCATCTGACGACAAAATACGGGTACCACGATATAACCCTTTTCTGCATATGATCCGCCCATACATGCAATAGACATGCACAGCATTTGATATCCGTATGTGGGCTTACATGTGAGAGAACAGTTACAAGAAATGTGATCCGTCACATCACAAACGCAGAGACATCTGCACATTTCTTTGCAGTTTCACATCAAAACATGCAATGAAGTAACTGTATCAGGTGTCTTGTTATTACAAATTACAATAATAATTACAATTACATATTACAAACTACAAATCATTGACAAATTACAAATTGTGTTACGTCAAATCACAATAGCCTACATTACTTATAAGAATTAGCTTCAAATTTTCACCTGTAATGTATCTCTTGTTACCTTAGGATTTCATCAAAGGCTTACTCACCGTAATCTGACTTCTCTTTAATTGCGAAACTTCTGTTGTTCTCGTTTCCCTGGCCTGTTTTAACTTAACTGGGCTACACTATTGGATTACATCCGTGAAGAAGAAACACACAATTGCGACTGTAAACTAGGATATTGCAATTCGCTGTTCTTAGCCATAGACATCATCCAAAAATAACCTCCAGTCCATCCGGAATGCACTCGCGCGTGCTTTCACTAGAACTCTAAGCACTACTACAGTACTTATGTCCTTGAATATCTTCACTGGTTAACAATCTAAACGAATTTACTATATGTTAGATCACTTAAGCCTAGTTACAACTCACTCCAGTCATCCCAGTCGTCTACTGTACTGGTCAATCTGCTCCTCCTCCCTCTATCACCAATTCTCCATTCTGTCACTTAACCTTTATAATTTCGTAATCGCTCTGTAGGTCAATCCGCTCCATCTCTCTGGAATAAATTCCCGCCAGAACTAGGGCAACTACCTGACGCATGCTACCAAGCCCAAAAATCTGCTCCTCTTGCAACATCTGCTCAGTCCTTTCATTCACAACTGAAACCAGTGATTCCTGCTCCTGTTCTAATTTTTCTTGCCGTTCCAGTTGCAAATACTATCCACTGTATATCAGTCTGCCTGTCTGCCTGCCTGACCTTTGGATGGGAACATAGAACCGAAGCTGACTATACTCGCCTCCAAGATTTTATTATTGTCTGAGCGTCTTTGAATAAGCTGTTTCCAAGTACTTAAATGTTTAAGGGCTACGGATATTACGATAACGGATGTCTCCATTTTTTATTGTTACTCGCTCCATTCATCCCAGTCGTCTACCATCATGGTCAATCTGCTCTTGTTAAGAAAGTTAAGCATTAATTATAAAGAAACAAGAGCAGCCTATCTCGAACCAAACTCACTTGCTTATATCAGAACCAAATGAATTATTCATAACTAAAACAGAGAGAGCTCTGTATCAACTTTGCTGCCACCCCTGATGACTTAACGCTTTAATAGTTATCAGAATCTCCTTGTTTCCTAGAAACACTAAAAAGATGATTCTTCAGATCTTAAATTAAATCAATTAGTCTACCATTTACAAGTTTGCCCAAGTAACGGAGCTGCCCATTAATTAGCTGATTTTATTTAGGTTGCAACAAAGTCAGTAATCACCCCATGGACTTATCTCATTCCTAATGCACTTGAGTATTTCTGGTATGATCAAACATGACGTCTGCAATGTACACACTACCTTTCGATTATATCATATAGACCCAATTAAATGAACAAATTGCCAATAGTTGTTAACACATTTGACATGTCAATGTGTGCGTTGATGTCGGGTTTGTGATGTGTGCAGTTATTTTCCTAGACCGAACTCTGTAAAGTATGATTAACAAAGACAAATTCCACTTGAAATAATAATAATATCTTTAAAATAATGATAATAATAATTTCTTAAGATTAATGATGATGACGATGATGATGATGATTATGATGATGATGATTTCTTGTTCCTGAGAGATCATATGTAACTATTTAGACCGTTTATGAAAGCTAAGGCCTATTTTATGTGTTATGAGCCATAATAGGGATTGAGAAAACAGGCAAGCCTCAGCTGACAGGAAAGCGGAACCAACTCCACATGAACCACATGCGCCGTAATGTTAAGTGGTCTAGGCCCAACAACACTTGTGGTTTCTCTAATGTCAGTGGGTCGAACATTTTGGCTCAAACGTATATTGCTTCATGTATCTGTGTATGTTCGTGTATATGTGTGTAGTGTGTAGGTCTGTGATTGCAGGCCTATGGATGCGATCGTAATCTCTTAACTTCTTCAAGGCTCAAAAAAGAAGGCTAAGAAATCAACTTATTCACATACGTTTTTGATTGTTAGGAAATCAATCTATTCACAGGCGCTGTTTGGTCACATGAAGAGTTATGTAGTGAGATGAATTTCTAAGAAGTGTTAACGCGTTCTTGCCCTACATCTCTTCAAAAGTTTGATTACGATTACGGCTATAATTCTAGCATGTCATGTGAATTCGACGAGTCATTTCAAGAGGATGATCATCGTTGTAACGTTTGCACTTATTCAAAAATCCTGTAAAACCAGAACCATGATGACCGATACACGCGCAGTAACAGCCGCAAAACTGAGATTTTAATTGTAGTTTAGAAATGCAGTCGGAAACTCGAGATTTCCACAACGCCCACAGAAAGCTAAGTTGCCGGAACCAGCTAATTTACAGGCGCTTAGTCAAAACAAAGTCAATAGGCAGATAATGTCAGGTTCAGTTCCAGGTCGCGATCCAAGGTTTAGGAAGCAGGTAGACAATCAAACGGCTACGATGTGTAGTTTTTAGACTTGGAGATCGGCGAGACAGATAGAATGAGGTGTAGGAATCAGGATGGGATCTGTGCAAGAGGAGTGTTTGCATGGCGCTCAGTAAGTTGCCATCAGCGCTTTGTGATGCACTTAAAAGGCGTTATATTAAGTATTCCGAAACGTACATACATTGGCTTACATTAGTAAGATGGTAGAAAATTGTTTTTAATTTTCGAAAAATGTTCGAGTTAAGTGAAACGGACCCATGTTCCTGAAACGGTTCAAATAAACTAAATCAAACTAAAACAGAAGCTCAAATAACGAGTTTTACTAAAAATTTTAATCTAAACTAATCTAAACTAAAACTAACGATAAACTGCTAACTATTTAACCTATTATATTTCAAAGCGCTTATATGTAAATTGAGTTCCGTCAGATCAAATTATTAAATTTTGAAACTGAAATGTTGCAAAATCGATTCCAGTGAACGTAATAAAGAACGGCTCTTTTACAAGTCAAGGCGGTTTGTATTAGGTGCCCCGGGGATAATTATCGAATCATAAACAACACTCACAAAGGAAATTATGTAGGCCTAGGTATCTGTGCACTGATTTTGTGTATATGTGTGCTTTTGTGTCCCTATCAAGTTTTTTCGAATCTAGTGGCTTCTATCACACAGTTGCTCATAATAGCCTACCTTAGGGATTATTAGTCGACGCGCTTCAAGTGAAATCGTAATCAAAATCGTTATCCTCTGGAGAAGCCAGTTCGAATTGCGACAGGTCAGAGAAACCAGACGTTAAGCTACGGTGGGTAAAAAAGTTGAAAGAGATGAGTTTTTAGATTAGACCTGAAGACCTTAAAGAAATGACAGAGCAGCGAATTCCGATGGGATTAATTACTGATAAATTAATTAGTTATGCATATATTTATCGTTATAAATGTATAAGTATATATGCAACAACGTATTCTCCAAAGATTATGAACTATTTTATTCTTTTGATCAAGCATGTAACTTGGACCCTAAGCCAAATTGCACTGGTCCAGTAAACTCACAAACCACGTGATGGCTCAGGCTGAAGCTATCGTTTGCACTGGCACAGCATCATCTCCTGCAGATAATTATTACTTGAACCGCCCTATGATTTGATAATCCCTTCGTGAACAGAGTCTGTACCAATTTATTTGAGAGTTGGCCTACACTGTGATTGTTCTACACATCACAACTCTCGTTAGATGGATGTATTATTTGATGGTTGATGTTTTATCACGCAAAGCATAGACTACTACCAAGTAAGCACGAATAGGAAGCAACAATTGGATGAGTAGTATCCAAGTCGAAATCAACGATGCGGACCCTGCCTCAGCTAGCGATGTCTTTGGTTTTCATGATGCACGAAATTGTATCAGCGCAAGCAGGTGAGTTTTGTTATCATCTGTGGAGTGTCGCAGTCTGAAGCGCTGCCGCTTCTATAGAATGTTGCCAGCCTTCTCAACCCCAGGACTCATCTCCAGGCTGTGTAGTCAGGGCTCAGGTCGAACTCCACCGGCTGTGTCCAGGTGTGGCGTGGATGTCCAACTAATATCTCCTAACCACAGTGTCAGTTTCGAAAACATCTGTATAATAAATATTAATAACTTGCTTAGACGCGTGGTCCGACAGAAGCGCCTACCTGGCGAAGCTATTGATACATTCCCTATCTTGCTTTCGTAAAGTATCAGAGTAGGACACTTGTTTAAATAAATAAATATCTACAGAAACCCCTCCGAAGCTTATTCTCATGGTGCAAGTAGAACCACAGCCATCCCAACTTGACTTAGAGGACAAGGGAAGGACACAAGCTTATTTGCGAGAACTGAGTCAAATAATTATTTCACAACAGCCAAAAAAGTTTCAGTGATGAAATCAATCAGTTTTGACCGACCTTAGTGTGCTGAAAAAGAGTACGACAGTTAAAAATTGTTTTAGCTCTAGCTTTTAAAATAGAGTAAGTTTCACTTATTAAAGGGATTTTTTAAATATTGGGTATATTTTCTTATGAGGTTTAGTTATTGTGGCAGCCCTGCAAGAATTTTGTGCTGAGTCTTTATGTTTACTGCTAAACCTCTTTCTGTGTTATGAATCAGTCAGAGCCAAGCTTTTGAATACTACTTGTGAGTCTTTTGTCAGTATAAGTTTGTTATTTCAAAATGCCTCGAAAGTGTGTAAACAGTGCAGATAACTTTTGAGTTTGAGTTATGCAAGATGGTCACTGGCCAGGTAACAAGTTCAGATGCTTTCCACCATCATTTATAATCCTTCTGTGCGCAATGCTTAAAGAAATTTTGAACAAAATGGGCGCCGTTATACACTGCAGGAGCTAAAATTTTCACTGACCGTTCAGTTTTCAGTCGAAACAAATTGTTATCGCATTTTTCAGTATCTTACGTAGACTGATATTCTACAACATCTGTGCATGTTCTGTTTGTTTTGACAGAGAATTCAACCTCTGCCGGTATCTCCGGTAAGAATTCGTATCTATATTGTTGTACACTGCAGTGATATAGCACCTCTTCGTTTTGGAATAAAGAGCATGCAGCCAATTATGACCACCAGGGTCTCAGGTCCAGAGGAATGGTTCTAGATAGATAGATCGTTCCAACATTAGACAAACATTTTTGCTCTGAATAGGCCCTAAATAAATGTTACAATTATTTCGATTCCGATTTTGATTACAATTTTAATTAAGATAACGAATACTACCATAATTCAATTACAACTGATGCTGGTGTTGTCACTATTCTTCTACCACTCTACTACTACTACTACCACTACCACTACTACCACTACCACCACTACTACCACTACTACTACTACTAAAAATAATAATAATAATAATAATAATAATAATAATAATAACAATAATAATAATAATAGTAATAAAGATGAGGCCATTAGAATAGCTGTCGGCCTGCGCCTCGGAATAGCAATATGCGAGCCATACACTTGTGCCTGCGGCACCTTGGTTACCGTACAAGGCTCTCAAGGGCTCTCTTGTGCCCTGGGCACGGTGTCCTTAACGATCTCATATGCCGCTGTCTTTCTAAGGCCGGTTTCCCAGCCATCAAGGAACCCCCGGGCCTGTCTCGAACTGATGGCAAGAAACCCGATGGCCTTACACTGATCCCTTGGCGCGCTTGGACGTAGCCTGATATGGGACGCCACGGTTATTGACACCCTAGCCGCCTCCTATCTACCAGCAACTGCAGTAACAGCTGGCGCAGCGGCGGAGATGGCAGCTGCCAGAAAGAACACGAAATACAGTTCACTCCTCAATTCTCATGATTTTATCCCCTTGGCCTTTGAAACCCTTGGCCCCATAAACAACACCGGCTTATCCTTTATCTCTGATTTGGGCCGTAGTCTTTGTCGCATTTCCGGAGACGCGAGAGATACTAGCTATCTTTTTCAACGGCTCTCAATCATAATTCAACGTTTCAACGCAGTCGCCTTTCGCGGTACCTTCTCTCTGCCAGAGCCGGATGAGACGTAGCCGTTCCAGATGCTCACTTCTGTCTCCGGACTACTTTTTTCACCACCTGAGGGATTATACCTACCTTGGGTAAAAAAATAATAATAATAACAGCAACAACAACAAAAACAATTAAATTTCGCTGGATTTTATCGTATTCTTATGCGCTCAGACGGCACATCCATTATTCCATGGGGGGAGTAAGGGTTTTTCCTTGGATGCAATAGTCACCGACATCCGGCACATTCTTATCGGTCGGTCTAGAGCCGCTGAACAGGCTGGTGCTGCTGATGAGATTGTGGTCCAAAGAAAGGTGACTAAATATGGTGCCATCATGTAGGGGTCTAAGCTTACTGCATCGTTCCTCTTGCCTTTGAAAATCTTTGGCCCATCAATGAAGATGGCAAGGCTTTCACATAAAACAGATTTGGTAGACATTTGGTTAGAATAACTAATAACAAGACGGAGACTTCTCTTCCAGCGCATTTCCATCGCTATTCAGATTCCATCGCCATTCATAACTTCAGCGAGGATTGACCATTTCAGAGAATGTAAAATAATTTTTTTATATCCTGCGAGATCTTTTCTACCTCGGGATAAAATAATGATGATGATGATGATGATGATGATAATGATGATGATGATAATAATAATTATTATTATTATTATAATAATTATAATATAGTGAATACCGCACTGAATGCATGGATGGTCTTCATGGGTGCAGAACCACCAACTGGATCAGCAGCTCATCGACAAAGGGAATGGGACAGTCGCTGGACAAGCAAGGCGTCGGCGAGCTTACATGAGTCTGCGAACAACCTACTAGACCGCGCTCGTCCCTTGGCCTTTCAAGCACCACACTCTGGAGATTGGATGCTGGCTCCTCCAGTAACCGCATTGGGACTCCGTCTTTCGGATGAGGTGATACGGACCGCGGTTGGAATGCGACTGGGAACCACACTGTGCGAGCCACATCTGTGTCACTGTGGCAAAAGAGTCAACTCCAGAGGACTCCACGGTCTGGTCTGCAGAAAGAGTGCTGGCAGACAACAACGCCATAACATGCTCAACGACATTATATGGAGAGCGCTTACCAGAGCGAACATCCCTGCTCAGAAAGAACCGTTGGGACTCACCAGGGAAGATGGCAAACGACCGGATGGCGTGACTCTCATCCCGTGGTCTCGCAGAAGGTGTCTTACGTGGGATGTGACAGTTTCTGACACATTTGCAGCGTCACATCTAGGTTTTACTTCAACCGGACCAAGTGAAGCTGCAAACCGGGCAGTCTCAGCCAAAAGGCTAAAATACGCCACTATAGCCCAAACACGCTTGTTTGTGGCGGTCGCACTGGAGACCAGCGGCGCATGGAGTAAGGAAGGATTGGATTTTGTGTGGGAGTTAGGACGAAGGATGACAACGGCAACCCCATATCCACTGGAGACCAGCTACCTGCTTCAACGACTCTCAGTAGCTGTCCAGCGTGGGAACGCCATCTGCTTCTCCGAAACTCTACTATGAACATATTAGGATGATGATGATGATGATGATAATAATAATAATAATAATAATAATAATAATAATAATAACAATAACAATAATAATAATAATAATAATAATAATAATAATAATAATAATAATAATAATAATAATAACAGAAACACAACAGCTGCAGAGTAATCAATTTATACGCAGTCTCGAGAAACAAGATGATCTTGGAATGGCAACTATGTATTCATAATTGTCAAAATAAAATTTAAATAATAATAATAGTAATGATAATAATAATGGCAACAACATTTTTTAAGCTGAAGAATTCTGGAGATTGCTAGCGGCCACCTACCACTGTAGTCAGATAAATTCTGGCATAAGGACTTAAAAGTACCCTATACCAATAATTTTGTGAGTCTTATCATTTCAGAACTAGGTTGTGGGAAGACCTTGTTCACCAATTCTTCGGGCGTCATTAACCCACCAACAAATCCGACTGGCTTTCCGGCGAGAGTCAACTGCACTTACATAATCTCGACAAATCTGACAGGCACGATTTTGCTCAGCATGCTATCTCTTCAAAAGAGGCAGTTGATGGAATCATTCCAAGACTGCGACATAGACAACATTACGGTAAGCACAACAATGCATTCAGTAAATTTATTCTAAAAATCTTTGTGGCGCGGCTTCAGTATACCTGTTCAGAAGCTCTGAATATATCTTATGAGAGACTCAAAATAAATAATATTGTATCTAGTGGACATTCCGCAGGCCATACCTCAGTTGAGGTTTTGCTTAAGCTGTACGCTTAAAAACGGCGTCAGCTCTATTCGATATAATCCCAGTCACTCTGGACTGAAATGCTTTCAAGAGTTTTGTGATCGCAAATTGAAATGGTGTTTTGGTAGAGTGTGTAACAATGACGGACGGCGTTAACTCCCTACATATAGGTCCGGCTTGTACCAAATGTATCAGATCAAGGTGGTTCGGTATGACCCTGGAATACTCTTTCAACCTGAGACGTCTGAAGTACTGCAACGCTATCCTTGCAAGCGTTCAGAAATATCGGTTACGTCAACGACAGTTCTTACTCAGCTGTGCCTTCTGAATTTAAGTCAACTTGCAGAAATATTCGCATGTGTTGGACTCCATGAGAGAATCACTGCGCTGGCTCCCTGTGGATGATAGAATAAGTTTCAAGATCCTACTAGTTGGAATAGTCGCAAGAATTAGATAAGCATCCGAGTACATTCAGTCAGCCGGGACCTATACTTCTCCCTCCTCTCTTCTTACTCTTTACCACTCTAGCTCTTTCCTCTTTCATTACTACTTCACTACACTACACATACATATGTGATGCTCTACATGCATACAGAGTCTACACAATGCTTGTCTCTCACTGCAGGTTGGCTGTGTTCCGTTGGACAAAGAGATAGAACTAAACCCAAGCACAGTGAAGACGTACTGTCGCCAAACGTTATCTGTCATTCCTGTCCAGCCGAGATTTGATGTGTTCTCCAACTGTAGCATGGTAAAGATGTCGATCCGCTCATCTAACTACAGCTACCAAGGAGTTTTCCGCATACCGTTTAGAGTTATCGCCCATGGTATGATATTATATACGATATAACTATAGTGTGTATTTTAGCATAGGAAGTAGTCAGAACCGTATATCAGACAAAGAAATGCTATGCTGCAAGGCATCTTATTTTTATGGCACTTACAGCATCGGCAAGCTCTAAATTTGTTTGTTATTTAATTAAAAAAAACTTCACTCCTTCAGCTTCTGACCATCTTCCCTTAACAGAATATTTGCAGTGGAGAACAGTAGAAATGAAATAACCAATTCATCATTTTCATTTATCATGCCTGACGTTCTGAAATAGTCTGTCTCTGTTTTACATCGGAATGATGTTAATCAAGGTTGCTGTTGATGCTGCTGCTGTTGGCGGTGGTGGTGGTGGTGGCAACGACTATGATGGTTGAAGTTCTAGAAGCTAAATACTGTTCTGTAGGCAGTACGATATTTCATATTTTTCAGGTGAAGGTTGTGGAACTACATTTTTCACTGGTTCATATGGGGTTATCACCTCACCGCAATTGCCTCTGTCCAGTTCACACCGTTTAGACTGCATCTATTTCATCGACGTCGATCGAACGAAAACGGTTTATCTCTATTTCGCATTATTCCATATCCGAAGATCATGGTTGGATGATTACGATGATTGTGATTACGAAGGGTTAACGGTTAGTCGTTTTCATCGATTCGACGTAGAAGTTGAAAGTGGTAAATTGGTAGAGTTGGTAATAGGATCCATATTATATGAGCACAAAAGGTCAGGTTAGATTATGTAAATACAGGAAATAAGAGGTAAGGCAAGTTAAGGCAAGAGAAAGTAAGGTAAGATTATAGTATCGCATACTAAGGCAATGTTAGGCAGGGGAGAAGGGGTTGAATGAAGTATTTAATATCAAATAATGTGAATCGCCGCTAGTCGAGGCGAGTTGAATCGTGTACTGTTATGAATGAAAGTGTATGTGGTCCAGCTCAGCCTTAAGTATTCATTTGCGTTATTTGCTGATGTCTGAAAAGATTAATATTGGTAAAAATAGCAGTAGATAATATTATTTGTCTTAATCGTTATATTTTGTGCATTGTTGGATTCATAATGGTATGTTTAAAAATTTCTAAAATGCTACTTAAAGGCTAATGGAAAGGCACAAACTTATATGTGAGAACTGCGTCAAATAAGAAGTGTTGTTCAGGGATACTGTTAAGGACTAAGATACCGTTGGAGGAAGACCAGAAAGTGAAGGGAAAAGAGAAGCCTAAGCTTATTCATTCGCACTAACAGATAACTTTCAAAATGTATAACGCTATCAATTAACACTCATCATCATCGTCATTAGGAATTTTTTTAATCCTAAATATAACATGATACAGTTTTGCCAATAGTAAGCATTAGACAAATACCACTGAACTATGTACAAACCGTACATAAAAAACTCAAAAATAGTCTATCCACATGTCCAATTACATGAAAACTTAAGATAAATTTAAGAATAATGTCTACACAAAAAATTACTAGTCAATTAAATATGGGCAAAAGTCTGTGGTCTACTTCTTATGATGTTCACAGTTAACAGAAGACGAATGTTCACTGGTTTAGTGTTCCGTCCTAGAGACCAACACTTTTACTGTTAGATAACGGAATGTTAGTGCGAGCGAAACATACATACCAATCTACTTGAGCTGGAGTGAAATCAGAGTGATGATCAGAAATATTTTGGAAGTAGCCATCAAAGACAGAGGACAAAAGTTTATATTGATAGCGGTGACTAATAGACATTTTAAACCTTTTAATGAACGTTAATTCGTAGAATATAGGGCATAAAGAAACAAATATTAGGGTCCATTTCATGCAACTTTAAACAAAAGTGCTAAGAAGACTTTCTAATAATAATAAATCAATTGATCAAAAAATTATGAATCAGTAAATTTAAAAATGAAACAATCATTGAGTGAATCAACCTACCATCGAAACAACCAGTCATTCAGTCAGTTAACCTACAATGCATTCCACGTGTTAATTAAAACACTTAATCATTTAATGTCAAACATTTGCGCTTCCCTGTTTAATTTCTGTTTTATTCCAACAGATAAGCTGTTTATCGAATGATTCTGTGTTGGAAATTCCTTCACGGAACAAAAAATACTGCGGAGAAAAAAGACCGCCAGGTTTTGCAATGTATTCCAATTGTGACTCCTTCAGACTACACTTCTTCAGCAACAGTGAGTTATTCCTCACCGGAGCAGCATTTCGCGTCTACTACGCAGTAAGACCGTCAGGCAAGTGACCATTTTCTAATCCAATCTAATCTAATGACTTCTATAGCGCCGTTATGATAATGCTTAAGGCATCAATCGATGGTCGCTTCAAGTCAAAATCGCAGTCAAACATCATATACCATTGGTGTAGCCAGGTCCAATTCCGGTGTAATTCTTAAACACCGAATATATCTGTTGTTTCGTATCAATACATCATTCATAC